>JAQFVV010006313.1:499959-928491 GCA_028023455.1 Epiperipatus broadwayi | reverse complement strand
TAAACAAGCTTTTATTTTTTTTTCTTATGATAAATGCTACTAAAAGAGAAGGCATTCAAATCATCTTTATCTTAGATTGTCCTCATCCCCAGACTGGTTTCGACCTATGGGTCTCTTCGGTGAGGAGTTGGGATACTAGATTCAGAAACTCAACTCAAGCTAAGCATTTATCTAAAAGGTATTTCTCAAGAAGAAGATCTAAATCTTTAGACATCTGCATGTCTTTAAAGTCAGCTCTCCAACTGAAAAAATTATATGGGCCTGAACTTAATTCAGATACTCCATATATTAATAGGCTTAGCCATTTAATTTATATATATATATATATTAATAGGCTTAACCATTTAATTATATATTATTATTATTATATATATATTATATATATATATATATATATATATATATATATATATATATATATATATATAATCTTATCTTTTGTTTTTCAGTTTTACACAATACTAGTCTCAGTTTTAAAGTACAAGAAGTGATGCTAAACACAACTAGCATCAGTGTTACATATAAGATTAAAAATTAAACATTTCTATTAATTGTTTGCTAAAATTGTTTGCAAACTGTATAAAAATATAATGTCATCAGGAATACATGTGTATTCAAAGTTTCAACTACATTGGAAATTGAAAAGTGGGTGAAAATTAAGTTGCAAGATTTGATCCAAACACACACACACACACACAAAAAAGGACAAATTAACAATTTTAAAATATCATCTTCACAGTTTCTTTTTAAAAATAGTTCATAACTTTCAATATATATAAATCAATACTCCAATACAAGATTTTAAAAAAAGAAGTTGTTGTATTGACTTATATATATAATAGAAAGTCAGATGTCACATGACGTATACACCTGGGACTCATTTTACGCGATAGATAGGTTCCTCAGAAAACATGCACAAATGAAGTCATGCAAAAATAGATGTACCTTAAGTTAAAAAAGGGGGGATATGGACTGTGATTTTTCAAAACTTGCGTAAAAGCAAAGCACCAACATAAAATTTACTTTAAAATTTGTGCAAAAAAAAAAATAAGGTAATAAAATTTCAAATTTGAAAAAAATTGATACAAGACAAACTTTTTTTAACTATAATATTTAATTTTATTCAAAACAATATATTTTTAGGCATAATTTACAGTAATTTATATTTTTTTATACATGTTTTAATTATTATTGCTATTTGCCATTAAACAGATACGTTTGCAAACTGATAAAAAAATCAGATTCTTCACAAGATGAAATACAATTAGCGCCAACGTCACTCTCATGTTGTGTTAATTAATGGTTTTCTGGTGACAACGTAATTAGTAATTAATCTAACAACTAAAAATTAAATTCTCATTTTTGCCTTTAATTTTCAATTTTAATTGTACCCACTGCTATTACTCACCTTTTAAAAATAAACTTGCAGACACTAAATGATTAATAATTGATTACTGTACGTTCTTTTTTAAAAAGCAAAAACAGAATGTGATTTAAAATGCAAAATTAACATGCACAATGTTTGAACAAATTTACATTATAATCTTGTAAAATTTAATGTGTGTATACATAAAATGTGGAAATCATGATTTTAATTTCATTACTGCATAAAATCTTACTATTATAAAGCACTGAAAATATTGAAATTACTAACATAAAAGTCGAATTCTAATAGTAATGTGCTATTACAGTACTTTTAGTATAATGTTAAGTGTGTGAAATTTATTATTTAAAGTAATAGCATATTATTGGAGTTCAACTTCCGGTGAAACCTGAATCACATAACTTCAAAATTGTGTTAAATAAGTCCACGTAAAAAGAGACCTAGGTGTATATAGCTTGCATTTAATAATATGTAAACTTAAGAGCAATGCTAAAGCTCTAAACAAGCTTTTTTTATTATGATAAATGCTACTCACTGAAGAGACCCATAGGTCGAAACCGGTCTGGGGATGAGGACAATCTAAGACAAAGATGATTTGAATGCCTTCTCTTGTAGTAGCATTTATCATAATAAAAAAAAGAAGCTTGTTTAAAGCTTTACCATGCTCTTAAGTTTATATATATATATATATAAGAATAAATTATAAATTACAACAAATGCTTACCATAAATGCATTATGTTTCTCAAATTTTTCTGCCCAAATGTAAATTTAAGATAATCTGATAATTTTGGGATTGATTATTCTTTATCCTTTTGATAATTTTATTTGGCACTTTGTAATTAAAACTATATTTTATAAACTATAATTAGATTTAGGTTTTAAGTTATCAACCCTCCTATGTATTACATATTGGAGTGCAGGGATGAAAAAGCCTATACTGTAGAAAGAAAATAAAAAATCATATATTACAATAATTAAAATAGTTGAGGAACAATATATCACAATTTAAAATTTAAAACTATTTAATTTAAAAACAGTCACTGTAGAGATTTTAAATTGAAATGTAATAAACTTTTAAAATATATGATTAGACATCAGCTCACACACAAACACATGACATCCCATGTAAAAATAAAAATATTTTAAATAGCCCACAGCAGTGTATTGATCTCTCCAACAGTCTTCCAAAAAGATTTAGTAAAAAAAAAAAATAGCATTACTCACCAAACTTGCTGATTTCTGAGTATCAATGTTTGTTTTTACTCTTAGCTAAAAAAATAATTAGACATCCATTTATCAACCAAAAATTAGATGGCTAACTGAGTTGGTTTAAATATGCTACTTGAAAAAAAATCTTGTGCTTGTTTGAAACCTAACAAATTTCTAAGTTTTATATAGCCTTGGTTTGAACCTCTAGGTCATAGAGATGGCAAATAGATGCCATGAAATCCTTATGTTCATAAATATATATGTGCACACACACAAAGTTTTTAATAACTTTAATCATTAATAACAAATTAATATTAATACTAAGAAAAATTTATCCAATATTAATTTCAAAGTTATGTTTTTTCATGGTAGAAATTTTTCAGATATTTAATGAGAATATCATTAGTTGCTTGAATATTTAAGTAATCAAATTATATCAGCTATTTTTTTGTACTTCATACTTTTTTTTACATTTTTCATATCCTACACATAGTTCAAGTTTTGTTAGTGACATTTTATAATTTCTTCTAAAGTTCTACTAAGCCTGTAATATTCTCAAATTTCTTTCACTAAATCACTTAACATCCCCTGTGAATTCATGATATAAAATTTTCAAAAGAAAAACACAAATAAAATTAGGTCTATTGATACTCAGTTATGATTTTACTCTGTGTTTTTTTTTTTTTTAAGATTAGAGACAATATTTTTACAATTCATGTTTTAATTTTTATTTTGTATCAAAGTTGTAAAAATATTTTATTTCAGTTTCAAGTTTTTGTGATACAAATATTTATTTTAAATAAAATATAATTGGTTATGTGGATGAGGATAAATTTGGATATAATAGACCAGAGAATGCAACATTTGATATAATTCAACCATTGTC
Source organism: Epiperipatus broadwayi (assembly GCA_028023455.1). NCBI lineage: Eukaryota > Metazoa > Onychophora > Udeonychophora > Euonychophora > Peripatidae > Epiperipatus > Epiperipatus broadwayi. The sequence continues at coordinate 925,011 of JAQFVV010006313.1, read as the reverse complement.
TATTTAATAAAGATAAAAGCCTAGAAAAAAGTATGTGGAAGAATTCATAAATACACATGCACACTCATAATATGAAATATAATTTCGTAAAAAATGAAATTAACCAAGTATAATACACTGATATTAAAATGTGCAAAGAAATATTAACTATAGTTAGCTTACAAGGCAAATCCATCATCTCCAGTTAATATATCATAAGATAACTATTTGCATGTGTCAAGCATTGGTGGCCAAGTGGTTAGCACAGTTGCCTTACAAGCAGTTGTTGGGTTCACTTCCCGGCCAATGCTTTGACACATTAAAAAAAAAACAACACCTATTTGTATGGTTTAATATATGTATATTCTACCTACTGAAATTTGAAATAATGTCATTTGTAAAAAAACACATTTTTTTTGTTTGTTTTGATTTTATTAGTGAAAATATTAACCTAGGGAGCATTGAAATATGTTGCTATGACAACACTAATAATGAAGAAAGAAACATTTTATTATTAATTTTATTATAAAAATTTGTGAATTGACTTTATTCATTTTAAAAATGAATGTGTAAATAATAAATGAAATAGTCTTGATAAAATTATTATTTTCATTATGTATATTTTCTTTACTGCATTCACAATAATAAATAACAAATAATACATTGAAATATTTAGTGTCTCAAGTATATTTGTTATTTTATTTGCAAAACCACTAAACATCACATGATCACTATTTCTTATGCTAGCACAATACTGTTATTAAAACAGGCAAAACTCTCCTTACAGTAGTGCCACTCAGTGCCAACCAGAGTAATCAGTGGATGCCAGAAGGCATCCGAAGGCCACAAGCCAGAAACTAGTCTGGGGATATTGGATGAGTAGGCACTAGATAGGGATTTTATGCACAAGCCTTCTGGCATCCATTGATTACTCTGGTTGGCACTGAGTGGCACTACTGTATGGGGTGTTTTGCCTGTTTTAATAACAGTAATGTGCTAGCATAGGAAATAGTGATCATGTAATGTTTAGTGGTTTAACACCAATCCTGCCTAATTGGATAGTGGTGGCTATGATTGTTAAAGAACAAAAGACACCAAAATGTATAGGAACTAAACTGAGTTCAGACCCATATGACTATATAAGCTTATTGAGCTTAGATTGAAAACATTATTGTGCTTTCAATTTTATTCTCATAGTTTTGTAGTTAAGTAGAGGTAAAAGGTGGCTGCTGGAGGGTTGCAATAGATCCTAAGATCTAGGTGCAGTGCTCTGAGATCCAAAGCTCCTCACTGACAAAGACCACAAACCAAAAACTAGTCTAGGGATATTGGATGAGTAGGCACTAGATAGGGATTTTATGCACAAGCCTTCTGGCATTCATTGATTACTCTGGTTGGCACCGAGTGGCACTACTGTATGGAGAGTTTTGCTTGTTGTAATTATTTTATTTGTATAATATTGTATTGAAAAATGTGTGTAAAAAGTATATTTCCATTGTAGTATGGAAGAGTGTAGTCTATATTGGAGTAAAAGAATCTTATTTGTATTTTAAAAATGTAAATATTTGTTATATGTAATAATTACAATTTTTTTTATTTATTTATCATAGTTATAGTGTAATGAGATTTTTATTTACGGGATGCTGGCTGGAATTGATGAAAAAATTAATACAAATTGTAGCTATAATTTCTATGACATCAATTTAAAAAGTTTATAAGTAGAACTAAGCAGATTAATCTCGTTCTCTCATATCTTGGTATCATCAGAAGCAAACCTAAGTTACTTCATGCGATGTTTAAAAAAAATTTTTTTTTTAAAGTATATGATTATTAAATGGATATAATGATGGGGTGAAAATAATAGTATTTGTCAAGATAATATTTGGTTTTATTGCTTTATCTTTAATCTATTGCAAATAACTCTCATATTTTAGAGTAGTTTGAAATAATAATTTTGCTTGTTTTTTATTTGTTTTAAAGGCTATTTGAATTCATGATGTTACAATGAAAATTATTATTACTGTTTTATTAAATTAAGTGTTAGATTGTTTTTCATTGAAATTGATATTCACTTTAGCTTAGTTTATTGTTTTCATTCTATTACAAATGATACTATAATTCACAGGCATTATTAAATTACAATTGTTTTTCCTTGATTCATATTTTTATTCTGTTATAAATGGTGATCAATAATTAGACTATGATTAAGGAGACAATATGACCTATATTTTTATTCAATATATATATAGAAATATTTAATGTGTGGAGTTACCCATTTATAATTACTTAATTAGAAAGCCCTTTACCTAAAACAGTAGCTAATGAAAGACAACTGCCTCAGGTCTGGAGTTAAAATAAAACTGTTAGACTTATTGCTTATATATATGTGTGTGTGCGTCTATAAATATCTATGAAATCATTAACTTATTATTTACAATAAATATAAATCAATCAATAGCGCTCTGTTCTATGGATAGGTCTAGAGAGCAATCTCACAGATAACTAACTCACTTCTTCATTCTGTTCTATTCACTGACCAAATCTTCAATTCCAAATATCTCCTCCCATTTCTTATATCACCTAGCAAAGTTAATCTTTTCATTCTTTTCTGTTTTTTTCTAGTTATTATCCTCTCTACAACATTCTTCATTAAACTATCCTTTCTTCTTATTATATGTCCAATCCAGTTTCTCTTTTGATCTTTACCTTATTTCTCATTTTATTCATCTACTAATTTTCTCCATTTTTCTCTATGTTAAAATTCTTATCATTTTCTAATTCTTTTATTCATTGTCCATGTTTCCAATCCATACACTGACACCCTCCACATAGCTTCCATAAAATATTTTCTTTTTTTAATAAAGCCCTCTTTTTCCAATTCTATCTTTCTTTTAACTTCATTTTGATTCTTCCATTACCATTCAATTAATTTCCCAAATATTTAAATCCATTCACCTATTAAACTTTTTTTTAAATCAGGCAAAACTCTCTCTACATATTGCCACTCAATGCAAGCCAGAGTAATCAATGGATGCCAAAAGGCTTGTGCATAAAATCCCCATCTAGTGCCTACTCATCCAATATCCCCAGACTAGTTTCTGGCTGGGGGCCTTCATCAATGAGTAACTTTGGCTATGAGAGCACTGGATCTAGATCTTAGGATCTAATGCAACCCTCCAGCAGCCACCTTTTATCTCTACTTAACTACAAACTATGAATCTTAAATTGAAAACACTATAATATTTTTAATCCAAGCTCATTAGCTTATATAGTCACATAGGTCTGAACTCAGTTCAGTAACCATACATTTTGGTGACTTTGGTTCTTCAATAACCATAGCACCACTATCCTATTAGGCAGGATTGGTTTTAAGCCAATAAACATAACATGATCACCATTTCTTATGCTTGCTTATAACTGTGTTTAAAACAAGCAAAACTCTATATGTATTGCCACTCAAAACAGTTATAAGCAAGCATAAGAAATGGTAATCATGCGACGTTTATTGGCTTAATACCTATTAAACTATCTTATCATTAATATTAACTTTTTGTATTTATTCCTAGCCATATTCCTATCCATAACATTTGATATACTCAACATTAATCTTCATTCCATATTCTATACCATCTTCCTCTTATTTATTCAACATATTCTGGACAACTTTTCATCTGCAAATCTTATAGATTTTATTATATTGCCTCCAATATTAGCTTTTTAGAGTTTAAATATTTATTTTCATCTTTTCTACATAAATATTACAAAACACAGACAACACGCAGCATCATTGTTTAATTCCTCTTTTTATAGTCACTTTAGAGACTTATTATTTTTCAGTCTGATTTTTATTTTTTGTTAAGTATACATATTACAAATCATCTTCTCTATTTCTAAAATACTGCTTTATTAAACAAAGGCAAAACTCTCCATACAGTAGTGCCACCCTGTGCTAACCAGAGTAATCAATGGATACTGCTTTATTTTTTTGAGATGATCATATGTTTATTCAGATTCCACTATCAAATGTTTTTTTTTCCAAATCCAAAATTCTTATTCTTTTTCAATATATCTTTCTGCAATCAATCTAGCAACAACAATTGCATTTTTTGTACCTTTCGCTCTATGGAAACCAAATTGTTCCTCTCCAATATAATAATTTTTTTTCATAAATTCTTTATTTTAAAACTATCAATAAAATTTTTGAAGCATGAGATATCCAGCCTATTGTCTTATACTCTTTACATCTAACAGTTTTACTTCTTTTTCCCATGTGTCATAGCATCAGCCAGGAAGCGAACCCGCTAACCCAGGACAACTGCTTGTAAAGCAGTTGTTGCTGACCTTAGCAATTGGAATCATTAAATCGTTGAGAAATCTTTATGCCAAACTTCATTACTATATAACAAATTGCTCAGTTCAACAATTTTCTTTCTAAAAGTCTCTCCCAACTCTTTCAAAAATTCTGTAGGTGTTAATCAAATCAGATCCTTTCTATTTTTCATTTCTTCAATCAATTTAAATACTTTTTTATTAATATTTTCATACCTTGTTTCTCTATCTTTCTTCACTTTCAAGTTCATAACTAATTACATTTTTTTTTTAAAGCAGATATCAAAGATATTCTTTTCATCTTTTCATTATATCATCCTATTTGTTAATCTTTTTTCATTCTTAACAGCTATTTTACTCATAACCATTTCTTTTCTCTCAAGTGACATATTTCTAATTATAAATTTATTTCCTAGGTTTTAAATAAGAGAAGTACAAACACCAATACGTACATGCATAAAATGTTAAAGTATTATAACTTTATAAATCCTTTACACAAGTAAACAAATCTCTCATAAAGAGTATATATAATAATTAGAAGATTTTCATATATATATATGATAAACAAAAATGAAGTTAAAAACTTGTAACGTTGTATTTATGTCACAGATGTCAAAACACTATGGATATTTCGTTTACATAAACGTAGAGTAGTTAGTATTCACTATCTCTAACTATAATTCCACTTTAGATCATGATTTCAAGCTATTTGCATCGTCAGTGAAGACAGGAATAAACGTTTATGTAAATGAAATATACCTTGATAGGTGTTTTGGAGGAATCTGACATATATATATATATATATATATATATATATATATATATATATATATATATATATATATATATATATATATAGGTTTCAAGTGTTAGGAGATTTTGAACATGATTCAGATTTGAATAAAATTAATATGAAAATAACTGATACACTTTTAAAAACTGCAACAAAGATAGCTGGTAGAAAAAAGCAGCAATTGATTAATAAAATTTCTACTGAGACTAGAGAATTTATGAAGAAAAGAAGGAATATGAAGATATACAAAAGTGATGTATTAAAAAGAATTGAATATCTCGAATTTTGTAAAATGGTACGGAAAAGAGTTGAAAATGATATAAGAAAGTATAACTGTGAAATAGCAAGGAAAGCTGTAGAAGAAAATAAAAGTCTCAAGAATGTTAAACAACATTTTGGTATTGGTAGGAAATTTATATCTGCAATAAGGAAAAAAGATGGAATTATTACTAAAAAGAGGGATGACATTATGAAATTGGTAGAAGATTTTTATCAAGAATTATATAGTAATAAAGAACAAGTACCTCCTATATCTATTACATCTTCTGAATTGCCCAGAATTTTTAATGAAGAAGTGAGACATGCAATTGAATGTATGAAGAAAGGAAAGGCTCCAGGAAATGATGGAATTATAATTGATATATTAAAAGAAGCAGGTGAAGAAATAGAAACAATTTTAGCAAAGTTATATACCAAATGTCTAAATGATAAAGATGTACTGGAAGATTGGAAGAATGCAGTAATAATATTAATATTTAAAAAAGGTGAAAAAGAAGATATTAGAAATTACAGACCTATCAGCCTTTTATCAGTTTTATATAAAATTTTTACCAAGATAATTACAAATCATCTACAGAGAACTTTGGATTTCCACCAACCAAAAGAACAAGCTGGATTTGAAAGTGGTTTTAGTACAATAGATCATATCCAGGTATTGAGAGAAGTCATAGAAAGAACAAATGAATATGAGTTGTCATTATGTTTTGGATTTGTAGATTATGAAAAGGCATTCGATTCTATACACATTTCTTCAGTGATTAAAGCATTGGATCATCAAGGTATAGATCCAGGTTATTGTCATATTTTAAAGAATATTTATAAAAATGCAACAGGAACAATTAGATTACATAATGATACTGGGAAAGTCAACATTGAGAAAGGTGTAAGACAAGGTGACTCCATATCTCCAAAACTTTTTACAGCAGTGCTGCAAGAAGTATTTTGTGGATTAAAATGGGAAACTAAAGGAGTGAAAGTAAATAGAGATTATTTAAGTCATTTAGATTTTGCAGATGATGTAGTTGTTTTTGCAAATAATGCTTCAGAGCTGCAGAATATGTTGCAGGAATTATCAGATGAAAGTAGGAAAGTAGGACTAAAGATAAATGTTAAAAAGACTAAAGTAATGTTTAATCGATTTGCTCAAAATATGAAAATAAAGATTGATTATGATGAATTAGAAGAAGTTAACAGTTACAAATACCTTGGTCAGATTATTAATACAGATGGAAACATAATGGAAGAAATTAATCATAGAATTAAACTTGGTTGGAGTGCTTTTGGTAGAAATAACTTCATACTAAAAGGAAATATGCCTATGTGTTTGAAAAGAATGGTTTTTAACAAATGTGTTTTACCAGTTCTTACTTATGGATCTGAGACTTGGACACTTAATAGAAAAGCAATACAGAGACTTCAGACCACTCAAAGGAGTACGGAGAGATGTATGTTGGGAGTAACAAGAAGAGATCGAAAACGCAATGTATGGGTAAGACAACAAGCAGGTGTTACTGACCTTAATGAAAAAATTAAAAGATTGAAATGGAGTTGGGCTGGACATATTGCTAGAAGAAATGATAATAGATGGACAATTTAAATTTTAAACTGGATTCCAAGAGATTGTAAAAGACCCAGAAAGAGACCACATGTGATATGGATGGATGAAATAAGAAAATGTGCAGGGTGTTGTGGAAAAGAGAAGCTAAAGATCGGAGAAGATGGATTAAACTTGGAGAGACCTTCATCCTGCAGTGGATTGATAATGGTTGATGATGATGATATATATATATATTGATGGTTGATGATGATGATATATATATATATTGAAGGCTTTTAATGATATATTTCATGTATTTTTTATTTGCAGTTTATTTATGATATAATTGAAAACAAATTAAAAATTGGAGCAATAGTTTAAAAACACATCATGCCAGATTATGTGTTTCATGTTGCTGGAATATCTCATTAAAATCTTTCAGTTTTTATAAATACATATATACAAGTCAACTTTAATGTCATTGCTAAAGAACAAACTAAAACCTCATTTTCAGAAAATCACAAAAAATTTAGTTTGTTTCTAGACGGCAATGTTTGATACAAGATGGGTTGAAGATTGATATTACAAAGGTCAATAAAAATGACATCTCTTTTATGTCCAACAGATGATTAAGACAAAAAACAATTTATTTAATCATGTATATATAATACAAAGAATCAAAATATGAATACATGTATATATAATATTCTCTATAATCATTTAAATAGTAAATGGTGTATATTTCCATTTAGCATTCTATAATACTGTAATAAGGCAGCAGTCCCCTTCCTTAACAAGTTCTCTTTAGTTATCAGAATATTGTCTTGAATGACTAAAGCAGGAGATATGAACATTAATCAGTGCAATTATTTATTGTAAGAGAGATTTCAGACCACTCAAAGAAGTATGGAGAGATGCATGTTGGGAGTAACAAGAAGAGATCGAAAATGCAATATATAGGTAAGAGAACAAACATGTATTACTGACCTCATTGAAAAACTTAAAAGACTGAAGTGAATTGGTTTGGACATATTGTTAGAAGAGATGATAATAGATGGACAATTGAAATTTTAAGCTGGATTTCAAGACATTGTAAAAGACCCAAAAAGAGACCACATGTGAGATGGATGGATGAAGTGCAGGAGTGATATGGAGAAGAGAAGCTAAAGATAAGAGAAGATGGGTTGAACCTGGAGAGATCTTATCCTGCAGTGGATTGATAATGGTTGTTGATGATGATGCTTTATTAAACAGACTAATTTTTATTTAACTAAGAAAAGAAATTCCTTTTTATTTTAAAACTTTGTCAAAAACATTGAAATGATAAATACATAACACAAAGAATCACAATGTAAATAAGTAGACATAATATTCTATACAATTGTTTAAATAGTAAATGATATTACAGTAAATCGCATATACTTCTATTTATAATTCAATAATACTTTAGTCCTCCAAGATAATCTTCTTTATAACCAAAGAGAACTTAGTAAAGAAATGGACCATTCTCTTATATCTCTTATTATATAATATTATTGAATCCTAAATGAAAGTTTATGTTATTCATTTTAACAGTTATTTATTATTTACATGTTAATATATTGTACAGGTTAAACCTGCATTTTTTTTATATATGTAATATATGCGGGATTCGAACTCAGACTTATCATTTAAATATTTGTTACAAATTTTTTAATCCAGAAAAAATGTCTTTACTTTGTTAAATAAAAATCACTCTACTTAATAAATATTTTGCAATAAATAATTAGATTGTTTAATATTCACACCTCCTGCTTTAGTCATTCAAGATGATCTTTATAACCAAAGAGAACTTGTTAAGGAAAGAGATCACTTTCTTGTTATAGTATTGCTGAATGTTGAGATGGAATGACTATCATTTACTAGAATAGTATTAGTATTTAAATGATTATATATGTGTGTGTTAACTTGCTAAGTTTTATAAATAAAAGATATGTATTTCATTAAAACCAGTCAACACTTTGACAATCCCAATATCAATAACAATTTACAATTTCAAACTGTTGTCAAGGCAACCTCCTTTTAACAATAAAGATGGAATCCCACCTTTATTAATGGTCTGATATACCTATATAGATACTAAAGATTGCAACTTGACCACAGATATTGAAATTATTGATACAAAGAAGTTTAAAATAAATCCCTTTAAGCAGTCAAATATAACCTATTCTGAATGGAGACTAATAATTAGTCAAACTGCAATTATATATTTCAAATCTATGTATATGGCTGAAACTATTCACAAGCTATTGTGAATAGTAATATTGTTTATAAGAGATAATCTACTCTATTTTTTGTTACTTTTAAGCTTTTATAAACACTTTCCTATCTAAGTATATTACAATTATCAGCTGCAATAGCTTAACAAACAATGTATATATAATTGTTCCACTGGGATTGTAATATATTTTCTATAAAACAACTTTTAAATTGTAAAAAAATTAATGTTGTTTTACATCTTCATTTCTTTCTTCTCTCTCATTTTCAAAATTTATTATATTTCATCTCAATATTTTTTTTATATAGTATTTAATTTACCTAATTTACATAATTAATTTAAGTGTTTATGCTTTTTAAAAATCTTTATAGCTTCACTATTGTTATTTTAATAAAATCTGCAAATATTATATTAGATTCTCCACAACACAATTGCATTTTATTTTTCTCACATCGTCTTTACTTCTGTTTTGCCTGATGTAAAAATGGAACAGACTCGGTATGGATTTTATAAATATCATAAAATTTCAATGGTAATTTATCTTTGAACATAGGAATATTTTATGAAAAAAATGTACAGAGGGCCGCTTATATATTTACAAAAAAAAAGCCAAAATGTTATTTTTCCTATCGACTTAAGTAAAAAAAACGAAGCTCTATCCTACACCAAGAGTAAAAGCTATCTTAATATAGATTATCAGTAATTCAGTAACAAGACATCCTTTTAAGAGCAATTGTAAATAATGTCAGTAATAGCTAGCCTTAGCTATTTTGAAAAAAATAAAATAAATAAATATGAAACTTGTTGCTACTTGAAAAAAATTTCAAGTTGTCCCTGATTTAGATTAAAATTATAGACAAATGCCCTAACTTCCATATCATAAGGATTTTTGTTATACATATGTATATAGAATAATGATTAGAATTACGGTATGCCCATGATTTGAGGTTTGAATCCAAGTTAAACATGGATATTTTTTAGCTACCTGAAACTTTCCGAGCAAGATGATAATTTTTTTAGATGATCCAAAGATAAGTCATCTAGAGAAAGGATAAAACATGGGGAGAGGGGGATAACCATGATTAGTTGGTGATTAATTTGTTTATATATCTTTTTTTTTTTTTTTTTGTTATTCCATAAAAGAATGATTCTTGCTTTGAAATGGATTATTTAAAACTTTAACTTCCTGCTTATCATATCAACATTGTCTCCTGGCAAATTGTATGAATAGCTTTTTTGCTTTCAATTAACCTAACTACATCGTGATAATGGAATATTGACATCTTATTGCTTGTTTTCTGCTGTTTCTTAGACCATGTTTTTTCTTTCGAATATATATAAAGAATATTATTTTAATAAATTAATGGCAATTTCGATGTGTTCATATACGCACATAATATTTAAGTATATGCTTTTATTTTATTATATATATATAATTAAAAATTTGATTATTTTATAGGACCTTTGAAAATACACAGCTAACTAAATTTATTCATACGAGGATAACTGGCTTAATTAAATAAAAGAAGAAAAAAATGCACTATTTTTCCAATTTTTTCTTCTAAATATTCTTCTACACATATACACGCACACACACAGATTTGTGTGCATATATAGTAACTGCTATTATATTTGCTTATATTCTCATTTTTAATGGACTACATTTTAAAGAGATGGGGAATTTTTTTATTTTTGTAAATAATGTACTTAATGACATGGTTTAATACTTATTTTTTTTTAAAACTGAACAACTTTATTTTTTTAATTAATTTTTTTATATTCTTTCTCTCGCTCTCTCTTTTTTTATGAAATCTATGACCTTAAAAGTTTATAACAGAGTAGCTATTGTTAAACTGTTTATTCATTAATATTATGATTGCCTTTCCCCGTTCTTTCACATCGAATCTTTTCATTGCATCTATAGACTATTCATTTCAAGTTTTAGTTTGGATCGTTAACTCATTAGTTAATTTTTAAAACTGAGTAAAAGCTTTTTTGACTTTTAAATTTCATAAATACAAAATCTTCAGAGATTAATTTTACAGTATTTTATGGAAACCTTTTGTTAGAAAGGGACAACGGAGCGTTAATGGACTTAGTACAATGCCCTAACTTCTTCACACTTGCCTACGTTTCTGAATTAGAAATATAAATTAAAAGTCATCTTACCGAGTAACACCATTTTTCATAAACTTTTTTAATCTTTGTTATTGTCTAGGTTGCGATGGCTTATTTTTGGATCATTATATTAACACTAGTGATAAATTAATACGTCTCATAATTGATTCTTCTTAATACACCCAGTATTTTGGACAGTATATTTTGGGATTAGTTTCTTAATCCGCCAAGTTAATGTCCAGCAGAGAATATTTAATCAATATTTTTCTTCTCCCTCTTTTTTTAAAAAATCTCTTGACATGGCGAATTCTACAAAGTTCAATGGAAGTAAATTGGAAATCAGTAGTTCTCGCTGACAATAAAATGTGAATAGTGGAAGATCTGAAACATTCTGTTTTTTAACATTTAACAGCAGTTAAGCATAGTAGTTCCTTTTTTAAAAGACTAAACGTCGAATAGAGGTTTTTTTAGAGAAATATGTGACATGCTTTTTCAAAAAAGTAAATAGTAAAAATAATGGTAGATTAAAAAAATAAAGAATCATCCAAAAAATAATTTTTATGTTTTAAATTTTTTAAAAAATCTCTCTTACAGTATTTAGCTAAATAATACAAAGAGATTAATATTTATACAGTGTAAATTTTACCACACCATTTGCATGCAAAGTAGGGACTGGCTTCTATTCGTTTTCAATACCTTGTGGAAAGATGTAATCGTAAACATATAACCAAAAGACATATGAAAAAGATGCACCTTTCATGTTTAAAATAGTACCATCAGTTGACCCAGATGACATTTTCTTACACATATCTTTATCATTCTTCCGTATATATATAGATAGATAGGGAATTACTGCAGTTTAATTGATGTGTCAAAAGTGCTGCTCGCTCAACTTTGACACAAATCATTTATTGAAATTTAATTAATAATTTTTTGTTAGTCATTTATTAGATTAGGATTATCCATTTAATGTATAATATTTCTGCAATGTAATTTTCACTACGCCAAATTATTCATTACATGGATAATCGTAGTCTAATGAATGACTAATAAAAAGATTATCAATATAAGAAATTGTATACTGTTTCCTCAGAATTCTTAATTTTTAAAGATTGTCGGAAAGCAATGTTATCATTTCTTTCCACTGAAGATGATGAAGAGTTTTTTTACTGCTTTATCATAATACTCTTATCAAAATAATTTTTCCAGAAAATCACTCATCATAAATATATATTAGAGCTACAGTCATTTAACAGAAGACACTCACAAACAATACAAATACAAAAATTTTCAACATATATTTTCTGGTTTTGATAACTTAACAAACATTGTCAAATCTCTTTTATTAACTCATCCTTGTTAAACCACCAAACAAATGCAAAATGCCCATTTACATTTGCAGCATCACACACACACACACACACACACATATATATATATATATATATAAAGGTAGCAAATCTAGGAATAGCTGGCCCGAGTTCGCTTCCCAGTCGACGCTATGACACATGAAAAATAAAGAATGAAATAGATAACATATTAAATGTAAACACAACCTTCCTTAATATAACCTATATATATGATCAGAGATAGACATATAAACAACTTAGCAATTCTATCTGTCCACAATCAGTGAACGTTATATAAAAAAAAAACAGGTAGGTGGACTAATCTACATATATTATAGACAGTGATCTTTTTTTTTTTTAAAAATATTGCATTATTTTTTCCATTCTTTACACATACGCCTACAAATAAACAAAGATATTAATGCCACCATTTATTTTCATTATCTATTTTTATGCTAATTTGTAGAAAATTTAACTTTGGGTATTTACAGTTTATATTTTATACAAGCAATACTAACAAACTTTTCAATTCCATTCTCAATATTGTATATGGGAAAGATAAGATAGTTGTACAATAATTATTTATATATAGGAGTTTGAACTCAGACTTTCATATGACCCTCAAACATCAAAGCTATCTCATACCGCTGATGCACTTGATCACACACATGTTGAAAAGATAAGTAATCACCAGCTATAAAAAAATCATGTACTGTAGCAAAAATTTATATTTCAAAATAATTATTTATATAAGATCTTTAAATGTGTTAATAATAGCAGTAATCCAATCTAACATTTTTTTTCTAGAGCTATCTATAAGAGCATGATAAACTTCTGGATATTGGCCTTTCAAAATAAAAGCCATTGGATTATATAACACTAGTAAGGATTCTATCTATCTATCTATCTATCTATCTATCTATCTATCTATCTATCTATCTATCTATCTATCTATCTATCTATCTATCTATCTATCTATCTATCTATCTATCTATCTATCTATCTATCTATCTATCTATCTATCTATCTATCTATCTATCTATCTATCTATCTATCTATCTATCTATCTATCTATCTATCTATCTATCTATCTATCTATCTATCTATCTATCTATCTATCTATCTATCTATCTATCTATCTATCTATCTATCTATCTATCTATCTATCTATCTATCTATCTATCTATCTATCTATCTATCTATCTATCTATCTATCTATCTATCTATCTATCTATCTATCTATCTATCTATCTATCTATCTATCTATCTATCTATCTATCTATCTATCTATCTATCTATCTATCTATCTATCTATCTATCTATCTATCTATCTATCTATCTATCTATCTATCTATCTATCTATCTATCTATCTATCTATCTATCTATCTATCTATCTATCTATCTATCTATCTATCTATCTATCTATCTATCTATCTATCTATCTATCTATCTATCTATCTATCTATCTATCTATCTATCTATCTATCTATCTATCTATCTATCTATCTATCTATCTATCTATCTATCTATCTATCTATCTATCTATCTATCTATCTATCTATCTATCTATCTATCTATCTATCTATCTATCTATCTATCTATCTATCTATCTATCTATCTATCTATCTATCTATCTATCTATCTATCTATCTATCTATCTATCTATCTATCTATCTATCTATCTATCTATCTATCTATCTATCTATCTATCTATCTATCTATCTATCTATCTATCTATCTATCTATCTATCTATCTATCTATCTATCTATCTATCTATCTATCTATCTATCTATCTATCTATCTATCTATCTATCTATCTATCTATCTATCTATCTATCTATCTATCTATCTATCTATCTATCTATCTATCTATCTATCTATCTATCTATCTATCTATCTATCTATCTATCTATCTATCTATCTATCTATCTATCTATCTATCTATCTATCTATCTATCTATCTATCTATCTAATAATTGAATACAAATATAATGTATATATTGAACTTTAGGTGTAATTACAGTGAATTTGAACACAAACTTTCAAACTCTCTTCAACTATTCACTTCATCTTCTATAACTGATACACATGACCACATACATGTGAAAAGGATAAAGTAGACTGTTTTCACATGTATGTGATCATGTGCATCAGTTATATAGGATGAAGTGGATAGCTAACAGGAGCTTGAAAGTTTGTGTTCAAATCGCCTCTAATTATATATATGTACAATCATTAAAAACAAGTCAACATTTAGACAAACCTAATATCAGTAACAATCAACAATTTCAAACTGTTGTCAAGGCAACATCATTTTAACAATAAGAGTGGAATCCCACCCTTATTAATAGTCTAACATACTATATAGACATTAAAGATTGCAACTTGACCACAAAGTTGAAATTGTTGATACAAAGAAATTTAAATAAACCTCTTTAAACAGGTAAATAAAACCTATTCTGAATACAGACTAACAAATAATCAATTATAACATTAAAAACTGCAATTATAAATTTCAAATTGCAATTCAAAATATTACTTAAGATTTGCCCATATATAAGCATTTGGGTTGGAAAGAATAAGTGGATTCATTTTATTCTTTCCTAAATACTATATCTTGTGTTGGGAGTTAAAGTATTCATTTATTATTAACACTCGTAAAAAAGCGTATGCACAATAGCTTGAAAGGCTGATCTTTAATGTATTAAATAATAAGTGTAATAATGCTCAAGGCTAAATGGGTTTATAAGTAATCATTAAAAACCAGTCAACACTTAGACCCCAATATCAATAACAATCAACAATTTTTAATTGTTGTCAAGGCAACTTGTTCATAGATATTGAAATTATTGATACAAAGAATCAATAATGTCAATAGTATCTATATAGTATGTTAGACCATTACCCTTATTGATATATAAAGAAAAAGAAAAAGAAATTAATACCATAGACAGTATATAATAAATGAACAATTTTCAAATGAGTATATAGATAAGAATTATGACAACAAGATTAAGTATAAATACAACAGTAAATGAAAAGTTAAAGAAGCTTGGTATATTATAAATTCTGTAAATGCAATTAATATAAAGGCCAATAGTTTTTTCTTTAGTAAATATTAGTCATTTAATTTGACTGCATGATTTACATACCCACATACTTCACATGCAAATTTACTAAAATCTACAACCACTTTAACTTACCTTTATACACAGGTGGGAATGCGAACATTTTGTTAATCTCCTATGTCAGTCATACTTTGATAAAGATGCTCCATATTGAAAATGTTGTTTAGCAGTTAATAAATATTGTATTTATACTTAATTTTGTTGCCATAATTATTATCTATATACTCTTGTGGAAATTGCTTATTAATTATATATATATAATATTCAAATATAAGTATATTGTCTATATAATGAGATATTATTTTATATAGCACTATGTTTTTATACTGTAATAGTGATATTAGCGATTAAGCCAATGCACATGCACTTTAAAGATAAATTATAAATGAATACTCTCACTTTTCCAGACACAAGGTATAGTTTTTTAGAAAAGATGAAATGAATCCACCCATCCTTTCAACCCAAACATTTATGTATGGGCAAATCTTAAGCGTATGGAAAAGTGAGAGTATTCATTTATAATTTATCTTTAAAGCGCATGTGCATTGGCTTAATCGCTAATATATTATCTATACTAAACTTAATGTAATTAAAAGGGACTTGAACTCAGACTTTCAAGATCCCTACAGCTATGCATTCCATATTATATCATTGATACACATGACCACATGTATGTGGTCATATATGTGATTAGTTGTATAAGGTAGAGTGCATAACTGTAAGGAGATTGAAAGTCTAAATTCAAGTCCCTTGTGTATATATATATATATATATATATATATATATATATATATATATATATATATATATATATATATATATATATATATATATATATATATATATATATATATATATATATAAATGTAAAGTATACTACATTCATTGGTGGATAAGTTAAATAGATTGAATTACTATATTATTTATACATTAATTAATCCAGAAGTAAGTAAAGTTTTTCATGGAAATAAATATATTAAATTTAATATATCAAGATAATATGACAAAATTAGAGATACAGTATACATTTATACAATTACACATAAAAATATTGTACTTGCAAATATTTTTTTGACAGAATACTATGGTATGTAAAAAAATAAATATCACTAGAAATTCTATTTACTACTTGGATTATTTTTCATTGGTACAACGTTTATATATATTTCATAAAAATAAATAAATTTTAATTTTGAGAAATGTGAATAATGCTTCAGTTTTATAAAAAATTTTCGCCAATGTTTAACTTGTAAGTTTTACTTTAAAAATTTATTTATACTAAAAAAAAAAAAGTTGGTAGAATATATTTATTCAAAACTTTAGTTTTGGAAATATTTTTTTTAAAAGCCCTAGCTTAAATGTATAAAAAATATTGAATGATACAAAAGTATTTTCAACTTTTTGCATATTCGATTATAAAACAAATCATGTTCTTTACAAAAACACAGCATATTACAAATTATTTTTACTCATCACCATTTTGAACAGTATCATTGCACAGTAGGATTAAGGTTTCTCATAGTTTAATTCAATTCTCTGATCTGTAGCTTTTCTTCTTGACATTATTAGAAAAACTTCTTTATTTCTTCCATTTATCTTACAAATTTTATTTTTCATATGTCAAATGCGTTGACCAGGAAGCAAATCCAGGCCAGCTGCTTAGAAGACAGCTATGCGAACCACTAGGACACCAACACTTGACTCTATCTATCAAGTTGTGGTCTTTTTCTAATTATTTAACAATTCTTATTAAAACAGGCAAAACTCACTATACATTGGTGATCATGTGATGTTTATTTAACAATCCCTTGGTATTTGGTTTAAGAGTTTAGTTTTCCAACTATTATCATTTCTTCTCTAATATGTCCAGTCAGTTCTACTTCAGCATTTTAATTCTTTCATTGACATGTATTATTATTGTATCACTCATACATTTTTTTATTTCTCTCTCTCTCTCTCTTTTATTACTCATCCTTTTATATTTCTCTACATGCTCTGAAATTTATTTATTACTTTTTTATACTAAGATTCAAGTCTCAGATCCATAAACAATAAAAAAAATATTTAATAAAAACCTTTTTTATATTATTTTTACTAAAAGTATTCCATCCATGAAAGTTTAATTCTAAGATTAATTTCATCTTTGATGTTTTTATCTGTATTAATAATCTGATAAAATGATTAAAATCAAAATTCATAAATTTTTCAAATTTATTACTACAAACCTTTATTTTACTCTTTTTTAAAAGCTATTGTGTTAATATAGTCGGACTTTTTTGGTTCCATCAGACAGCTCTTATGAAATTTTTTGAAGCTTTGCTAAGCATTATTTGACAAAATAACTATAGTATCTGCAAAAAATTAGATAATTTAAGCAATTCCCATTTACTTTTATTTCTACAGATTTTTATTTTATTCCACAAAATGCCTACTGTAAAATGGATATACATATTTTAGAAGGATGAAATTATTTAATCATGCACTAATATCTTCCATATAAAATCCATACTTTCTCTGTTGTATGATTGGCAAATGTATGTTTGTCCAATATCACATGTCAAATTTACAACCCTACATTTATGTGAAGGAAGTATTTCCACCATTAGATAAAAAATGTTGGGTAAAAATCAGTATGAGTGTTTTTATCTACAAACATATAGTATATACTTTATAATAAAGTTTCCCAGCCAGCTGCAGAAGCAGTCTCAAATGCTGATTCATAATTCAGTATTAAGGCATTTCATGTTTCATGGTCTGTCAACATATTTAGCAATGTAATAAACTTTTATAAATTAGTAATGTTTTAAAAAAAACATTTACATTAAATCTAAAAAAAATATTATTAAAGCAACCAATTAAAAAAAAATATTACAAAAATGACAGGCAGTCAAGCATTGGTGGTCGAGAGGTCAGCGACAGCTGCTTTACAAGCAGTTGTCCCGGGATAGTGGGTTCACTTCCCGGCTGATGCTATGACACATGAGAAAAAAAATGACAGGCATTTTTGTATTCTGATATTAATAAATGGCAACTATTAATAAAGCTAAGAAAAAAACTATTCCGATTAGTCATGAAACTATCGGAGGAAAAAAAATTAAGTTTTTTATTCAGAGGGTACTCTAAATATACCTGTTATATTCGACAGCACAAATAAATCTTAATTTAGTTTTATTAAAATTTGAAAATGTATTTATATAATATTAAAATGTTTTGTTTAATTTACTTTAAATCTTAAAAAAAATTGTTAAAGCAACCAAAAAAAAAAAAAAAGGTCGGAAGCATCTAGTCAATAGTAATCTTCTAAGTTGCACATGAAATCCATTCAGTATGGATCCATTTTAATATTTTATAATGTTTGATAAAATTCTGAATTTATATCTTATGGTTTTTAGAGCTTTAATCAGTACTGGGATGTTTACACAATTACTTTCTTATAATTTATAAATTGAAAGCAAAATAGAAACTCATATCCCTTGATTCATAATGTGATGTGTGCCAACGTTACCTTTAATTCAGCTTATTTCTTTATTAATTTGAATAAAGTTTTCTTTAGATGGGATATAATGACCAAAAGATGAACATATAATTTTATATTTTCATTTTCCCTTTCTAAGTTACTGCTGTAGTTATTAAATCATCTAGTATATGTTTATCATTTAGATATGTAATATATTGTCAACCAATTTTCATTTTTTTAAAATTTGCTTCTCTTAAAATATCTATAAAATAATTCCGTCATTTTAATGAGGTTTTTCATTTTTCATAGATATAATTTCTTTCTCATCTCTTTGTTTTAAATATTTGAAATTTATAAATTATAAAAGCTATTATGATATTTTGTTCTCTATAGAATTCTTTCATACATTTTATGAGATCATTCCTTCTTTTATAAATAAACTAACTTTTCTTCTTATTGATGAAAAAACATTTTTAAATTATCAAAATACTGCTTTAGATTCTTTTTTTAAATGTCTTTACTTTCTTTGTCATATTATGTTTTATTATATCATCATTAATTTTATTTGTCTACATCACAGAATTCCAAATATTCATCTCTTTTAAAGACATTTTAAAACATTTTTATATTTCTCTTATAGATTCCCTTATCTCATTGGTGAATTTCTGAATTTTGGTTATCAGTGTTTCAAGTCTTAATTAAGTATCAGATACCCTTTTACTAATTTTATTCAAGTTGGAGATAACTTTGAAGTATTTAAAAATTTTAAAGTCAATTACAATATCCTAGTTTAAATTTATAGAAGTATTTCTGAAGATTAATAATTACTAGTACTGCTCTTCTTAAAAACTTTTTATTTTTCTAACTTTGTAATTATTTTTTGTGTTGAATTTATTAAACAAACACAATATAGTCTTGAAGTATATATTTTTATTAATTAAAATATAATCCAAATTTGCTGCATTTTCATTTGCATGCTTTTATGTCTATTTCTACTGTAGATATTTTTTTAAATTTTTTTTTATAATAAACAGTTTTTTCTTTCCTGCATATTCCAAAAGCCTATGTCCTCTTTCATTTTTGTCTCCAAATCAAATTTACCCACACCAATTTAATCTTTTAATTATTTTCCAAATATAGTATTAAAATCTTCTCTAACAATTTTAAAATCTTATTTGTTCTGATCAAAACTATTCTGTACATTTATATAAAATTTTATAATAATGTAAAAGGCTGAAACTTTTGACAGAAGTGCCTTAAAAATGCTTACATGACAGCCAATCAGATGTAATAATGATTGCACAGGAAACTCTCAAGCCAAAACACAAGGCAGAGATTTTACGAAAAAAAGATAGTTCCACCTTCTTTTCTACTTAAATTTATATATATATATATAAGCCAGTCTCAAGAATTTTGAAATAAGAGTGTGAAGCTTTAAAGACCTTCACATTTAATTCACTAAATATTATATATAAATAAACAATATGAAATCTTTCAATTTACTACAAAGTAATTTTCAAACCCAATGAATTGATAGTAACAAATGTAAATATATTAATTTATTAAACACAAACAGATGATATAATAATAACATGAAAGGCTGAAACCTTTGACAGAAGTGACTTAAAAATGCTTATATGACAACCAATCAGATGTAATAATGATTAGTTTCTAGCTTGTGGCGTTCATCAGTGAAGAGCCTTGGATCCGAGTGCACAGTACTGCATCTGGTGCTGTGTTCTCAGATACAAGTCTCTTCACTGATGAAAGCCACAAGCTAGAAACTAGTCTGGGGATATTGGATGAGTCGACCCTGAATAGGGATTTTATGCAATGCCTTTTGGCATTTATTGATTACTCTGCCTTGCACTGAGTGGCACTACTGTATGGAGAGTTTTACATGTTTTACTGACACATGATTTTAAGATATAGGTTCACCCCTCATTATCCTGTGCAGTTTGGCATAGTTGGTAGAAAATCTGATTTGGGATTAGCATTTTTTAATCCTCAATAACAGTCACAAGTGTATTTATATATTTTAATTTAAATACTATATCAACATTTACAAACCTATTCAAATAAATATTTAACTTGTTTAAGTTATGAAATATTTTTTTAACTTTTTAATCATATAAATAATAAATATTTAAAAATATATATTTCTCAAATTATTATTTATTCTAATTTTATATGTAGATAAAAGAAAACAACTGTCTTTAAAATAGCAAGCTGTAGAATAAATGCAGTTTTGGTGACCTAAATAGGAAAATCAGTTCTCATTAAGTATATCAGTTGCCAGGTAAGGATGATTTGAGTAGTTTTCCATTTTTAATTTATTCTCTAGCTAAAAATCTAAATACTAGCTTATAAAACGATGTTATATGTTTAACTATAGGCTGACCATGAGATATGCACATTTATATATTTTCTTATTTATTTATAATTTCTAAGATATCTTCCAATTCTTAATTTTCTAGCAAATTTCTCTAATTTTACTATTTATTTTTTGTCACCAACTTCTTTTTAAATGTCTTTACCCTCTCTTTCCCAGTAGTGTCTAGTTAAATATTTGATTAATTATCTTTTCTGAGTCATTTTCTTTTATATAATCTATATTATTCCAGTGATTATTTCTTGATTTCTCTTATTACTTATCTACAAATCTTCACCAGTAATCAAATGCTTTTCCCTTTTTCTTTCAACTGCCATATATATATACACACACACATATATGCTATATATATAAATATATATATATATATATATATATATTATTTATTTTCATATATTGAAATATTGTGGAGTTTATTCCAAAGTTTTTTGTTTATTATATTTATTTTGACTGATTTTACATATGTTTTTGGAATATCTGCCATGCTATATTTTGACAATAATAATAATAATAATAATAATAATGTTACTTAGTCGTTATGTGAATGGAGAATGAATTATAAAAAATTAATTAATAGAATGGATATATTATTAAAAGTTACATCTTGTTAATTCTTATCTCTTGTTTAAAAAATGATAAAATACTCTCTCCACCAATTCAAAATATAAATGTCGTCATAGAGTATAATGCTTGGATTTAGTAGGATTATAATATTATTTTAAGCTCATTATGTTATTTTCAAAAACAATCGATGAATACGTATATCTCTTTTGCTGTTTTAATCCACCAATCACTCTTAAGTTACATTTTTCAGTGGTTTTTGCCTTTATACTGATTATAAAATATTATATTCAAAACATTAATTTTCAGTTAGGATCTAATATATATTCTATATCTCAGTAATATATAACCCTGTATAAGTTAATAATAATTTGCCTCCCCCATTTATGTACCGCCGATGCACAAACAATTGCTTATGTTCAAATATTTGTATCTCTTGACACTTTGGAGCACAATTTTTAAATTTATATTATTGAAATAAGACTCATTTTTAATGCACTCATCATTATTTGTAAATTTTCAAATAATATGAACTTTTTTTACATTCTACAAACAAATATGAATATTGCTTTGAATATGAATGTAAACTTTTTGCTTTATAGTTTTATATTGCTTACCCAAACTATTGGAACAGAGGCAAAACTTTCAATACAGTAGTACCACCCAGTGCAAGAAGATTTGTGCATAAAATCCCTATCTAATGTGCACTCATCCCCAGACTAGTTTTTAGCTAATGGCCTTCATTAGTAGGAGCTTTATATTTAACCAAAACATAAAAGGTGGTGTTTGGAGGGTTGCGTTAGATCCTAAGATCTAGGTGCAGTGCTCTCAAATCCAGGGATCATCACTGATGAAAGCCACAAGCTACAAACTAGTCTGGGGATAGGCACTAGATAGAGATTTTATGCACAAACCATGCATCCATTGATTACTGTGGCTTGCACTGGGTGGCACCACTGTGAGGAGAGTTTGCCCCTATTTCAACATTCAATGTCTTTTCTTTGACTGTTCCAGCCTTTCAAAAAAACTGATAGTTCTCTATTTGTTCAATTAAACTTTTTTCATGCGAAGACAATTTTTACTAAGAACTGCTATAATATTCTTAAATCTTGATATCCCTTCACTTACAAGAACATCTTTCATTGAAACCTTGAAGAGTAAAGTTGCATGTTCCATATATGCATACTCAGAATAAAGTAAAATTAAAATATCTCTATTACTATTAATACTTCCTGCTTTTTGATTTTACAATCATTTCTGCACTTTAATTTATGAACTACCAAATGTAGCACCATGCAGCTTGTGAAGACAGAATATTTTAAAACCATTTTTTTAGGTTCCTTCTACAAATTTAGTATAATAATAATACTAATGTTAATAAATGTAAATATATTAAATTTAAGCGTAAACAGATAATATAATAACGTGAAAGCTAAACACCTTCAAACAGATACTAATGTTAATAGTAATAATAATGATAATAAACATATATATATATATTTAACCCATTTATATTCTGTATTATAATAACAATCCATGGAAATATTTAATTCAACATATACAACTCTCTAGAGAAGTTTAAAATAGTATTTACAGAATGTCAAAAGAGATGCTATTCTTTCACATTCTCACACACATAAAAATAGCTTTCTGAGTTTAAATCCATGTAAGAATTTGAATTAGAAGTAAAAAACAACCCATGTTATTACAGCAAAAAACTTTACCAAAAATGCTTTCACTTCCAGTACTTAAGATTTGCCCATATAAAAGCATTTGGGTTGGAAAGAATAAGTGGATTCATTTTATTCTTTCCTAAATACTATATCTTGTGTTGGGAGTGAAAGTATTCATTTATTATTAACACTCGTAAAAAGCACATGCACAATAGCTTGAAAAGGCTGATCTTTAATGTATTACAAAAATGCTATTATAGATTATGAGAAAACTTGTTTATCTTCAGGGATTATAATAACTGATATTTTTTGCAACATCAAAGGTTAAAGGTTATTCTATTTACATTGATATTATCTCCTCATTTCTATTCTTTATTATAATAACAACCCATGGAAATATTTACTTCAACATTTACAATTCTTTGGAGAAGTTTGAAATAATATTTGCAGAATGTCAAGAAAGATGATATTCTTTCACATTCTCACATCTATAAAGAGTAGCTTTCTGAATATAAATCTATATAAGAACTTGTGGTTGAAGTAAAAGAAGATTCTTTTTACTTTAATAAAAAAACCTCAACAAAAGAGCTATTATAGGTTAATGAGAAAATTGGCCTAGCCTCAGGAATTGTCAGTTAGTAGTAATTGATAATTTCTTTGCAACATCATAGGTTAAAGATTAATTCATGGAAATATTTAATTCAACATATATAAAATAAAAATTATATTAAAACAACTTATTAAGAGATCTTGCTTATTGAAAAAGCTTCACGCTTTTATTAATCCTTAACAATTATATATATAAATATTTATTCTGTAGTAAGATGCATAAAATTAATTTTTAAATTAATATACAGGCACACATGTGTATATGAAATTTAAATGTATATTGGACAAAATAGCAAACCACTCATAGTAATTGTACTACTAATAAAGGTAGATTTTTAACATTTAAATCAAAAACTACTTGTGTTTATCATAGAATAAATTGTATATTATTGGAACAATGGCACATTAAACCACTTCTTATAAAGAAAAGTTTTGTATTTTGTCAAAAAGATCTCAATAAAGCTTGTTTACTTTTCATTTATTTATCAAAAATTATAAAGCTAATAATTTCAAAATCATATGATTGGAGGAGGGCATAGAAGATGTTTAACATTATTCTTATGTTCATTAAACTAGTGTTTACCTTTGAAGATAGTATATACTTAAATGTTATTTTTAAAGATGATAGTGCTATCTAGAAATAATATTTGAAGTATGCAAAAAATCTTGTCTCCCACAATATTCAAATAGTTTGCATTTATAATGCATTCATACCACACTTAATATACCTTGTAAGACAGTTCCATTATCTTGTTAGTTGAAAGAAAACAATCTTGTCGCTAGAGACATTTTTGGTGTTTACTAAAAAAAGAGTTTGAAAAAATTTCTAACAATAATTTTATCTGACAATAAGCTTATGTTTACACTAAATTTAAACAATTTTATTAGTATAATATTACCACATCTGTATCACAACATTACTTTGGCAGACAATCATATTAAAATTTTATATTGGTCATAAATGTTATGTGTATAACGTTTAATGCAAATTGTTAAGATAGATAATAAAGTAGATATTTCAAAATTATAGATTGGCAAAATAAGACAGCTGAAATGCAGAGAGTATAAAAGTTAATCAATTTAATTTGCTTAAATCAATCGTTATGATAATAGATAGACAACTTCCATATTTCTCTATTCTTTTTTTTTTATATTTCATAAATAATTTCATATAAATAAAGATACAATGAAAGACAAATAACCCCCAAGATGCATTTCGTGCTGAACCAGCACTAATCAGTTGGGCAAGATTATCATCTCTCATTTATATCTTTATTACATGAAGAGTATTTATGTAGAGCAAATTGTCTCATTTTTATTTTCAAGCGTCAATTTACTCCTCTCCCAACTTTTACGTTGTCAACTTTTTGATAAACAAGTAATGATTATTACTAATTATTTAGTAAACTAAAGATTTTCTCTAGCACAGATATAAACTTTAATCCAAGTTAAAGATTAATATATCTGATTTTCAGCACACACACATGGCTATTTACGTTTCTCTTTCTCCCATGCGTAATATCTTTTATATAGATAGACAACTCTGATAATACTAATGCATCTCAGAAGAAATTTAAGAACCACTAACTGGAATCCATATATTTGAAAAAATAAATAAATAAAATCTAATATCTTATTTTTTGTTTTTTTCTTCCATATGTCAAAGCATCGGCCAGGAAGCGAATCCATGGCTGACCTCTCGGCTACCAATACTTGACCTCTAATATCTTATTTTTCTTTAATAAATTTAGCTGAAACACACAGGCTTATTCTATATCTGTGTCTATATATGTAATATATAAGGTATATTAGCACAGACTTTCACATGACCCACCGCTTACCACTCTATCTCATAACACTGATACACTTGAACACATATATGTTGAAAAGATAAATAATCACCAATATACATATTTCATGCTAAACCAGCAATCATCAGTTGGCCCAGATTACAATCTCCACACATATATGCTATAAGTGCTCAGATATATATTAAGGTAGCCAATCCTCATACTTTAATTTAGCAAATTTATAAAGTCTCTTGATATTTAAAAATAAATATGATGTAATCATAGAAAAACAAATTTTACAAGGTCTTATTAAAATGCTTGGTCCATTTTACAAAGTCTTGGTATATGTAGAATAATTTCTTAAAAGAATTATTACTATTTTTGTAATGAGCTTAGCAATTTTATATATATTATAAATTTGTTGGAACTAGAAGAAGAAATATTTGAATAAAACTACAATTTTTTTCTTTTACAGTGTTTCATTAAACTTAATAAAATTGATAAATATAAGTGAATTTATTTGAATATTCTCTTATACAAGAAAGATATCTGAAGCAGATATTGTTTATAAAGCTTAGAGCATAAAGCCAAAACACGTTTGTTAAAAAATTTCTTCAATATTATCCAAACATAAAGAGAAAAAAATCAAAACCTAACTATACTCCAAAAAATTATTACACAAATTGTTCCTACAAATATTTAAAGAATAAGCTTAACTTAGAATTAAACCATTATTTTGGGAACCATCTACTTTAGAATAGTTTGGACTAACAAAACTACTTTGAAATAAATTAAAGACTGATATCAAGTTTACAGATATAACCTCAGCTTTGCACATCTGTTTGAAAAAAGAATGTTCTTTTAAAAATAAAATCTTAAAAAAACTCTTAAATATAAAATAATTCCTTAATTTACCTGATAAAATGTTTATTAAAAGTAAAATTCAAAATGTTATAGCCGATAATGATACAGAATATAAATTACAGAATATGCCCCTTTTCAGTTTCTCACCTTAATTACTATTGTTATATCAATATCTATCAAAAAACAAAATAAGTAAATCTATCAATATTGGTAACATTGCTTTAATAATTTATATTTTCAGAAGTCTTTTAATAAGAAAGTAGACATTGGGGGGGGGGGAATCCACAGATTGGGCCTTACACCTAATGTTATAAAAAGAACAGCTTCAACTTTTTAATAATAAGAAACTTCTTGTAAAACAAAAATAATATTATACAGCAATTAGACAAACAAGATTTTACCTCATATTTATTGGAGTAATTTCGAATCATAATCCTATTTATTTTTCTAATCTGTCTTTAGCTGGTTTGATTGTTTATGAATGTGATACAAACAATCTAAAAAGAGTTTTTTTTGAACTTTCATTTTTGCCTGCTAAATATTGCATACCCAAAAAATTTCTACACTATTACTGATTAGCATACTCAAATCTTACAGCAGATTCCCATCCTTCAGCATATTTTGTTATTGGATGCTAAAAGACAAGTTGTCTAACAGAGAAAATATAGAAAAGCTTTAATGTTTATTAGATTTACTATTAATTCAAGAAGTAGTTTTAAAAATAAAACATGTATCAAATCAAGAACTTTTTTGATGTTTAATCAATAAATCCAAAACAAGCAAAGAATTACATTAATAAAAAATGCACTGCTTATAAATATTCAAAATTTATGTTCCAAATGAAGTAATAAAGTCAGCTAAAACTTAACTTCATAGACATTACTGGAATATCATTAAAAGATTCAATGTCATCCACAGTCACTGTGTTTATCTGCTTCAAAAGTTGAATTGATCTGTCTTGGATTTAAGAAACTGTAACCAAACACACACCTAAAAACATGTATCTAATAAATATCCAATCAGCATGCAACAGAGACAACACTGATGGATTTAATAAATCCATAAATGAATCTAATCTTTTAAGTTGGAATCTTTACAGATTTCTTTATAATGATTGTAAGTAGCTAACTCTCTTAAAAGAAATTATAATTAAATAAGTAAGTGTTCATTTATTAAAAAAATGTCACATTATAATGCTTTTTACTTGGGTGCTGCATGGTATTAGAAATATATGATAATTTGGTTTGTGTTCCTATTAAATTTATCCAAATCTGGCAGGCATACATTTGTAAGAGAAAATAAAATAGTCTTAAAATGATCCAGCACAGATATAGGCTGAACTAGGGGTGGAAACCTTATTTATCATGGAAGGCCACATGCAACTTAGGCAGTAGGAAAGTATAAAAATGATTAGTTTTGCAAACAGTAGAAGGGACAGGAAGATAAGAGAATCATTGTTAATTAAGAGAATAAGGCCTAGTATTAATAGAGAAAAAGGGATTAGGACTTTGGTAGTGTGAAATTAAACAGTAGAAAAGTTTAGAATGATTTAAGTGAGGGGAAATGTAAAGCTTGATAGGGTAAAGAATTAAAATTTAGGGTAATTAAATAATAGAAATGGTTAATAGAGGGAGCTAGGTGATGGGGAAAGAAAGGAAGTTGGGAAGTGGTTAATAAAGAATTAAGAGTTAGGGTAATTAAGTAATAGAAGTGGTTAATAGGGGGAGCTAGTTGATGGGGAAAGAAAGGAAGTTGGGAAGTGGTTAATAATAAAAAAAAAGATGGAGGAAAGGTGAAGGTAGAAGGAAAGTTAAGGTAAAATAGTTAAGTTTGTATTGATATTAAATGTTATAAGATGGTAGTTAAATAAGTAAAGATGGTAGGGAGTATTAGAGTATATATGAGGAAGGGAATTGAGGGGATAGTATGAAGGTATAAAATGAAGTAAGTAGGGTATAAATGAGAGTGTAAAAAAAAAGGGGGGGGGGAAGAATGATTTTAGTTTATTGTTTTTTGTTTTTTGATTTTTAATATTTTGGTTTTTTTTTTATATTTTAATTTTTATTTTTAAGTTTATTTTTTAATTTTAATTTTTTGATTTTGGGTTTTTGGTCTTATATATGTAATTATGATAAAAATGATAATTTTTGGTATTAATTTTTTAGATTGATGTTTTAATGGGTTTTAAGGGTTTTGTTTGTAATGGTTTGATGATAAAATTTGAATTGTTTTAATACATTTATTTGCTTGTAATCTTAAAAAATAATTTAAAAATGATTTTAAAGAAATTTTTATATTTTTATTATTAAAAATTTATTATTATTATTTTTTATAGTTTAGTTTTTATGTTTTGGGTTTTTTAAAAGATATGGGAAAATTTTGGTTGAAAGGTTTTGGACTGAGTTGTTTTTGCTTTATATTATTTTGTTTTATTATAATTTTATATGAGAATATGAAGAATAATAATTTTGGTTGTATTGATATAATATTTGTCTAATTTTTTTATGTTGTAGATCTGACGAAGACTGCTAGTACAGTCAAAACTGTTAAATAAATAAAATTATTTGCTTAAAGTGTTAAAGGAGTGTTGATGAATTTACAGTAGTGTTAATACCATTTGCACAGGCAAGAATCTATCTACCAGATGACTGAAAATCTACCTTGAGACTGTCAGACGCAGAACTCTGTGTTTTTTAACTCATTTGCAGATCTGCATTATTATTAGTGGCCACTAATACAATAAAATTCAGTGCACTGTGAACCGCTGAGATAACATATATAAAATCTTGGTTACAATAAGTGCTTATTAACTGAAACACACAAGCTATATGGTGTAGAGATGGTAATATGGACCAACTGATGATTGCTGGTTTAGCATGAAATACATATATTGGTGATTATTTATCTTTTCGACATAAATGTATTCAAGTGTAGCAGTGTTATGAGATAGTGTGGAGAGTGGTGGGTCATGTGAAAGTCTGTGCTCATATACCCATATATTAAGTAAGTGCTTAGTGTATATGGTGATACTTATACATCTTATCGACTACAACCTTTATTATACCTCATTTAAAATAAAAAAAATA
Source organism: Epiperipatus broadwayi (assembly GCA_028023455.1). Taxonomy (NCBI): domain Eukaryota; kingdom Metazoa; phylum Onychophora; class Udeonychophora; order Euonychophora; family Peripatidae; genus Epiperipatus; species Epiperipatus broadwayi. The sequence goes on along the minus strand of JAQFVV010006313.1, from coordinate 894,808 downwards.
CATTTTAAAACTATGGATAAAACCGAATAAGAAACTTATAAAGGTCACGTGACCTTAAGACCACGATTTCCCTACCTACTTATCCATTTATCTAAAAACAACTATAAATCTATTTACAACCAGTAATTTAATGATTGCTATTTACCTGAAAAATAAAAAGGTGTTAAATATGCTTAGGACTTTAAATATTTTCCAAGTTTAGAGACACAGATCGTGAGGGTGCAATGCAAATGTAAAACTATCCTAAAGTTCTTTTATACACACACACACACACACAAATATCTATATATATCACAAATTCAAACTCTTACGTTTAATAATATTAAACATGACTAGAATTAAGCGTGCTACACTAAATATTGTAAATGATAAATAAAAAGTTTTATTTAATAATTGATCCCCCCCCCATAATTACTTATCTTATAGAAAATTAAGAGAGATTTAGATATCTAGATAATAATAAGCATTAATCCAAAAGATAACATGCTAAAATGATAAAAAAAAGAGAATCAAATTTCATTGCATAGATTGTTTCTTTATTTTTTAAAAAATAGTTTTAATTATACATGAGTCCACATCTGTTACTATCAATGTTGATAGTAAACAAAATCAGTATTCAAACACTACTATTAATTCAATACTTATTTTAATTTAATTCAAAAGAGCAGCGATTAAATCTTGGAAAATTACTTGAATGAGGTGAGATTAAATTATCAATGAAACATAAAGAAACTGAATATGTTATATTATTTTAAATTAACTTCAATTGACGGAGGTCAAAAATTATGTTACAAGATTTATTAACCATCATAACCTTTCAGTAAAAGAGCGTGTTCAGATACGTGAACTATGATTTTATAAAGGAAAGCTATAATTTAATGCCATTTCTGAGGCTATTACTATCATGTATTGGATGCAATATACCTTAAGGATAAATGTTTTTAATTGGAATCTCTTTGGGAGGGATTTATGAATAGGGAATATCTTTCACGGTCCCAGAGGGATTGACGTCTGAGATGATTATTCTAAAAAAATATTTTCATATATTTTTTGCATCAAAAATCATCAACTTTGAATGAAAGCGATGCAAGAGAGAGTCTACAATATTGAATAAGCTAGATAAGTGTTGATTATGATTTACAGATAAATTTATGCATGGAGAGAATTCAAACCATTCCTATTGCTTGTCAAAAGACAAACTAATCTTTCCTCTCAATCCTGCTGATATAAATATAGCTATTAAGCACTGAATACAGCATGATAAAATTTTAATCAGGATACTTGCCCACAATCAAAGCCTTCTAGGTAAAGGTTAAGCTTTAATTTGCTTCCTTTACCAATCATATTTAATATGTACAAAACACAGAATGGAGATCCCCCCCCCTCCTCCGCCATTCTGTCAAAGCCATTGATGTTTTAATTTGTTGTGCTGGATTGAAAACCATTGTCACGATAGAAGCATGAAAGCTAACCAGGCTAGTTAAATTAAAATGTATATTTTCTGCTTGTTTTTAAGCAACTAGTGAATACCTTGCATCTTATCAACCAGGGATAGGAGCTCAAAATCACGGAGGACGGGATTGGCTAGACGTAGGTAAAACACTTCATTACTATGCACTAAGAAGCAATCTCTCCAAGACTAGTGATGGACTAATGAGGTAGAAGGATGGGGGTGAGAACGAAGTGAGCATTTGCGAATGAACCTGCAACAGTAGTGGCCGCATTCTTACATGCAAATCTGACAACTTTCATTAGGCATATTTCTAATCAAACACTGACTGGCAAGAGCCTAGTTTGGAGGTCAAATACAAAGTTAAGTAGGTATTTTGGAGAAGACAATTTCATTTGCACATGTAACAAGCACGTACCTCAGGGATCCCCCCATTCTCCTGAAAGATTATGTACAAAAGAAAAAAAAATCATACAATTTCCCCCCAATACACAACTCAAGTGGATTGAAAAAGCTGTGTTATATGATAACGTGACTATAATTCCATCTTCAATTCACACTATTCTTAATGTAAACCTAATTTTAAAATATTACATCCCTTATAAATGACATCTGTTTAACATATGAATCAAAATTTGACAATTTTGTTCCCATTTACAATATTTATTCAAATGATTTTGCAATACAAATCTGTAAGATTAAAAAATTAGATTACAGTTTTATTTTTCAGAAAGTGACAGCTGATTGGATAACTTATCAAATACAGATTTAATTTTCAATATGATGAAATTCTATTCAAATGAAAATCATTGTAACATTTAAAAAATAAAAGCTTTTTTTTTTCTTAGCAAAAAAGAAAAGAAACTCCACGTCTTGCTATGAAGAGCATAAAATTTTATTTTCCAAATTTAAAAAGTATATCTAGGGCTGTATATAAATTAAGAAATTCTGAATTCTTTTTTATTATTGCAATGAAACAATTTATTATATAATTTAATAAAATAATTTATAACAACTTAGTCAAACCTAATTTACAAATAAACATACTTTATTTAAATGGCAACATGTCTTCCATCTTGATGTCAGTCTTAAATAAATCTTTTTTAATAAACTTATAGTAAATAATAAAATTATATAGAAAAGGTTAAGAGCAAATAAGCTAAAATTAAGAGTACAAATTTATAAAGATTATTGATTTAATTGTAATTTAAATTAATTCTCTCTGTAGACTATAAATGTACGTTAAATTTACTATTTAAAGTAGATCACACATATGGACGTGACTAGAATAAAATGCTTTGTGATATAGAGCTAGTATATCAAGCCACCATTCATATAACCAGGGTTTGAATTAAGTTGATTAACATTTGATAATTATTTCAGTTTCCAATAGTCTTACAATTGCTTTTTTCCAGATAGCCAGCTCATAGATATAATATAACTATCCAGCCAATTTTAATTAGAGAAAAATTTAATAAAACAAAACCAAAAAAGGTAGTTATATAACTTTTTAATTAAGTACCCTTCTAATTTAATTATAAAATTTTTTTAAAATAAAGAATCATAGTATGATTAGTTGATTGTGAATTCATCTAGTGTTTAAGTATTAATATATATTCCAATAACAAATGAAACAATCACTTTCTTCTTTAAAATATATATGTTCTCCAACATTATAAATAACTTCACAAACTTCTAACTTCTTTTCAAAAACTTTATTTCCATATATTAGCTATATAAACATATATATAATCACATATTTTACATTTCCAACGTTTTAACTGTTTTTTCCCCTATTGCAATCATTTTCAAGGACTACTACTAATACTACTATTACTACTACTACTACTACTACTACTACTACTACTACTACTACTAATACTACTACTACTACTACTACTACTACTACTACTACTTCTTATTCTTTTATTATTGTTATTATTCTTATTTACATATTATTATTATTATTGTTGCTATAATTTGATGTGTTAATATTTAATATATGAAAGAGATTTGTATTTAGAGCAGGGGTGGGCAAATAGTGGGCCAAGAGCCACATGTGGCCCACTAAGAGTTTTTATGTGACCCACCAAGACAATCAGAAAAATCTTCCTTTAACTGAGATTTCCTCCCCATGCACAACCGAAGATTTGTTTCTTATTTTCCAATAGGATGGCCATGTCAATACACATGCGCAGTGTAGATATGATATGCAGTGCTTTTCCACTTGATCTGGTTAATTTCAATTTTGTCTTTGCATTAGCAAATATAACATTTCCAACTTTAGTGAAACCATGAATCCTCTGATAAAATGCAAAATCAGTGATGAATGTCATGTGTTTAATGAAGAATGGACAAACAAATATTTCTTTGGTAATACAGGGAATAAAGCAGTGTGTTTATTGTGTCATGAAAAAAGGTGCGGCCCTCCACTAATCTTAGCCCTCAGCCAACTTCTGTGGACCCCAAGCCAAAACAATTGCCCATTCCTGATTTAGAGTATTATGCAGAGATATGTATTTTTTTGTTATATGTCCTTGAAAATGACTGTAATGGGAAAAAACCAGTTGAAACATTGGAAATGTATAATATGTGATTATATATATATATATATGTTCATATAGTTAATATATGAAAATTTGGAAATGTATAATATGTGATTATATATATATATATATGTTCATATAGTTAATATATGAAAATAAAGTTTTTGAAAAGAAGTTAGAAGCTTGTGAAGTTATTTATAATGTTCAGATATCATAGGACCAGATTGAGCTTAATAATTCTATTCAGTTGACCAAATTATGTTTGTTTATTTATTCAGTTTAGGGATCAGCTATACAGTGTGATCAATATACCACCTCATTGTGTGTTTATTTAAGGATTTTCATTTTATTTCTTCATTGATATTTTATTCTTTAAAAATTAAAATGAATTCACATACTGTTGTTAATTGTAGGCTTTATCATTGCTGTAAATGTTATTAAATATATGTTTGAATTGTTTTTGTCAATCATTTTCATTGTATGTGGGAATAAAAATTAATATAAATTATTATTCAATTCAATAGGTTTTATTTCTTCCTTATTTGCTTGTAATTCAATAAATAGGAAAAGTCCACTATACAAGAAAAATAAAGCAATTTTAACTATTTAACAGCTTAGCACTGCTTTCGACCAAGCCAATCATACTCCTAGAACAAAGACAGGCAAGTGGGTGAATGAACATTCATTTTCCCACTTACCTGTCTTTGTATTATGAATATGATGTTTGTTTTTCCATCTGTCTTTATGCTACAAATATGACCACTTAGATAAAAGCAGTGCTAAGTTGTGAAATAGTTACAATTTTTAATCTTTACTGTGTAGTGGGTCTTCCCTATTTATTGAATTACAAATTATTATTATAATTTTTAATGTACCTTTCTATGTACATGTTACATACATAAATATTACTACGTTAAACATAGAAATATTACAGCATAGGTGATTATTTTTAGATACAATTTATTTAAATTGTAAATAAATCTTAGTATATCATAGGATTCATACCCTGTACAGTTTGCCACAATCGATAGAACATTCAATTTGGAATTGGGAGTTCTCAGGATTGATTCTGGCACTAACAAATAAGTCGTTCAAAATTTTTGCGAACTCCTGAACCATAAAGCCATATGTCTTTTTTATATGATTTATATGTTAATATATTATAATAAGTATTTGTGAATAAGATATTAATAAATATTTGAATTAAAAATAAAGCAGTTTATACATAAAAGATTTTTATTTTCTCCTTTACAGTTGAATGATTGACCAGAATAATTGATATATCAATTATGTTTAGTACTGTAATATTCATATACAGTGAGATATGTCACAATGGAAGATACCATAATGACAAAATGCTATAATATACACTTTTTATAATAAAATCAAGATCCTACAATTTTGCAGTTTTTACAACAAATGCAGTGTAATACTAATGGCAGAAGTATCATCCAAATAATGTTTTCAGAGCCTTCCTATTTGATTAAATTGTCAGTATTTTTCTTCTGGTTTGTAAAATTGATGTATAAATTTTCATTTAATTATCTCTTCATTTGCATGTATAACCGTGAATTTTTTTTTAATTACATATTTTGCTTCATATATAATTTTAGCCATAAACCATTAAAATAGAATGAGAAGACCAATTATGCATATATAATTTTAGCCATGAACCAGCAAAATAGAGTGAGCAGGCTAATTAATGTAAATTTTAAAAAAGGGTTACATTTTTCATATGTGTAAGATCATTTTTATTATGAATAAAGTTTTAATGTAGTTTTCAATTGGAAAAGATTATTTATGCTTTTCAAATCTATATGTTAGACATTACAATAGTAATTCATGGATACTATACTTTAAGAACATGTTTTAGACTTGTATATTTTTGTTATTTAAAGATTGTTAGCTAGTAACTTTGTCTAAATTGGGGACTTGGAATGAATTTTTCTAAAGTATTTCAAAATATGCTAATGATTGAGATTTTAAATACAATTAAGATCATTTAATCATATACTTCTATATTAACAAGGCAAAACTTTCCTACAGTAGTGCCACCCTGTGCCAACCAGAGTAATCAATGGATGCCAGAAGGCTTGTGCATAAAATCCCTATCTAATGCCTAGTCTGGTGATATTGGATGAGTAGGCATTAGATAGGAATTTTATGCACAAGACTTCTGGCATCCATTTATTACTCTGGTTGGCACAGGGAGGCTGTATGGTGAGTTTTGCCTTGTTTATAAACAATTATGTGCTTGTATAAAAGATGGTGATCATGTGATACCTCTATATTGTGTAGTTTTATTGTTTTTGTTTTTTTTTGATTTAATATATTTATGGAAGAGAAGACAATTATGAAACATATCTCAGTAATTCTTTTTTACCTTTTTGCACACACTTTTCTGTGTATTTTTATTTTACCAGATATATCCAAATACATATATTTACCTGGAATTAAAAGAAAAGGGACATACCATGTATAAGTCCACTGCATTGAGAAATTCTTCTGTTCTTCACACAAATCCTGTTTTAATTCTTTAAAAAGTCACCATCCATAGTCACAGAAGTCTTCTTTGCAAAAATAGGTTTGGGATAAAGATGTTTTTAAAGACGTAAGCAGGATTCTTTGACTGATGATCAGAATTTCTAGTGGGAAAAACTGATACATGGCTTATCCAAAATTTTTTTATTAATATCTCTTACAGAGGCAAAATTCTCCATACAATAGTGCCATTCAGTGCATGCCAGAGTAATCAATAGATGCAGTAAGGTTTGTGCATAAAATCCCTGCCTAGTGCCTACTCATCTAATATCTAGGTGCAGTGCTCTCAGATCCAAGGCTCCTCACTGATGAAAGCCACACACTAAAAACTAGTCTGGGCATATTAGATGAGTAAGCACTAGGCAAGGATTTTATGCACAAACTTTCCTTATTGATTACTCTGATTTGCACTGAGTGGCACTACCGTATGTAGAGTTGCCTCTGTGAAAAACAGCTTGTTTAAGCATCATGTGATGTGAATATATCTTTTAACTGTTAAAATCTTCATTATAACATGTATTTAGTTACATATATATACTTAAGAATAACTAGATAATTTTTATTAATAGTTTATGATTATTAAAATTCCAAAATTTTAACAAAAAAATTGTATATACAATATTAATAATCTGCATAATATATAAGTAAATATTGCAATTTATGTTGCAAATAGAAAGATAAAAAATTTATATCTACATGCATCATATATACATAAACACTATTATATTATGCACAGGTATTATGTATTTATGCATGTCTAGATAGAAATTGCTTCTGCAACAGTGAATAATACAGTGATCATTTATTATATATAATAGAACCCAATTGCACTATATCGATTTTTGTCTTAAAAAATATTGAAATCCTGTTATGTAATTTTAAAAAAATATCCAAGGTTGACTTCCCTAAATTTCTATCCCAAATTATGGAATATCAGGTAGATGTGATAACCACTACATCACAAAGATCTGTACTCTATTTTAACTATGCTAAATGATAAAAGCAAATTGTTAAACCCCTAATAATTAGCTTTTATTAGGCAGAAGTTTAAAGATATAAAGTTTTAATCTATGCTGGTCTAGTAAATGTGTGAGTGTTACAATTTAAAAATAAAAATAGTAATATAATGTGGGGTTTTCTACCTTTGAATGAAATGTCACACGCACACAAGCACTAAACCCTGAGTTACCTTGGCATCTACCTGCATTAAATATTCAGTTCCAAAGTTTGATATTACAAAAAAAGGGTAAAAAGCATACTTATGTTATATTACAGACTCAAAAAATTGATCAACTTCTAAATTCTCAAACTATAATAAAAAACACTCAGGGAGCATAGGATTTAATTATATTTTGCTGTGGACATTTTAATATACATAAAAAAGTTACCATATAATTATCCACAATTACAACATCACATTATCTTTCATATGCATATTTGTGTTTACAAGAGCAGTTACCATCATACAATTCTAGAACCATCTACTGTAATTTTGAGTAATCAATGAACATCAGATGAGGATTTCATAACAGTATATTATCTGGTATCCATTGATTTTTTAAACTTACAGTAGATGGTGCTAGAGTAGAATAAAGGTAACTGCCTTTGGATCTATATACAATACAAAAGTATTCATAAAAAGAATGGCCTATACATATTGCATAATATTACTACCTTTATAAATGTACTTTAGTTTGAAGGTCTCTTTAGTTTCATTCTTTTTGATGTATAACTTTATCACTAGATTGTTTTTTTATAGTTTTCTTATGATAATATAAACTCCAAAAAAACATTGTGCCAAAATAAATAATATACAATGGGTCCAGTGATCATTAGGATGACCTTCTGCCAATTAATGAAGGCCACTTTTTATCACATTTATATATTTTTTGCTTTTATAGTCAATAGGCTAATCATTATGTAACCAGCTCAGATTTCCCTGGTATTAACATATAGCAACCAATAGAATAGCCAGAAGATCTATTTACTGATTACTAATGTGGTTGGCTAAGAGATTTGAGGGGGAAAGCTTGTTTATGACTAAATAAATTTTTAATGCTACCCATCCAAAATTGAAGACAGGGTCACAAAATTAGCAGATGATGCACTTCATTTTCAATTTATTTGGGTATATACTAAAGAAAAAAAGTTGAGTATAAAAAATTATGATCAACTTCACCAAGAACATTTGACATCTGATCATATTTAAGATCTATGTCAAAAGGGAAAGGACCTCTACATTAGATATGCCAGAGACTATCAAGAATTATGATGATTTAAAAACTGTTAGACTAAAAATACATTTAACAACTAGGAATAAATGTACTGGCAAAAAACAAAATGACAATCAAACAATTTAGTGGTGACATTGAAAATATTCACGAGTTAGATGAATGTAGAACAGAAGTGAGAATTTATTTATATGGATGAGAACAGTTACAATTTCCAGATATCTGTGGAAATTATCTTTACATGTTGTGAAGAATAAACCCAAATTTTAGCTTTGACAGGTTATATTTAGATGATAAAGAATAAACTAACTAGAGAAGTTTTTTTTTTTTATTAAAATGATTTGTGATTTCTAAGTTCAGCATTTGGGTTAATAAAAAATAGCAACTCTGTGAAGTGGATTAATAAGGTTCTTAATGTAATATATAATTTTTTTTTTAGTAAGTGAAGACAATTTAGTGATATAATGCTTACTTTTTATTATAATATAATATTACAAAAAAAAAAAATCGAGTCAGATGTCACATGACCTAATTTAATAAGCTTGTGTTTATAAATGTTATATATAGAGCTAGCAAAACAAATTCTTAGCAAGCTTTGTACAATACCCCCAACATCAGACCAGTTTCTTCTACTGGCATCCTCAGTATAAATATAAATATAGTATAAATGTCACTGAATAAAACTTTAAAAAATTTGAATTATTTTACAAAATTTGTCCTTCCTTTTAATATTTTATAACAACCTTTAATTGAGTTACAGTAAAATATAAAATTTCTATTTGTAAAGATTGATTTTTTTGAATTATCAATGACATAGTTACCAGAAATTTGTTTGTGAAGGTTAACATATCCAGAAAGATATGTGCATAGATATGTGCGACCACAATAAAAGCAATTCTCTAGATGATGGAATTCAGATGTTTGAGATATAAAATAGTCTTTGTTTATAAACAGTGAGAATTGCCCATTCCTCTACAAGCTTTATGATAAATGCTTAGCCATAGACAGCACTTAAAATATCTCTGTCAGGAACCCTTCCCCAAACCCCTGACCATGGTTTCATGCTTTGGCACTCCTCAGAGAGGTGTCAGGGTAGGTTACCCTGACACACTGAAACACCCCTCAACCCCCCTCAGGGGGGGCGAAGGAGGCAAACAATGTGGGTTTTGGGGGGCTGGCTAAGCATTTATCATAAAGCTTGTAGAGGAATTGGCAATCCTCACTGTTATAACTTACAAGCTTAAGAGATAGGGTCATGTGATCTATAAATTGATCTATGACTCTTATTTTGACTACTTATAGTCTTTGTTTATGATTGTAATAGTTTATAATCATCTAATTAAACTGGTTATAATCAGTAGCTTTATTAGATAGGATTAAAATATGCTTAGAAGCTTTGGAATTTGAAGATGTATTCAGGATAATGTATTAATGGCAATTCATATTATCATCTTGAAAGTTGGATTGATACATTAGAAACAATATCTATGATTTAAAATTGATACATTTGGCACAGATATTGTGCTGGTTTAGCATCCTATCAACTTTTTCATTCTCATTGCAACAGTGATACATGTCCAACAGATTTTTTATTTTTTTAATGTGTCAAAGCGTTGGCCGGCTAGCGAGCCTCAGGACAACTGTTTGTAAGGCAGCTGTGCTAACTACTTGACCACCAGTGCTTGACTTTGTGCAACAGATTTAGTATTGTTTAAGTACATGTTTACATATAACAGAACTATACTTATGAATCTTTGACATGTGTGACACAAAACACAACTGTTTAGTACAATCTGCATTTAATTAACATTGCATTGTATTCTTGAGTAATATTTACCTCAAGAATGTGCACATAAAAATGAATAGTAGAGACTTCTACAGGTCTTAACTACAAGCTTACACAATTGATTTCTTGATTAAATTTTCTTTTTTTATCTTTAGGAGCAACATTTCATGCATATCTGAAAATATAATAAGAAATATTAAGGTTATTTTCATGCTTAAATTATTTGGAATGGATACAGATTTTGAATAAAAGTAATATCATCAAAAGCTTCTTGGATATGAGACATTCTACAGTAAAACACTGAGTTAAAAGATTTTAAACTAACAAACATCACATGATCATCATTTCTTATGATTGCTCACTCTGGCTTGCACTAAGTGGTACTACTGTATGGAGAGTTTTTGCCTGTTTTAAAAGATTTAGTCACACAATCAATTTTCCTGATTAAATTTTTTTAATCCTGTCCTTGGCAATATTCTTATATTCTTTAAATATTATATTGAGGTGTTAATCTAAAAAAAGGAAGAATAAAAGTAAGTTGGCAATACAGTATTATGATCAAATGAGTACCATTGGTTGGTTATGGGTAAATGTTTGCCATTTCTATCTCAGAAAAAAACTAAATGGCTATGATTAAAACTCTGATTAAAACATGAAGTTGATTTTATGAATAATTTTCAAAGTTTTTTTAAAAAAACATTCCAGTCTATTTTTGACAGGATTCTATATTTCTCTTCATTGTTCATATCTTCTATCAAACTGGAAATGGATGGAGTAGAAGGTATATTTTTATTAATTGCCTCTCTCTAAAATTTGTTCAGCGATATAAAGTTTTTTGTAATTTTTTTTTTTTGCTTTAGTCTTTAAAAGTAATATCTAATTATTCGTTTAAGTTCTAAAATAATACTAAAAAAGTTACACTTTTATATTCAATAGCTCAAACAAACATTATTATCAAAGAAATTTAGAAGTTCGATATATTTGCCAATTTCTTATTGGTGAAAATTTAAGGAATTTTTTATCCCTACTTCATATCAATCTAAAAATAGCTATATATCTATTTTCTACATAAAAACAATCTTATTGAAAAAAATTCAAAGGTTTCCGTGTTGAATTTGAACCTAGGTTGTAGGTGTGACAAGTAAATGTGTTGGTTTTGCAAGAAAGTTTTTCAGTGTGAAAAGTACTTTTATTTTCTTTCTTTTATTTACTTTTATTTTTTCTTTTAGTTAAAACAGTTTGTTATTATAAAATCATTAATAACATCAACAGTTTTTGTATGTAAACTTCATTTTATTACATTTAAGCACATATTTTTTTCTCTTGAAAATGTCTTATAAAAAATAAACATTTTTCTTAATTCTATCAGACATTTATTATTACCTTAAGATTCTGTGTTTCAATATTTATAATTTTAAAATGCTATTTTGTTTCATAAAGTGATATCTGATGTCAGGTATAATTGTTCATATCAGTAGGAATCATAACTCGATAATCTTTTTTTCTGTCATAAAAATCTGTTGGGTTTTTACTGTAGATAAATCTATCGCTTCTTTTATTTTTTTATCTTTTTTTTTTTAATTTTTGTTATTTAACTGACATATTTTTCAAATAAAATATTTAATATCCAATGACAGCCGTAATTCTCTGTCATTTCTGAATGCATTAAAACAATTTATATTTCAATGTTTAAAAAAAATTCAAAAAGAAAAATATTTAAATAGTGGCGGTAAATTGAAATTGTGACATAATATTATATTGTTATCGTCGTTTATTGTTAATACAAGTTCAACATATATAGAATTTAAAGTTTTTATAATTTCTCAATCTTTAACGTCTTGGTATACATAATAAAGATAGTTATTGGAGACATTAAATTTATAACTAATATATACCTATCAGAAATGTATCTCGTCTATGAAAAAGCCATCGTTTTTGTAACAGTTTTTTTAATTGGTAGGTTTAACAAATTTAAATAATGTATGGTATTACTGTGGAGGTTTTTGCTATAGTTTTTTTAATTGGTTGCTTTAACTATTTTTTTTAAAAATTAATGTAAATTAAACAAAATTTTTTATTGCTTTGGGGAATTATTCGCTGGGAAATGTACACAGTCTATGGGAAGCTGTTATTTTGCTTCAACAATTTTTTTTTGCTTTGTGGAATCACTTGCTTTGAGTAAAATGCTCATAATCAAATTAAGGCTCTTAAATATATAAAAAAATTACTTTCTTGGCATACAATGCTTTGTAAAAAAAATTACAGATTATTAATAGCAGAATAAATAAATAATTTTTTCCTTGAAAAATACACTCTCTAATGAAGAAATGTTTACATAACAGTGTTACGGACAAACATTTAGAGATTTTATGTACAAAATAAAGTCTTTTTTTCTAAAGGAAATTATACTTAAATCCAGATCTACACAATTGAAAATACAACAAGAATCTTAGTAATGATAATAATTAAATGATTTTATTATTTGAGACATTGTAAGAAATTGTGGCACTAAAGGTATTATAACTAAAATTGATGCAAAAACATTCACTCCAACACTAACATGACACACTACCATTACTCTACAGCAAGATCTATAGTATTTTAAATAGATGTATTTCCAGAAATAGTACAAAGATAATAATTTAGCAGGAAAAAAAAACTTTTTCACTATGGATCACAGAGAGAATTTTATTCCCCAGAAAATTATTTGATTAAAATAATTCATAATTATTTTTTTAATGAGGATCTAATTTAGCAAGAATGAAAGGTTTAATTTTAATAAATTGTCAAAACTATTTTCATTTTTAGAAAAACTATTTACACTTTGTAATATATGAAGGTAATATTTTGTTTAAAAACTGTAATTAAATTTCTATGTTTTCTTTGTGTATGTGTGTGAGATGTTTATTAGAAATCTGAAATTTTTTTTAACAAAGTTAAAAGATAATGATCTCTTTTTTTTTCTTTAGTATAGTGAACCAATTTTTTTTTGCCTATATTTTCCTTCAGTTTTTTATATGTCAGTTTTCTTAAATTATTCCTGATGTTAATCAATCATTTTTTAAAAACACCAAAACATTACATGAACAGACCCTAAGATCTAGGTACAGTGTTCTCATCTCCAAGGCTTCACACTGATAAAAACCATAAGTTAAAAGCTAATCTGAGAATATTGGATGAGTATGCACTAGATAAGGATTTTATGCACAAACCTTGTTGCATCTATTTGATTACTAAGATTTGCACTGGGTGTCACTACTGTACGAAGAGTTCGCTACTGTTGTTTCAATTATTTTAAAAAGTAATTCTCTTGATCTTTTTACTCTCATTTATCATTTAAGTATTTTCTTATGCTGTCCAATATTTAATTTGGTATGTTCACTTTAGACTTCGATGAAATAATATTACCAATCAGAGAAGCCTCACAAATCATATAATATCATTTAATTAGACTCCAAATTCTAATAATTTTTTAGGTACTCAATTTCCAAAATAATGTGATTTATTCTAGATCAGTGGTTCTCAACCTGTGGGTCATGATCCCTTTGATGGTCGAACAACCATTCCACAGGGGTTGCCTAGACCATTGGAAAACACATATTTTAGATTCATAACAGTAACAAAATTAAAGGTTGGGGGCTACCCCAACATAAGGAACTGTATTAAAGGGTTGCAGCATTAGGCAGGTTGAGAGCTACTGTTCTACATAGTTATGTAACAAAATTCTGAATAAAAATATAATAGATTTGATAACAATTCTTCATAGAAATATATTAGTTTTTTTTTTATGCAGCATAAAATCTTAAAGAGAAGATATTCTCACAAAAAGATTAAAAAATACTCAATTTTTTATGCAGATTGCAATTAAACAGGTATTAATATTCAAGTTTTTGGAGTTATATATAGGAAATTAAGAAAAAAATTCTGCAAAAAAATTCATATAGATTGTTGATATACAAAATGAAAATTACAACAATCTAAACCATTAGACAACTCAGTTAAAGCAACTTTAAATAGGGATCTAGTTGTACAAATAAAATGTCTGTTAAACAATATTTATATCAATTTAAAAAGTGTTATAATGAGTTAAAGGTGTTGAAGATTGATAATAAAAAATGGATATCTATTCCATATATTTCAATTGCTCAAATAAAATTTTTTAAGGATATAATTAAGGATGTGTTTAATGTTTCATTGTTTGTGTTACAAATACCATTAATAAGTTAGTGAATAATTCTAAAAATGTCATACTTCTCAAACAGAAAAGTAATGTTGTGTATCAAATTTTTTGTGGATGTATGTTATCATATATAGGTGAAACAAGGTGCAGTATTGTGCAAAGATTATGTTATACAAGCATGTGAAAAGTAAAAATAAAAATGATTTAATGACTGCTTCAGTTTTATTGGATCATGAAAGAACATGTAAATACAAATTTATGTTTGATATTGGAAATGTTAAAATTCTTCACAAAGAGAGAAACCATAATAAAAGAAAAATTAATGAGGTGATTTTAATAAATATAAATAAAATGAATGCAATTAATAGACAAGCTGCTAATGTTTAAATTTGGGATTCATGGGATTTGATTTGATGACATCTGTTTCTGATATGTTTTTTTCAATTTAAGAGCTAGTTGAGGAAGGTTAAGGAATTAACCAAAAGTACTTCTGCAGATTGAAGACTGTATATAACATTTAATTACCATTATATTTATTATTTTTATGAATAAGTTTTTAAATTTTGTTTGTTGCTTTAGAAACAATTTATAAATTAAATAAAATTAAAGATGATGAATTAAATGACCGATTTCAAGAAAATATAATTATATATATATATAAATTTTTGTATAAAAAATTTCAGTGTTTGTGAGTGTTTCTGTAAAGCATGATGGCAGGTTGTACTTTTTAATAAATGTACAGGTTTGAGAGCCTATAATGTACCAAAGATATATTAATTTTTAAATTAAAACAAAGCTACTAAATTGATCATTAAATTAAAAAAAAAAATTCTGATAAATTTTATTAAGAAGTTTCATTTCAATTTTTTTTACTTACATTATAATGTGGGAAGCAATGAGATGCTCTTAACATTGAAGTACTCTGTTTTAATTTAGTGTGTTTCTTTTCGTCAGAAAATTTTTTTGATAAAAATTTGGGATCTTCCTGTCACAGAATGTGATGCAGTGAACTGTTTCCTAAGTACAGGATCCTGCCCTCCCAAAAATGTGCATTAATAGTCATGATGTAATTTCATGTTGTCAACAGGAATAAAGTGTAAATATTGTATTTATATATATATATTCATTTTTTTGTTAATATTTTTTTTTATATGTCAAAGCGTCGGCTGGGAACCATTCTGCCACCAATGCTTGACAATTTCTACAATGATACTTTTTTTTTAAATAACAGTAATAAAAAATAAAATGTAATATTAAATATGTTTCTTAGCAGGTATTTTTTTGTAAACATTTTTTGGGGCCCTGAAACTGTATATTTATCAAAAATACAGGCTGCCATCTTGGTTTACTGGAAAACTCACAAGGACCAAATTTTCTCATATATTTTTAATTTAATCATACATTGTACAAAGCATTGAAACTATTGATTAATGATGGAATAAGAAATTAATTAGAAACACATACAATATGTTTATCAGAGCATATTTTTTAAACCAATTTATGTAACATCGTATTAAGAAAATGTAATTTACTATTAGTTATATTATTCTTTTATTTCAAATATGATTTAAAAATGCAAATAAAAAATTAATTGTAAAGAGAAAAAAGACTAATACAAATACGCCAATAAAAAATCTAATCTGAACATTATTTTGAAAATTTTACAAATTTCAATGCTAGATTTCTATTTTTCTTGTATTAAAAAAAAATTATTGAAAATTTTAACACCCTAAGAATTAGATTATGAATACGTCATTGATTTATTTTATTAATTGAAATTGTTGAATTAATGTCAAATTAAAGCGCGATAAATTAAGATTATATTTATACTCCATATTTTTCTTTTTATTTAATCATTGGAATGTAGAACCTATAGGTTTTCTTTCTTCTGAAGAATTATTAAAAAAAACAAAGAGGTTAATATTACACTATTGTTAACAACTCCAACATCTTTTTAAATTTAGAAGTTATGTATTTTTTAATTTCTGAACTTTGTATATTTCCGATATTTTATAAACTTACTTTCTGATCTTTAATTCACATCATCATAAGGTCATATACATTTTTAATTACAATTCTTCTTGCTTATATAATGTTTGATTTTAATAGTAGATGCGATCACACACACACTCAATATTTTGATCGTCTGTCATTATTAATAATAGTATGAAAATACTATAACAAAAAAGCCAAAACAGATGCAACTAATGCATCCAAATTTTACAACCATGAAAGAGATTGATCCTAGTATTATAAAATAATGTGTGAAGAGAGAAACAATAAAAAAAACAAGATCAAAGAGGTGTGGTTTATCACACAAAATGAATATATAATAAACCAAAGAGCAAACAGTATTCAAATTAACAAAAAAAATGGGCCCATAGATTCTCAATAAAATAACCATGTCAAAAGTATACTTGGTTTATTTACTTTTATTTAACACATATATAAAGTTATTAAACATGGCACCTAGAGGGCAGTTCAATTATTATTTAAAATACATTTGATAAATTTCACATGACATTATATTTATTTTATATATTTATAGACTTTTGACAAGCATTACTATATTATAACATTGACTGTTGTTTTTGAGAAATTCTTTATTCAACTTCATTTGATTTACTTATTATATTTTATCTAGAACTTTATGCATAACAATAACAACAAAAAGACAACACTCAATTTCTAATCAATTAGATATTTTGTAAATCTTATTTCCTCGTCTTTCTTTATTTAAAGAAATCCCTTAGCATTATTAGGATGCATAAATGTTAAAAAATTAATGTAATAATATTCAGTATATATATACATACATACATATATTTATTTTACTATTTCATTTCAGTAGGATTTATTTATCATCAGTTAAAAGCTTTATTATTAAAGTTGTGATGTGCTTAAATATTTTCTGTATCATAGGAGAATAATAATGCCTATTCTTTATAATACTAGGCCTTGTCAAAATTGTGAAATGATGGCATAATTAAATTAATAATAGTTTTTCTATCCCCTACTATGATTTTAAAAATTATATATTTTTATCTCTGAGCTTTTTTTATTTTCTGTTTTTTATGTTACGATGTAGTTTGGTTATTATGTGTATACTTCTTTAATTCACATCAAAATAAAACAATTTATTATAATTCTCATTGTTTATATATCTTTATCAGAAATAAAGTTTCAAACTCAGAAAATATGTACATATTTACTATATTTACATATAATGCAATAATTAATACACTTATGTATGTTCATGCATATATATAAGTAATTATTAAAAACCAGTCAACACTTAGACAATCCCAATATCAATAACAATCAAGAATTTCAAACTGTTGTCAAGGCAACCCCCTTTTAACAATATATATATATATAATTAAAAGGGATTTGAACACAGTCTTTCAAGCTCCCTTCAGCTATCCAATCTATCTTATGCAATCGATGTACATGACCACACAGATGCGAAAAAGGTAAATGATCTCCATATTTTATACTGAACCAGTACTTATCAGTTGGTCCAGATCATCAACTCCCACACACATATATGATCAGTACTCAGTTTATATTAAGATAGCAAATCTTCAAACTTTAATGGACAGACTTCAATCCCCTCCATCTTCCAACTCTTCAATCATCCATGACATTGAAAATCTGATGATGGAATGCTAAAACCCTTGTTGATGTCAATATTGTTGTCATACCCATGATGATTTTAAATCAATCTGACTCCTCACACATAGGACCTTAACATGTCCATTTAAATATACAGAGGAATGAGCTGAATTCAGGCTAAATCTGTAATAAATCAATACTAATATATATTGGCATCGACAAGGGTTTGAGCATTCCATAATTAGATTTTCAATGGTATGTATGGCTGAAGAGTTGCAGGGTGGAGGAAATTGAAGTCTGTCCAATAAAGTTTGAAGATTTGCTATGTTAATATAAATTGAGCACTACCTATATATGCGTGTGTGGGAGATGATGATGTGGACCAACTGATGAGTATCGGCTCAGCATGAAATACATATATTGGAGTTCATTTATCTTTTTCACATATGTGTGGTTATGTATATTAGTTATATAAGATGGAATGGATAACTGAAAGAAGCTTGAAAGTGTGTTCAAATCCCCTTCAATTATATCTTAAAGTTTGATATTTACAATATATTAGCAGTGATTTATTATATATATATATATATATATATATGTAATCTTGTGATTGAATATTAATAAATACAGTAACTTTAAAGAAACAACAACAAAAGGAAAATAAAGTAAGCTATATTAATATATAAATATAAGCATGACTTAATAAACAGACAAGCAGCAAACGTAAAAATCACAGAATTGTGGGAAGCTTAGCCTTTGAAAGTGTTAGTTGACAAAGACTATGAGGAAAGTTGAAATCACTACTAAGTGGATAAAAGTTTTTTTAAAGTTATTGTATTTATTAATATTCAATTACAAGATTACATATCTAACTTCGAAATACAGGCATCAAATAAAAATATTATATATATATAAGTAGGAAAAATATATGTAGAAAGTAATGGAAAGTGTTTACTATTGAGCATTATTTATTTTCCTAACTTTAATGCCCTGCCTCATTTGGTGCTAGTGCTCACAGATCTGGCATTCGAACTGCATATGAACTCCCGAACAATAAAGACATATGCATGTTCTTTTTTTAACTTTAATAGCAACTAAACTACTTTCTATAGATCATACATATGCATATATATATATTTTACATTTTGCATTAACAATAATTATGAACCAATATCATATTTTATAATTTATTGCTGTTATTATTTACAACTTTCTAAAATTTAAAAGTTATATGCATAATTACTATGATAATTAATGTCATCAATTAACATTTTGAGTTAAAATTTTAACTTTATGGCATTTAATATAAACTTTTTAATTATTTTTGATGTCATGTTATTATATATATATATAAATTGATATAATGTTAAATACATGCAAGATGCAATAAATAGTGCCTTTGATATACTGTATAGTATTTTTAAATTTGCAAACCAATTTATTAATCCATAAGGGAAAAAATATATTATACATTAAAAAATTAAAAAATAATAAATTCCAAAATAATTATAATTGCAGAAGTACAAAATAATGCACGCGCTTAAGTAGCATAAATATAGGTAATGCTTTGATAATGTTAATTATATGATGATAAAAAAATAAAATATAAACATATTACAATTATACATTTAAAATATAAAAGTTATTAAATTATTAAATATTGCTGTAAGCTCTTTGTGTATGTATATATATATATATATAATGAAGATATCTCTGAATAGAATAATTTAAATACAAAAGTAATACATGATATATAACCCAAAAAAGTTATATATATATATATTGATTTTAATATCCCCCTCCCCACAAGACCAGTCATCCCGTTGAAAAACACTTGCAAGTACACAAACTGATGACTAAAGGTAGCAGAACATGTATGTGCCAATGAACATATGTTCAATTGGAATAATACAAAAATATTGGATAGAGAAGAAAAGGTACAAAGAAGAAAATTTAAAGAAGCTGCTCACATAACAATGGCAAAAGATTCCATAAGCCAACCCACTGTGTCTATGCATAATGTATGGAAACCACTAATCAACTTTGCTCTTAGAAAAAAGTGGAGAAATCAGGAGGAACCTCGTAGATAAGTATATGAAATTACTACAGACTGTTGCCTTTGGCAGAATGGCTCAGTTGGTTAGAGCATTACCTTAAAATTCAAATCTCAAGAATCTAAGGACCAGGTTCGAATCTCATGCTAGTACTGTTAATGGTAAGGCCAGCAACACCTGAAGAAGAGGGGGAACTAATACCTCTCAAAACATTGTGCATATACTAACCTGTTTGATATGCTTTTACTAACAGTTGAATGTATTTGGAACATTTAAATAAAGTTAAATTTTTCTAAAGACATTCAATACATATATTAGATGATGGAAATAGTCCAATATAAAAATACAACTAGGACACCATCATCACAAACCTTCAAGAAACAATATATATATATGAAGTTATGATATTTTTCCATTTTCATTCATATACACTATGTCTAATTTTCAACCCTTAATAAAGAATTTATGTCTAATTTATAAACCTTATATAAACTGATATAATCAAAAAAATTCCACTTTTAGTTTAAGGGTATATCAGCTATATTATCACTATATGATGTTATTTTTAGTTTGCCATGATAGTTTTAAATTGATTGTTTGGCTGTTATATCATAGCTAAAATTCATCTAGAAAAGTACATGGAAATTTCCATTAAAACTTTTAATATATATTGTAACAGAATCACTCACAAAAATAAAGTAAAAAAATATATAAATTATTTCTGTCTAGAGAAATATGATTACCAGTGAAGACTGTGTACATGGTGGAGTGACTATACATTTTTATTTTATTTTGATAACAAATAATGAGCAGACTGGAGCTTATATTGAGTATAAGCTTTTATGCAGATCCGGCCATATTTTCTTATCATCATCCTCTCCACATTTATAGTATTATTCTGCTCTAATATAAAACAGTATAGTTGTAATTTAGACGAGAAAATTTATGAGAAACAATATTCTTAATTATAACAATAAATTTATTTAATACAATACAATAAAGACAATATACTCTTTTATGTTTACATATTTACATGGATAATATAATACAATTTGGAATATACATGACAAAATATTTCAAATTATTATTTATTTAATAAAAGTCATTGTAAAAGTCTTACCAATATTATCTTATTTTTTTGTTTTCCATTGAGCTCAATTTTTTTTAAAACAGTAATATTAATTTGAAATTGAGATCTTCAACCATAATGAATATAATTTCATATTGAAATTTATAAATTATTGGACATTTTTTTGTAAATAAGTTCATTTTTTTTAGGTCATTCATACCAAATATGTGTAAATCTTTTTTTTTTTTTGAATAATAATATTAAATTATTGAGTTGTGTTATAACATCCACAATAATATCCAGGTTTGGCAGATATACCTAGGCATTATTCAATATTAAGGCATTATCATTCATCGCTCCATAAAGACAACTACAATACTGGTAAGATGAGGTTGGACACTCTAATTAAAGTTTTATCTGATCATTGCAAACATATACAAATATGTGAGAATCCAAATTATGTTTCTAGCTTTAATTTTTATAAGTCACACATAGAAGAATTTAATTGAACTCTTCTAATTTTTAAAGCAGACGATAATCTAGCTTTTTGCTTCATTGTCTGGCAACTCTCCAAATTTCCATAGCAACGTAAGATTTTGAAAACGATTAACTTTATTATAAAATTATTATTTTAAAATACCAAGAAATGAACTTTTTTATGTTTGATAAATTATTATTATTTTTTCAGCTTGTAAATACATTAATGATTTAATTTAAAAATAAATAAATAATTTGTACAAAGTTTTAAAATGCATAATAATTTTTTCGTATTCATTTTTCAAAAAGCTATACATATAAACTATGACGGAGGTTAGAATATACATTTATATATAATACTAAGACGGCATCAATTTGATTGGATTGGGAAAATCTAGTCATTCAAGACTTTTTTTTAGAGAACAATTATGTTATGAGAACAATTATGATTATGAGAAAAAAATGCAGAAAAGTAAAAACACTAAAGTCATAAAAATAATAAAAAACATGCATAAACATGTCTTATATTAAATATTATAGGTTACAGATTATAATAGTAAAAAAAAAATTTAAAAAATATTATAATTATAAAAACTATAATTAAAACAACTCTTATATAGAAATGGTACTACCTTAAATCAATTTTAATATGTTAGCTGAGTTTATTGGCTTTTGTGGATATTAGAAAAATCCAAGTGTAATATATGACATAATTACTCTGACTTCTCCATTGGTATTAGCATTGTCAACTCACAAGCATAAGCAAATTGAAAAATGACTACCCTGAAGGGTTTGATAAACACTGGGTCTGTACTTAGAACACACAGTCCATTTGCTATTAAATAAAGATGTAAAACCAATAAATTGCAGTTTCAGTCTGTTTATTAACTGGAAGCTGCAAAAATGCACATTTCAGATTGATTTTTGTAAAAACCTTTACACTATACTGTGTTTAACTAATGGTGGTGAATAATTATTAATTGTCAGTGCTTTGTTGATTATATATCAAGAATGACAAGAGATTTGAACATCACCATTCTCTTTGAAGATTGGGATAATTAGGGTACCCCTTTTTGAGAAGGTTATATATCAAAAATGAACTAATCAAACAAAATGCTATGAATGATTATAATGAGACACTTCCTTAAATAGTTCCCATAACAATACAACTTAAATCTTATCTGCATTCTAAACTTTGCACTTGTGAATTTATGCTAATGTTTATTCAAGTGAAATTCCCAGCTAGTATGGTATATCCTACTTTTGCAGACTACCTGTAATAAGTTTGTGGAATACTAGTGCTCCAGGAAAGACTAGTTAAGAGCTACTGGTCCAAAGACTAATTTTTATAATTGATAAAATTGCCAATTATGCACTATTTAATGAAATTAAACAGGCAAAACTCTCCATACAATATGTGCCAACATAAGAGATGGTGATCATGTGATATTTAATGGAAAGTGAAACCAACTTCACTAACATCACATGATCACCATTTTCTATGGCTTTTGCTAGGTGATATTACTGGATGGAGAGTTTGTCACACTTACTAACAGATTTATTTTTTAATCAGGGGGAAAAATCAATGCAAAAAGATGTCACTTGAGACAATTTTAGAATGACAATGGATAATTATATTATTACTGATTTTTTTAAAACATTGCAGTTTATATTAGATTTTACTCCAAAAATAGATTGAATACCTGGTAATAGAGTAGATAGTCTTATTAATTTATAGATGATTACAGAATTGTATTTACTTCATAATTCTTTTTGATACTTAGGTATTAGTCCTGCAACATAGGGGAGATGATATGCCTTTTCACATTCACAATAATTAAAAACTATAAATTAACATATGTTATGAGAAATATTATATTATAGTATAATTCTCCATGTAAACCAGTGCTTTGCATTGGCAAAGCCATCCCCCTCCTCCGCGAACTATGGTACTTTGTGCCAGCATTGCAGACGTGAAAAGGCATAGCAACTCCTCTG
This sequence comes from Epiperipatus broadwayi, assembly GCA_028023455.1. Lineage (NCBI taxonomy): Eukaryota > Metazoa > Onychophora > Udeonychophora > Euonychophora > Peripatidae > Epiperipatus > Epiperipatus broadwayi. Next base: position 870,861 of record JAQFVV010006313.1, on the reverse strand, counting down.
TGTTGCAGGACTAATACTTAAGTACCATTTTTTTAAATGTGCATATATTATTTTACTTACTATATTTATTTTTAATGTGCATGTATATTCAAGAAAATAAAAAATATTACTTAAAATTGTAACTCAAATTAAAATAATAAAATCGAATGGTTGCAAACATTGAGGTTTCCTCTCTCCTTCCTTTTAATTTTGTCTGGTATTTAGAAATAGATATATTTTCAATTACTGCAATAATCTATTTTATCTGGATATGTAAAATTATACAAAAAAAGTGGAGCTAATATGTATTTTTGGTGATGAACAAAACAATAGAGTATTTATACAAATGCAAAAAAAATATATTATGAAAAGTTCAAAGATGAATTTTAAAAATATTTAAAGTAATATGTGTAAAATAAATTAATGGAACTGTATTCCTTAAAATTTGAATTTATCATAAAAAAACAATATGGCTATAGACACTAATTATTTGATTAAAAAAATGCTACTTGACTAAAGCAAAACAAAGACAATTATAAAAAATTAGTAAGAAAAAAATGGTAGAAACAAATTCAACAGTAAGAATTACAAAAAAGATAAATAGATTTTTAAAAAAATTATAATAAAATGTAATTAAAAAAAGATAAAAAAAATTGAAGACAAAAAGTGAAAGGGAATGGACAAAAGTACCAATAAAAGTTTCAAAGACAATTAGGAAAATAATTCTGAGAGAATTAAAAATACAAAATTAATATTATCCGATATTAAAAAAAAAAAAGAAATTGAATGTATGACGTCATCTTATTATCAGATATAAGAAATAATGCTTATGTGATATAGCTTATGGGTTCAAATATTTTACATATGTACATCTATATCGATGTGTAATGTGTGCATGTATGCCTTTAAGCCCTTTGTTGAAAAATAAACTAAAATCAAGGGCATTAGTATATTACTAAATAAATGTCCTTAGAAATGAAGTGGAGGATTTTGGAGCTCAGAATTCAAACTCAAGCTTTGTCATTTATAGTGCTTTTTCAAAATTGTTGAGCAATAAACCCTTCAATAATTATTGTAAAGCAAGTTTTAGATATAAACAATAAAGCGTAACTAATGGCAGTATACTTATGTACACAGACAGATCGTATACAAAAAAAAAAAACAACTTGATTTCAGATTGGTTGAACACACCAGATAATCAAATTATAAAATGTACAAACGTTGTAAAATCAATAAATAGAGCTATTATTACATGATAAGATTTTTATGAGAGATAAAATATTGAAGTAAAATATTGTAGAAAAATTAAGATAATCTCAGAAATCAGAAGAAAAAATGAATAGAATGGTAACACATATAATAAATGATTAATAAAATATCAATTTTTATATAAGTTGTAAATGATATGAATCGCTACAAATGAAAATATCTATTTTAACTTGAATCTTATTTTGAATTGAAAAAAAAAAAAACGTAACAAAAGGTCATCCTTTTTTCCCCCTTAGGAAAATAAATTCTAACTAGATCTTACTTTCCATTAGAGAAATCGCTGTCCTGCAAATTTTAAATTGTATCTCAAGTGTTTTTTTTTTTTTGCTTAGATCACTTTTAAAGGATGGACACAGTGAAGAAAACATTAGAATTACAGGGGGAAAAACATTCTGCACAGTTATAGGTATTTTAGCAGCCGTACAAAAATGAGAAATTATTTTTCTGTGATCCTATTTTACTGATTGTGAATATCATATTATTGTAAAAACATTGTAAAAAATATTCTGTTGATTAAATCGTAATTACTTCATTCAGCTCTACTATTTCACTGAATTTATTGCTTACTTATGGGAAGTTGTATTTGCCATTATTTTCTATGAAAGAAAATATATTTAATTATTATGGATGCTTCATCTTACAGATAATGTGCTTCACCCTTGACAAACTGCTCACTATGGAAGGAGATCTGCTAAAGAAGTAAGGTGTTTTTAAAAAAATATGATATTTTTTTAATAATATTTTATGTGTCAAGGTATTTTTATTATTATATTATTCTTTAAGATGTTTATAATAGAATGTGTAGGTATCCCTGCAACCTGGAAGATAAAATTCATATATATTATATGCATTGGTTTAGGGTAAATTTTATAATGTGTTTTATTCAAGTAGAGATATTTATCTCTTACATTTTTAATAGTGTTTATGAGTGTTTCACTCACTTATAGGTAAACACCCAATGTATGTTTATCAGAAGTTCAATATTTTTATAATTATTATGATATAATAATTTATGGTTAAATTTAATATAACTAAATGTTTAATAGTCATACATTTATTAATATTTACTTTGCTATTATGTCCACTTTATCTTTATAAATTTTATCCTATTCATTTTATGTATGTATATTCTTTATTTAATACATAAATTTTATTGTGCTTTTATAAATATTTTACAATTGTTTGACTGACAGTAAACTTGCTGCTTGCAGTCATTGCTTAATGGATGTAATTTTTAGCATGAATATTAAGCTATTTAATTTATAAATATTAATTTTGCTATTTTTTTCCATCATTTAGTCTAGGATTTATGCTTCTAAGCATTAGTCTCTATTAAAGGTGAAGTTATTTGTGATTTTTAAGAATGATATGGAATGATAGGACAGATGCTGGAGTACTTAGTTCTTCAATGTGCACTTTGTTGTTTGTAGTGCTTTTGATAAGCGAAACAGTGTCTGTATTGTGCTGCTGTGCCTTATCAGTAGTTCACAAGTAAACCAACAAGGTATTAGTAATTGTAAATGCTTATTTTTTGTGCATAGCATAATAGGACATGTGCATACATAATGTTGTTTTCATCACCATTTAGGAGTAATTCACTGATGGATTAGTAGGACAATTTAAGGTTGAACATTTTATTATTATGTAGACACAAATCAAATATATAATATGTGTATACATGGCTTCTGATAAATGTTCCACACATTTTTTTATTTTATTAAAAAAAATAGTGTTAGACAATAATTATCTTATTTGTCTTGAGATGATAATCACCATTATAATACAAGTTTTCCAGTTTAATCTCAGTCATAGAGTAGTCCATATTAAAGTCCTTTTAATCTGTTATGTGTTAATATTATGAATAAAGGTATTATGAGTTGTTATCTGACAAAGGGATATATTTCATAAATTGTATTGCTTAATTTATAGTTTAAGCTATTTTTTATTAAATGCTTGTTAAATGGGATGATTTAGTTGGAACCGATTAAAAATAAATTACCTAAATATTGAAACTATTTACCTCAACTGAATGTATTCTAATAATTTATCCAAATGTTCTAAAACTCTAATAGATAATTCGTTAGTAAGGCAATTCTGTATTATCTATTGTAATATCCTACTAAAAATTTAACAGTGCCTATGATTTGTAAATAAATTTTGCCATGATATTGTAAATACATTTTTATTTGTATCTAGAATGTTAATAAATGTATTTGTTATTATTTAAATCTAGTTTTTGTTTTTCTATATGTGCTTTTTTATGTCCTGAATTCTTAATTAAAACAGAAATCTTGGTGAATCACATGATCAATTCTCATGCAGTTCCAAAATCTCAATGTTTAAGAATGAAAAAAAAAAAAACATAAATGTTTCAATTCCAAAGCTTTAACTCTAATTAAAAAAAATCAATATTGATATAATGTTGCTTGGGATTACTTAATCCATTTTTCAGACTGCATATTATTTTATTTATCTTATTAATAAAAAGTACAATAATTAAATTTAATTATTTTAATAGTGTTGTTGGAGGGTAATATGAAGATAAAAAAGTACCCTTTCTTTTTCTTATTTCGAAGGTCATCTTAGGTAAAAGACTATGATTCTTTCTAAATTTTATAAATTTTTGCTTTATGCAATTGTTAAGCAGATTAAACACTTCTTTATGTAATTATTATTATTACTAAGAGGAGTGTATGTCTCCTATAGTCTATTAGGATGTCATTTATTTGTTAACAACATAATACAACAGGATAGTTTCCAAAGGTACAAAAATCCCTGAGATCATTATTTATTGTTTCATTAATTATTAATCGATTAATCTGTATCATAATTATGGTGGTGTCATAAGAAATTAATTTTTGTTTATTGTACCATTAGAAAGGTACATTATATTTCACTCTACAAAAGTAGAATAGATCAGATCACGTCAATAAGTAATTTTTTGGTGATAGATATTTGCTGTATAAGTTATTAAAGAAAAGTCATAAAGACTATTAGATGTTACTTTCAGTATAAAATATTTATTGCTCAGATAATGTATTTTGATGGAGAGAAATGTATGTTTTAAATGTGTTGAATTAGAAATGAGTGAACTTTTTTCTCTTCCTAATTTATTTATTTACCTTATGAGTAATGAATTTTATTATTGCTTTGAAATTTTCTTTTATTTTAGTGCGTGTCTCTGTAGTAAAAAGTGAAAAATAATTAACAGGACCATTGAGTTTAGCTGAATGTATTATTAGCTTTCAAAATAATAGGAGTCTCTCATACCTTCATAACCATATATATTGTTAGATAGTGGTATATATGTCATTTTTTCTCATTATAATGTTATATTATTTCCCCTTCCTCCTTCTGTCCTTCTTCTTTCATTATGGGTTAGAATATATATATATATATATAATTTGAGAAAGAGAACGCTTTGAAGAAGGTACTTGTTATTGTACCGAAACATCAGCTATTTAGCTATTTTACTACACGGAATATCCCAAAATTAAATAATAATATAAAATCATCATTTATCAGTGAAAATATAAGAATTAATATATATATAATGTATGTTTGATAGAGGAAATATTGGTAAATTATCTTTTATTAAGGGTACCGTTGATATTAAATATGATCCTTATATTTTATAAATAATTACTGTCAAAAATTTGTAAGGGTTTGCAAGATATTGATTTATGAATTAACTCCAAGTAAGCAAAAACAAATATAGGTATACCATGTTTTTCTGGATAACAGGAGTCTGATAATATCTAACTTTAATGTAAAATCACTTGGGTAGAAAATATTTTATCTTCCAGTTCACTCAGAAAATAAGGGCCAGGTTGAAATGCTGTTGTTTCTTGTAATTTTTGTTAAAAGTCTATATTTCAATTAAATAATTCTCTGTTTTAATTGTATCTTCTATAGTTAGAGTAGATATTACTCACCTTGTGGAAATATATCTTATTGCCCAGGGAATATATCATCAGGTCCAGCTATGAGGATGTGCTAGAATTTTTTATTTATTTAGATTGGTAAATATTCTTTTAATATGTCACAAGCTGTATTATATGCTATAGTTAATTTTTTAATATATAAATATAAATCTTGTGTAGATATATACTAAATATTTTTTGAATGTATTTTAAATGCAAATAATAATAAGCTAGATAAATGAGGAGTTAGTCCAGTTATATAATGTATTGTGTGTGATAGTATATTTATAAAAACTATACATTGATGTATAGAGGCGAATATCATATTTTTAATTTTAAAGAACAAAATGTATATTTCTGAAAAAAAAAAAAAATCTGGGATATTAGATTTTAATAATATTCTTATTGTTTTGCCAAAATGATTAGTGGATGTTTGCATTAATTGTAAAGACAGACTGATGAGAAAAAAAAGGAATTAATGTTAAATTTATTAATTGATGTAATATGTGTAAATAGAAGAACATGTCTATAATTGAAGAATATTTACCATTATGAAACGAGATTACAATTATTATTGTTGTTATTATTATTTGTTTTGCAATATAAAATAATAAAATGAAATTTAACTTATATAGAAATTTAACATTCTGCATAATATATATATATATATATATATTGTAAGTGTAACAAATCCATAAACAACTAGAATGTGGTTATATTATAAGCAGAATGAAAAAAAAAAGTTTAACAAATATTCATCATCAAAAACGAGTAATAAATAAACTGCCTAAAAATGTAAGAGAATAGATAGTGTATGTATTAATCATGTTAGTAAATATTTTACATTTACTTTATAATATTTGAAAAATAATAATGTTAAAAATTATAGGGTATATGAGCACAGACTTTCACATAACCCACTACTCTCCACACTATCTCATAACACTGATACACTCGAACACATATATGTTAAAAAGATAAATAATCACCAATATATGTATTTAATGCTAAACCAGCAATCATCAGTTGGTCCAGATTACCATCTCCACACATATATGCTATAAGTGTTCAGATATATATTAGGATAGTCAATCCTTATACTTTAATGGACAGGCTTCAATCCACTCCACCCTCCATCTTTTCAACCATCCATCCAATTGAAAATGTGATGTTGGAATGCTCAAAAGCCACCCTAAGGCTGAGATTCTTGTCACATCCATGTTGACCTAAGGTCAATCTGACCCCTCATATACCCTATATATTACATATATAAACACAGGTATATAATAAGCCTATGTGTTTCAGTTGTTACAAAGTAGAGATGTCTGCCCATCCCTTGTATTAAATGGATTATTTCCTGTATATGAGGGGTCAGATTGACCTTAGGTCAACATGGGTGTGATAAAAATCTTGGCCTTAGGGTGGCTTTTGAGCATTCCATCATCAGATTTTCAATTGGATGGATGATTGAAGAGTTGGAGTGTGGAGTGGATTGAAGCCTGTCCATTAAAGTATAAGGATTGATTATCTTAATATATATATATCTGAACACTTATAGCATATATGTGTGGAGATGGTAATCTGGACCAACTTATGATTGCTGGTTTAGCATTAAATACGTATATTAGTGATTATTTATCTTTTTAACATATATGTGTCCGAGTGTATCAGTGTTATGAGAGAGTTTGGAGAGTGGTGGGTCATGTGAAAGTCTGTGCTCATATACCCTATATATTACATATATAAACACAGGTATATAATAAGCCTGTGTGTTTCAGTTAATGTAATAAATTGTAAAGAAAAAAAAAGTAGTCTTGATATGCAAAGAATTTGAATTGAGTGGTTCCTAAAAGTCTAAAGCATTTTGAAATCTTTAATTTGCAGGTTTTAATGAAGTTTTTAAATAAAATCTTCCACATTTTAATAATAAATGTTATAGCAGAAATGATGCTAAAATTTTGGAATTAGAAATATTTTAAAGGTTATTGTTTAAAATGTAAATGTGATAACCATTTTTTTTTTTCTAACTAAATCATTAATTAATGTAAATAAAGAAAGATAAATAGAGGGGGGGGACATGTAATTTATTTATTTATGTATCAAATCATGATATATCTGTAAAATTATTTCCACAACAGGTTGTAAAAAGAATTTAAAAAATGTTTTCCAAGAAACAAGGTGTAAAAAAAAAACAGTTCAAACCTTATAACTAACTGGGAATGAATCTGTCAGTTGAAAAACATGTGATTGAACAACATCAAATAGAAAAAAATAGGTTTGTAATAAGCAACTAAGAAAATTATTGTAACATCGTTTTATAATATATAATTTCATAATGTGAAGAATACATGCTGAAAGTAACAAACAAAATTTATTTTCAAGTGATTTTATACATTTTTATATTGTATTTCACAATATTACATAGAGACTATATAATTAATTAATTTTTTGTTTATAAATTATTTAAATTATATTACTTATAACTATTAGTTATAATTCTTGCAGGACTATTTTAAATAATTTTTTTCCAGAATTTTTAAACAGTATAATCTTTTTAAGAGAATGTTTACAAAGTTGTTCTATTTATAATTATCAATAGAATCTTGTATTATACTCAAAAACTTTGTTAACAGTAGATTGCATTTAAAACTTTATGAAATCTAATTATACAATGAATTCCTTTCAGAAGTAACTAATTGTAATTATGTAAATTAGATAATTATTTGAATTTTATGAATATCTAATGCTTATTTTACTTCACAATATCAAATACAGATTATTTCCTTAACAGTACCAGCTAGCAAATGAGATTGATTATATTACTAGAAAGGAAAGCCAATAATAATAGTAGTAGCCACATTAATAATGATAACATAAAGTGAACTTGTTAAATGTAGCTCTCCCTCATATTTAATCTTTAGCTATATCTTCTAATGAAAGGAATCATAATTACAATGTTAAGATTTCTCGACAAAAATATGCTCAAGTTTTATTATACTTCTTAGATGTTAAGATGTATGTATATTTATGTCAACTAATAAATAATTAATAAAATGAAATTGATATGGCTGCTAAATATGAAAAAAAAATGTTAATGTTATTGTGTGTTAATAAGGCACTAATTACACAAAAGATTAAAAATATATTAGCAGCTTTAAAAATTGTGCAATAAATGTGTAAAATGAACGATTAAGATAGGAATTAATACGAAACTAAAGAATTATAATTTAAAATACTTATTAAAAGTTGAAAAACGTCAGAAAAATAAAGCAAAAAACAGTAAAAATAATTATTTATTTTTATAAATATTTTTTTAATATTAACCTTACAATATATTAAAAAGATATTTGAATAAAAGCTTTCTAATATGAAAATATTTTATTTTAGTTAATGTTTAAATGAAAATTGATGACAAGAAATGTTTTGTGCTTTTAAAAAAAAAACATTTATCATATATTTTATCAATTTAAATTTTAAGTTGTCAGCATCGTTTTATTTTAATTTTTTATGTAGGAAAGTGGATGTATTATTGTAAACATGCTAAGAATATGAAAAGTTTTAAAAGTATACTTAATTAAAGAAAATTAGATGGAATAGCAATGTTTTTATATTAAGCCAGACAACACAAACCAATTCTTATGAACAAACATTAGTTTTATCCCTTTCATAAGCTACATTAGTTAACATTTCGATTTTATATAACATAAATCGTGGATATTTAGATAAATTAGCTTTCTAATTATTAATTTCAGGAAAAAAGTATTTTCAACATCAATTGACTAGAAAAACAACAAAAAGAAGGTATTAATGAATAAGGCTTGAAAATATTGGGGGAAGGAGTGATAACATGAGTCTTTTTGTGTACTATTTTTAAGCACTTTTAAATAATTATGTGATTTTCATTTCCTGACCAGTATTAGATATTTATTTACCTGACCTTGCTAAAAACAGGCTATGTCTGTTTAAAATGTAAAAATGTAAATCAAGATTTACCCATCCCTGGGATTTAAACCTATGTTATATGAAAATCAAATATATCGTAATGTCATTACATCATGACATATGTTTGATATTTTATTATTTATTTTTAATATATAAATGATTTAAATAGTAAAATCATAATAATTCTATAATTTTGGTAGCAGTAGATGAACATTTAATATTTGTGCTTGGCTTATTTATCCTACATTTTTCTTCTGCAGTTCTTTTTATTGCATCATCATTGACATCATCATCATTATGATGATGATGATGATAAAGACATTTCAAGAAGGAACTTTATTTCAAACTATGAATTGCATTGTTTGTTGGTGTATGCATATACTTACATTGTTTAATCCATTCAATGTCAAATCTGCCAGTCAAATTTTTAAATAGAACCTAATGAGTAATACATTAAACACAACTCTATGTTTGAATTTTAATCTTTTTTATGTATATTATATAACTAATTTCTATTTTAAAATATAGATATTTAAGCTTTCTAATTATGTAAATTTAAAAAAAGAATATTTTATTTTTGAAGTTCTTACTGATAATAAAGAAGCACATGATCATTGGCTGCATGGTACTTTTTGAAAAAGTTAGAACAATGAAATATTAGATATTTTAAATTTTATTGGAAAAGCATATATTTAAGATTATTTTTTATCATAGAAAGAAAAAAATTAAAAGTTAATAAATTCATTATTATTATTAAATATTAAAGAATATTTAACTTATATGAGTCTCACAAAAAGGATTTTTTCACTCTGTTAAAGCTGCTTCCAGTCATCATATCAGTTTTACCACCAAAAGGTTCAAAAACTGGTTTTTAAAAATAAAATGTTTTAAAAGACAATCTAACCTGAGTGACCTAGTTTTGTATTTAAAAATTACATCATAAACATTGATAATTACATTATTGCTTTAGAAATCAATTGTTTTGCCTCAAGGAGAAATTCTCTAAGATACTCAGTCAATCAAAAGTTAGCTACACCAATCAAAAAGTAGGACCATATAATGCAGACAATTGGATTTCTTTTTTAAACTAAGATTTCAGCTTCAGATAGAAGTGAATTAAAATACCAATTGTAGCATGATTATGGTGCATAAAACTTCAAAAATTGTCATAACCTAATTATCAATTGATGAGAATTATTTCGTCTTTTGACCAATTCGCTCCCTGGTGAAGTTTTCATAAGTATTATATGTTAAAATGTGTGTAAAATGGCATATTTTATTATAATAAATTTTCTAATTAATTTACAATTATGATAAATTTTCACTGAAAAATTTGAAGTAGAAGGCAGGAATTTCAAAATTTCCACTTTTACAATACACATAAGCTCCACCCTGACATGTTCAGCTTTTGTCTGCTGCCAAAGGCTATAAAACATTTGGCATTTTATGACCTTATCATTTCCAATAATCCAAAAACATGTTTATTTGTGAATTTATTACAGTTTTAGGTAATTTTTAAAAAAATATTTTACACTATATTTATTAGATATCAAGAAATATAAATTATTCATAAATTATTTTAATTTGAAATACTTTATTTTCAAAAATATAATGTTATCATAATCATTATCATCATCATCATCAACAACAATTATCAATCCACTGCAGGATGAAGGTCTCTCCAAGTTCAATCCACTTTTTTCTATCTTTAGCTTCTCTTCTCTCCATCACCCCTGCACACTTTCTCATTTCATGCATCCATTACACATATGGTCTCTTTCTGGGTCTTTTACAATCTCTTGGAATCCAGTTTAAAATTTCAATTGTCCATCTATTATCATCTCTTCTAGCAATATGTCCTGCCCAACTCCACTTCAGTTTTTTAATATTTTCAATGAGGCCAGTAACACCTGTTTGTTTTCTTACCCATACATTGTTACTCCCAACATGCATCTCTCCATACTTCTTTGAGTGGTCTGAAATCTCTGTATTGCTCTTTTATTAAGAGTCCAAGTCTCAGATCCATAAGTAAGAACTGGCAAAACATATTTATTAAAAACTTTCCTTTTCAAACCCAGACATATTTCCTTTTAGTATCAAGTTATTTCTACTAAAAGCACTCCAACCAAGTATAATCCTATGATTAATTTCATCCATTATGTTTCCATCTGTATTGATAATCTGACCAAGGTATTTGTAACTGTTAATCTCTTCTAACTCATCATAATCAATCTTTATTTTCATATTTTGAGATAACTTATTAAACATTACTTTAGTCTTTTTAACATTTATCTTTAGTCCTACATTCCTACTTTCATCTGATAACTCCTGCAACATTTTCTGTAGCTCTAAAGCATTATTTGCAAAAACTACTACATCATCTGCAAAATCTAAATGACTTAAATAATATTCACTTACTTTCACTCCTTTAGCTTCCCATTTCAATCCACAAAATATTTTTTGTAGCACTGCTGTAAAAATTTTTGGAGATATGGAGTCACCCTGTCTTACACCCTTTTCAATGTTAATTTTCTTAATGTAATCTAATTGTTGGTGTTGCATTTTTATAATTATTCTTTAAAATATGACAATATCCTGGATCTACACCTTTATGATCCAATACTTTAATCACTGAAGAAATGTTTATAGAATCAAATGCTTTTTATAATCTACAAGTCCAAATCATAATGGCAACTCATATTCATTTGTCCTTTTTATAGCTTCTCTCAATACCTGGATATGATCTACTGTACTAAAACCACTTTTAAATCCAGCTTGTTTTCTTGGTTGGTGGAAAGTTTTCTGTAGACGAGTTGTAATTATCTTAGTAAAAATTATGTATAAAACTGATAAAAGACTGACAGGTCTGTAATTTTTAATATTTTCTTTATCACCTTTTAAAAATATTAATATTAATACTGCATTCTTCCAATCATCTGGTACATCTTTATCATTCAGTCATTTGATATATAACTTTTCTAAAATTTTATATTTCTTAACCTGCTTGTTTTAATATATAAAATAATTATAATTCCATCATTATCTGGAGCCTTCCCTTTCTTCATAAATTTAATTGCATGTCTCACTTTCTCATTCAAAATTCTGGGCAATTTGGAAGATATAATAGGTATATGAGGTACTTGTTTTTTATTACTATATAATTCTTGATAACATTTCATGATGTCATCCCTTTTTTTTAATAATAATGCCATCTTTTTTTTCTTATTGCAGATATAAATTTCCTACCTATACCAAAATGTTGTTTTACACTCTTTAGACTTTTATTCTCTTCTTCAGCTGTCATTTCTAGTTCACAATTATACTTTTTATATCATTTTCAACTCTTTTCCACACCATTTTACAAAATTTGAGATATTCAATCTTTTTTAATGCATCATTGTTGTATTTCCTTATATTTCTTCTTTTCTTCATAAATTCTCTAGTCTCAGTAAAAATTTTATTGATCAGTTGCTGCTTTTTTCTGCTAGCTATCTTTGTTGCAGTTTTCAAAAGTATATCAGTTATTTTCCTATTAATGTCATTCAAATCTGAATCATGCTCAAAATCTACTAATGCTTGAAACCGATTTGTAAGTTCTAATTTAAATTCATTAAAATGTTTCTGAAGATTAGGAATATCAACTGTAAATATTGTTTGTTTTAATAATTTTTTTCTCTCTAGTTTTGCATTAAAATGTATTTTACATCTTACAAATCATTGATCACTTCCTGTGTTAAATTTATTAAGAACATTACAATCTTGAAATATGTATTTTCTGTTAGTCAAAATATAATCCAATTCTCCCATCGCTTCACTTGGATGCTTCCATGTCCATTTGCTTTTAACATGTTTGTCAAAAAAAGAATTCATAATATAAAGTTTTTTTTTCTATAAACTCCACAATTCTATGTACTCTGTCATTTCTATTACAATAACTAAAATTACCTACATCATTTTCATCCTTCATTTTTTTACCAATTCTAGCATTAAAGGCCATCATAACAATTTTTAAAAAAATGTTGTTTATTGTGATCAAAAGCTTTTTGTACATCCATGTAAAAATCTTCTATAACTTCATCACTATGATAACTTGTTGGGGCATAAACCTGAATTATCTGCATTTGGTATCTGCTATTAAGTTATAAAACTAATCTTGCAACTCTGTCCAATACATCATCAATCTCCACAATATTATTCTTCCATTTTTTATTTATAATAAATCCTACTCCACTTGTATTACCAATATTTGTGCTTTTATAGTAGAGTATATATCCACTTTTTAAATCAATTGTTTCCTCACCTTTTCTTCTAACTTCACAAAGTCCAATAATGTCCCATTTAATATAAGACAATTCTTCTTCTAACTCTTGCAATAGTCCTTCTCTTGAAAGTGATCTATATTTGTAAGTACCTAAATAAAAAGTCATCATCAAATGGCAGCCTGAGTCTGCAATCATGGGATTCTCAGCACCCTCTGCCTTCGGCCACCAACTGCTGCCTTTGATTGGTGACTTTACATCCTCCTGCAAATAAGGGGCATGGTTTATTTTTGTCTGTCATGATTGTATATATTGGAAAAATATTATTAAACTTAGAGGTAAAAAGCCAATAAACTCACCATGCTGGCCAATGCATTTTGGTGAGCAGTCTATCCATGTTTTTGTAATATATGAATAATCACATAGTAATAACAGCTACAATGACAAGAACGTATGGAGTGGACATTAGGAATTTGCTTTGCTCAGTTTCTTTAAGGCCTCCAAAAGAAATCAAGTGTATAATGTTATATTATCAGCTAACATGAATATGGCCTGGAGCAATTTACAAGCTTAGTTTCTATGTAAGCAATCTACTTAAAACTTACGAGATGAAAAATATTGCAATATTTGCAATAAATATTCAAAAAATTAAAATTTTTAAAGCATAATTTGTTAGGTATAAGAACAAATAATTATTTGTTTAGTTGTTTAAATAATTATTTGTTTAGATGTTTAAAAATAATAAGAATTAAAAAATATTTTGTTGATTATATAAACTAAATATAATCTTTCTAGAAATGATGATGTATAAATTCTTTGTTTTATTTATGATCTATTTTTTTAATATTTACAGAAACAAAATTTTTTTAATATTTACAGAAACAAAATGTGATCATTTCAAATTTTTTTTAGTAGTAAACAAAAATATCTATCAAATGAAGTCAAATTTATTATTTTCAGATAAGTCATTATCATGATCATCATCAACCATTACCAATCCACTGCAGGATAAAGGTTTCTCCAAGTTCAATCCAACTTCTTTGATCTTAAGTTTCTCTTCAGCACATCACCCCTGCACACTTTCTTATTTCATCCATCCATTTCACATAGGGTCTCTTTCTGGGTCTTTTATAATCTCTTGGAATCCTGTTTAAGATTTCAATTATCCATCTGTTATGATCTGTTATACAATATATCCAACCCAAATCCACTTTGGTATTTTAATTTTTTCAATGAGGTCAGTAATACCTGTTTGTTCTCTTACCCATATATTGTGTTTTCGATCTCTTCTTGTTACTCCAAACATGCATTTCTTAATACTTTTTTGAATGGTTTGAAGTCTCTGTATTGCTCTTCCATTATTGCTCCCAACATGTATTTCTTCATACTTTTTGAGTGGTCTGAAGTTTTTGTATTGCTCTTCCATTATGTGTCCCAGTCTCAGATTCATAAGTAGTAACTGGTAAAACACATTTATAAAAACATTTCTTTTCAAACATATAGGCATATTTCTTTTTTAGTACCAAGTTATTTATACCAAAAGCAATAATCTTTTAAACATATAATTATTTAATAATATATTTTACATTAATTTGTGAAACAAGGAAAATTGTCAGAAAATGCTCAAATGGGAGTGCATGTCGGAAAATTTAATCTCATGACATCATTAATGGGTGAGAGGATTTACATATATGCATGCATAGAACAAATAAGTGAGGTAAAGAACATTAGAAGATATATATTATAATAATCATAGATTAAATAGAGTAATTACTGTAACTGCCCTATAGGACACCACCAGGTCATTTGAACCTGGAGTATTTATATAGTAGGAAGATACATATGTTAGCATGATCCAACTTAATTTTATTATAATTATATATTGACAATTAGCTCATGCCACTAACTCTAAGAGTAGCTGAGATTCATAAAAAAATCATAAACATACTCTTCTTTTTTATGAAGAATAATATATTTTTAAGATTAAAACAAAGCCACTGCCAGTAATAACACATAAAAACACATTTATTGACATACATATATGTATATTTAAAATTAGGAACAAAATGATCTAGTTTAGATTTTAATTTTAAATTGTTATTTTATGTTTTAGATAAAAGCCTGCACAAATGGATAGTTGATAAAAGTTTATTTTATAATATTGAGTAGAGATAAGTTACATAGATTACTCAGTTAAAAGCTTTTGAAAAACAATCATTCAACATCGAGGCAAACCAACACTTGCTTCCTGATATACGAATGCACCCAATGTAATATGAAGATGCTAGCATAAAACCATCCTGACAGGAATGTGTGTCTGCAGTTTGGTATCATTTAATAAGAAATGATCCTCACTCAGAACAGGAATGTGTGGCTGTCTGGAGAAGAAAATCATTTGGATATATATACATATATATATATATATATATGTATATATATCCAAATCCATATATATATATAGAGAGATCTTCCGATCTTATATATATAGAGAGAGAGAGAGAGAGAGAGAGAGAGAGAGAGAGAGAGAGATAGAGAGAGAGAGAGAGAAAATTTTCTGTAATGGTGAATTGTCGTCTTGGCTGTCTTACTATTAACTCTATGAACAAAAAGCAAAACAACAGTGTGGGAAAGTATGTCCACATCCATTGTAATGCATTGACTAAACCTTTGGGTCATAATCATGTGGGTTTTGCCCTGTATACTAAACACACTTCATATTACATTGATGTAAACACTCATATATTTCAACTACAAAACATATAGCCTAAAATTAACCCCCCTTAAAATAAACTTAAAATTTAAATATAATGTTATTAATTGCAATTTGCTAGGGAAAATTTACAATAAAGTAAACCCAATGTCACTCATCATAAGGTGCCACATTAACAACAACAACTTAAAAAATATACAAGTAAATACATTTAAATTTTCGGCATGAGGTATCATATTTACCAATATATATATATATATATATATATATATATATATATATATATATATATATATATATATATATATATATATATATATATATATATATATATATATATATATCACATATAAACATTTTAAGAAATAATCAACACAATGAATCTATTCAGCTATCTACACCAACTTAAAAATTTAATACATTTTAATGATTTAGTTAATAAATGTTAATAAAGAAAATGGAAATGATTTAATTAGCTAACATATATAAGAATTCATGATTTAAACTTGATTAGGCCTTAAATATTTAAGAAATGATTCAAAGTTCATTTAGTAAAAGTATATAATTAAAGTTTATAGTTCATACTTTACATTAGAGGAGCTCCCAGTTCCTTGTGCCAATTTCCATAAAGTCTTTTACTATTCATACTTTCAGGGAAGACCAGTCTGTTATTCATGCCATCGTTATCAATTCAAAGGTAGCCTTAGCTGGTTCAATCCTGGAACTATGTTATTGCAGGAACCATATGATTCAGGGTCTACAATAATGTCATTCATATTTCAACATTCTCTTTATTTGAAAACAGCAAGAGAATGAAAAGTGCATTTTCCCCCTCCTCTTCAAAAATCAAGCTGGAATAATTCTTAATTTGAATCTTTCAAGTTCACTGACCATGGTTTCCTATTCCTGTGGTTTTCATTAAGGTCCAAAAGATGGGTGAACTTCACCAAGCGGGTAACACAATTTTAAAAAAAAAATTTTTTATATCTCTTATCTGACCTTTAATTATAATTTCACCCCAATGGCTCATTTACTTTAGATTTTTTAAAAACAACAATCATTTTCATTTTGAGTTTTAACACAATAGAAAGTAATTTAATTATTGTACATTTATTAACTGTAAATCTTTAAGTTTTTGCTTAAAATTTAGTTTTAAAATACTTTTTTTTTTGTAATAAAGTTTTGTCTTTTTTTAATAATTTTTTCATCTGTGCAATTTATATATATATGTTTTTGCAAACTTTTATTTTTCAATTTTTACTTTTAACTTTTATTTAATAACTTTTATTTGCGAACATTTATACTTTTTTTTTTTAAAAAAATAATGTAACAGCATGTGTTCCCATTACAACATATATGTTACATTGATATTTTTATATAAAGTTAGATAAAAGGTATATTGTTCATTGATAATGATAAGTTTGGGAAAGCTTGTTGTTCTTTTTGTTTGCATGGTGAATACTGTTATGAGGTATGTCCACTGAATATTTTTTGCCTTGTTACCATCCAGATTATTAGTGTTGTTATCATCATCATCATCATCATCATCATCATTATTATTATTATTATTATTATTATTATTATTATTATTATTATTATTATTATTATTATTAATAATAAGAAGAAGAAGGAGGAGGAAGAAGAAGAAGGAGGAGGAAGAAAAAAGAAAGAGGAGGAGGAAGAAGAAAAAGAAGGAGGAGTAGGAAAAGAAGAAAAAAGAAGAAGGTGAAGAAGAAGACAATGACTATACAGTGAAAATGCAATGTCTATGAATATTAATAATCAAAAAACCAGCAAAGCATATACTGATTAAAAAAAACTTTATAAAGCTTTAATCTATATAGTCATCATATATTTATAATAACATTAGTTTTAATTAAAGTGTATATTTTTTTATTGATGATGATGTTACAACAATAAATGTTATTTGTCTTAGAAAATTTGCAAGTGGTTTATACAGTTTGGATTGCTATGGTTACATGGACAATCCATAGTCATAAGTTTATATATGTAAAAATTCAATTGTATTAAATAACATATGATTTCAAAAAATTTTGGATGATCAATTTTGCTGTATTTAGCTATGCAAAACAGGTTTACAGTTTTACGTGTTGTAGATTAGTTCAGTCAATGTAACTCAATGCTGGTTGGTATTTGACTTATTGTAATTTCAATTGTTTTTATAATAATAATATTTGCATATGATTGTGGTATGAGTATGACTGTAATTGCTGAAGGTGGATACTTTGAAGTCTATAGTTGCATTACTATGATTGGATAGAAGCAGTTCATGATTGTTGTTGTGTAGAAAAGTCCATATCTGTGTGTGTTGGTTTAATTATGTTGCTGAGCTGATGATGACTGGATGTGTTAAAAAACTATGCTAAAGGTGTTGTGGGGTTAAGAGAAGTGTTTGATTTGACGGTGGTCCATGATGACTTGTTGATTTGCATGTGAGTGGGTCAATGTTGTTATAGCTAATTTGCAATGGATGTATGATGGATTTCCATGAGTTGTTAAAATAGTTATGCAAAATGATAAATGTTATAAGGTGATGACAAAAAAGTGACCTGATGGTGGTAAGGTATATTCTGTCATGCAAAGGAGTTGCCAATTAGTGGAAGGTTACAAGTTGAATGGCTGTATTATAAGTGACCAGTTGGCTGAAAAATGTCTGGAAGTACCATTTTTGTGTCCTGAGTTTTGAAATGTTGTAGTTTGTTGATAAATGTAGAAGGTGTCTTTTGGTGTTGGTACTGAGGAGAAAGATGCAATGGATACACTAGAAGGGAAACATGATAAAAGTGGTTGCATACATTGTGGAAGGATGTGACTTTTAATAGGATTAAATTAGTTGTTGAATGGAGATGCTATGCCATCTGTATTTATTTAATATGATCCACTAGATAAAGTTGAGAGCTTGGAAATCAAAGAAGAAGTGCTGTTGGGCTTCTTCTGCTGCATAACAATGTGGGAAACATGGACTGAGACTTTTCTATAAACAATGGTAGCATAGAAAATATAATGTTGGCAGGGTATAATGGTTAAGGCATAAAAGGAAATCATTTTTTTTGCTCCAGTGATGATTTCTTTAAAATATTGGAGGAGTTAATGGTTAATGATATCCCATATAAAGGGATTGACTGGTGGAAGCATTTGCATGAAGTATGATATATGTTCACCAGCAGGTGTATTTGGTACTGTTTGAGAAGATTATCTGGTTGGATTCACTTAGAACCAAGTGAATAAAGCTTAAAAAAATTGAAACTGAACAAGGGGATTTGTCAGTTTGGAATTATTATGAGTAGACATTCAAATGTTGGAAACTTATTGATAATTGACACAATCAAGTTGATTGTTTTCTGAGTAGGGAATGTTCAGTTATTGTGAAACCATATATTATAATGGATAAGTGGGCAACCACTTTTTTCAATTGTTATTAATACCATCTTTCTATCTCATAGTAACTTGATGCAAAAAAGTTGATCTGGAGTAATAAATAACAGAACTTTATAACTGCAAAATAGTATATAATATTGGTAATTATGAGAAAGTTGAATAGGTGTACTTTGGAAATAAAGTGGGAGATAAGCCTTGGAAAAACAGTAATGTGAGTTGTGGTTTCATGCATCTTCTTCTGCATTGTGTGTTTGAAAAAAAAAGATCCATAAGGAATGGCAATCCCAAGAATACAGTTGGCTTACCCTAAAATACATTGAGTACAATATTTTTTTTTGTATAGAATAACCATCAAAACAATTTTATTTAAATTGCAATTAAATTTATGTGTGGAAGTGTAGTCATTAAATATCTTTTGAAGAAAGGGTAGTAGCTTGGAAGAGATTAGGAAAATGATAATACCATCTAGGTATGCAATACATCGAATGTGTTTTTGGGTGTATGCTTTTTGGAAGCTGATGATATTTTGCTGTATTTGCTTTAAAAGTGGGTTGATATAGAGCATACATAGCAGTAAGATAAGTGGCAACTCGTGTATGAATGACTGGATGGATTGTAAGGGACAAAGAGTTCCTGCCATTGAGGATTGTATATTTCTTTTGATAATGCAGCAGGATTATAACCAGGTATAACAGAATAGTTGTAATGATGATATTGGCTAGCATATTAATTATGTGATTGATGGCAATGGAATCAAAAGCTGCTTGAATTCCTACTTGAAATGAAGTTGGATCATATTTTTTATACTTCTGAACTGTGCTTAACCCTGTTTTAAAAGTAAGTGTGGATGGTGTGGTAGATGAACCCTTTTTTGAAAATTATGTTTGTTATTAAAATAAGTTAGATGATTTTGTTTACTATTGCTTTGATGCCTAGTGGACCCATAGAAATGTTCTAAAGTATTGAAGCAGTCAATCCTAGCTTAAGACTGAGCTTTATGGTTCTATACACTTACCAAGTACTAACCTATATTCAACCTTATGTCCCATCCTGCTCCTTTAGTTGGCTGATTATATATATATATATATATATATATATATATATATATATATATATATATATATATATATATATATATATATATATATATATATATATATTTCTGAGATGTGCACCTAAAAATTATAAATTTTAGCTTTTCAATATTTATTATTATATTTCTTCACATTAAAATATATAGGTGCAGCTCTATTTATATATATAATATATATATATATATATATATGATATATATATATATATATATATATATATATATATATATATATTACAGGAGCAAATATACTAACAAAATATTGATTTTTTAAATATTTTATTATATGTCATTTATAAAACTTTCTTTTTAAATTATTTTTTAATTCAATCTGTATACTGTATTTTGTAAAATCCAAGATGGTAAGATGCAAGCGTTAATCACCCAAAAATAATTAAAAGGTTGGAAGCCTAATATTGTTTTAATTTTGGGAAGAAATTTTTTAATTAAATTTTTACTGAAAATAAAATGGGGAATAAAATTAATAGATTTTACTTTTGTTATAAACATTTTCGTCAAATCTATTTTCAATCTGGAAATAGATTTGAATATATTTTTAAACATTATTTAATGATTGCATCTCCAAAAACATTAGACACAGAAATGTAAATTTTTTTTAGATCAGAGATTAGATTTGGGGCTAGAAATAAGTAATTAAAAGCATTCCACAAATACCTGAGTGGAATATAAAATGGGATGATTTTAAACACCAGGGAAGAGCTGGTATTGAGAGAACTGTGCAGT
Source organism: Epiperipatus broadwayi (assembly GCA_028023455.1). NCBI lineage: Eukaryota > Metazoa > Onychophora > Udeonychophora > Euonychophora > Peripatidae > Epiperipatus > Epiperipatus broadwayi. The sequence goes on along the minus strand of JAQFVV010006313.1, from coordinate 849,543 downwards.
TAACAGAATTCACACTGATTTGAAATTTAAAAAGTTATGATTTAGTAGAAGGCCCATCACTTTTCTGATCATTATGGGGTCATCTTCCTTTGTTGTACCATCCTGCTTTAAGAATGAAGTAAAAACCTGATCAGAGAACTTTGGAATGCTGATCAAAGCTTGCAGTTACCTAAGAATTCTCTTGAATCCTTAGTAGCTGTGCAAAAGCCATATTTTTAAAATGGACTCTTAAAATTGTGCAAGGTGATGAATGATTTTCATACTGCCACCTGAAAGTAAATCTAGCTTAACTAATCTCAAATCTTATTATACTCCTAATGTATTGTTTAATTTTATCTCTTTCTAATATGTAAGTTGCTCTCAAATTATTTTGATTAATCTAATTCTCTCTCATATGTTGTAACTTTCTTTAACTTTTGTGCAGTCATTTATTTTTATATATTTATTACTTGATATCATATAATTGTTTTAGTTATTATTATTATGGTAATCTCAAGTAACCGGATGAACTGATTTCTAAAATATTTTCCCTCTTTTATATAAACCTCCATGAATTAAGATTACTAACATCTGCTCAAATCATAATGTATGATTAATTAATATGATGGCCAGATTGTTTTTACAAATCAACATTTTATGTTGGTTTAATATAAAATTGTTATTTGTTCAACTCCAAATAGAATGAAGTAATTCTACATGGGATAAATCCATCACTCAAGCTAATTAATGCTTTGAAATCTTCTAAAATATGTTATTTATTTATATTCTGAAAAGGTGACCTATTAGTTGTTTTCTATATAACGCTAATTTTCTTTTATTTTTCATACTTTTAAAATATCAAATATTTAAATATTCTAGTTATGATAAAATCCACGAAGGTGGGATTGAATTATTGGTAAATAGCAGAAAAAGGTAGGGGGTAAATTTTAATGTTTGTTTTACTAAATAAAATCTTATTACATTCAAATATCAGCCTTTCAAGCTAATTGTGCATGCGCATTGTGTGAGTGTTAATAATAAATTAATACTTTCCTTTCCAACACAAGATGTAGTATTTATGAAGGAATAAAATGAATCCATTTATTCCTTCAACTCAAATGCTTATATATGAGCAAATCTGAAGTACTGGCAATGAAAGTGACTACATAGATAGTTGAAAGTACTTCTATTAAATTATGGTATATATTTTTTAAAATATTGTTTTACTGTATTAATTAATGTATTGTTTTGAATAATATATATATATATATATATATATATTCAAAACAATACAGAAGCATGTAATATATATATATATATATATATATATATATATTACATGCTTCTAATCTGGGTGTTGTGTCAAGGTTAAACCATAGATTTTTTCTTATGTCCTGTCTCATTGATAGGTGAGATTCCTGGGACCACTTTCGTATAAAATTCTTCTGGAATCAGTGACTTTAGTAACTGGGCCACACCATGCCTAATCACACTTCTCTAAGCACTGCCCTAAAATGGGGGTCTTAGATTTCTTTTTTGTCCAGAAGCATGACTTTTTCCTATTATTTCTTCATCATTATCACAATACTGCCACTTTTTTATTTATTATTTTTTTTGCTTCATGACCCTGTTTTGATGTTATATTAAAATTGTGCTCTGCTCAAAATATATGTAAAGGTTGAGTATTACTAATTTTAGTAATTAATAATGTTATTTCAATCTTGCATTCTGTCTCCTAAATGTTAATTAAAAGAATTTTCAAGAAATCGTTTGTTAAATAATCAAATGTAATTTTTCAAACATATTTTATTTATTTTCATGACCATTATGGCATGAAAATAGTTTTTATTATATCTGTAATGAATCCTGGAATGCTCCCCCCAATTTTTTTTTAGAAGATTTTAAATGTGTTTAATTCAGTCTTTATTATACATTTATTTAAGTCAGCGACTTTTATCACTACCAGATTAATACTAAGTACTAAACCTTCTTACTGCATGGATTCAGGAATTTTTTTTGTGATTTTTATGACTTCTCAATAGCTAATAGATAATTCTCTTCTGTTATAATAATTCTTTATAAATATATTGTACATAGCTTCATATATCATCCTGCCAGTTATCTAGAACATGCTTTTTTATTTCTGTCAATGAAAATTTCCTTCTTACTTCTGAACTATTCAGATCATGTAAATTTTTTTATTATTTTGTATTACATACTTCTACTATATTTGGTAGTCACCATGTTTCAGAACCATAAACCAAAGCATTAATGGCAATATTATGTAATCTTTTTTGAATTAATTGGCATCTTATGACCATGTCCACCAATGATGTGTGTTAATGTATATATACTATTTAGTTAATAAAAGAGCATACAAAAATCCTTAGCTTGAATCTCAATATATAATTATCTACTATGTGGTAGACTGCTCATTCACACACATTAATGTATATAATTAATTCATTATATTCAACTATTATTTATTGTCTAACTTTTTTGAGTAGTTAAAGTTTATTTTTCTTCACTTCCACATATACAACCACATGTATGCCTATTTAGTTAATGTTAAGTCTTATTGTCCTCTATACTCACTTAGTGGGCTAGTCATTATAAATTTTTGTGTGCTATCATTATATGTTATTCAATAGGTGTTTGATCTGGGACTTAGAGAATGGGTTTGAATTCAGGCTTGTCCCTGACCAAATATCATCCTAAACTGTGATAGAAGTACATTTTGTGAGTTACAGCTCATGGTAGATGGATAAACATGTTTTGGCCAGTACAGTATAGTGAGAGTAAAAATAGGATCTGGATTTTTGATAAATGCTATGATGGCAATGGAATATAGATCTTTGACATCATATATCCTTTGGGACAGAGAATTGGCATGTTGCAAAGACATAGAGATGTGAATAAGGCTAAGGTGGGCAAAGTCAAAATGTAGGTAGGTATTCAATTGGATTCAGAATAACAAGAATTGTGGATGGTGGAAATTTTGCTGGCAAATTGTGCATTCTGCTATAGGATCTGAGTTTCAGATAGTTTGAATAGATGTAGTGATGTCTTGAAGATATTAATTACTTACAGCTTTTGTTTAAAATCTATATAGATGGAGGGTATCATATTGTGTCCTGCATAATTTTTTTCAATATGTAGTGCCATGGACACTTTTTAACTTGGAAGGATGTCCTAGAAGCCCAGGGTATGTACATCTTGTCCATGTGTGCTACTGAGTAAGAATTTTTTTTTTGGTATTATTTTTAAATTCATTACAGGTTTGGTGATATGATTGGGTAACTTTGTATAGTTGTTGATGGGGGTGATGAATAGATTTTGGGATACATGTATGCAAATCATTGGCTAGGCTAAAATTTTAGAAAGGACTGGTTGAACTTAGATGTTGAACATTAAAGGTTAATATATTAATAAAAGCAAAGTACCTCTGTATAGAGTCTATATATATTTGTTTTACCTTTTACAACATAATGTTTTACAAAACAGAAACTCAGTAATGGATGAAGATAGAAGGACTCTGATGGTTTTATGAAGGGTAATTGCAGTGGAATGAAATTCATTGAGGATAAGAGTGAGATCTTATGCAGAGTAATCAGACATTGTAGGAGGATTAAAATTAAAATCAATTAGTGATGTAATATGGGTGAATAATACAAAGCTTGATGAGTGTTGTGCATAGTATGTGTTGAAAAGTGACTTAATCAGGTGTTACAAACCCCTGAACACTCACAAATGGAATGTCTATGATGTTAAGCCATTTGGAAATGAATGTGTAATAATCAAAATTAAAATAACCAATTAAAATTGTTGGGTGTAAGGAGTAGAAGCAAGTAAATAGTTGATTGTGAAGATATTTTTACTATGATGATGGGAATGAAAGGAATGTAGATGGAATCAATATTTAGTGTTGTCAAATAGTAGTAAAATGTGATGATTAGGAGATTTCAATCAATGTATAGTATTTTAAATGATAAAAATGGTTCAGGTGGAAGTAATAATAAAGCCAGTGCCTGATGTTAATGATGAAGTGTTCCTAGACCAGGTACAAATCACTTGTTGATTGAGATATGTAGCAGGATTAATCAGGAAACCTCCATAAAACTTTGTCCAAAGCAGTTTGAGCACATGAGGCTAAATGGTGGTCAACTATTTTTGAAGCTAAAATAGCTTTGATCATGAATTAAGCCCTTGAACATTAAGTCATGTTACATAACATTCATGAATAATGGTGAAATAAAAGGAAGTATGTGAAATAACTCCATTCAGCTGGGTGAGTATCATAGAATGAGCCTTTTTAACTTATTGTTGATGGTTGATTTATAATGGCAGTGTACTTGTGATAGGTAGTCATTGAAACTGGTCTCGTGAGTGAGACAGCATAATAATTACAGTATAATGCATTTGATTTTGGAGTGTGTCTGTGTGTGGGGTGGTGGTGGTTAAATTGTGGAAGTTATGAGAAAAAGTGGCTATATTCATGGTCATTGGTCATTGATATGAAGATATTGTCAATTGTTTTTAAACTTTTAAACTGGTGGTCTTGGTAATGTTAAAGTGAAGGTGGGTGGAAGTGGTTTCCATGATCTTTGTGATGATTTTATAAACTATAATACATGTTTCCTGGTGCATTAGATTGTATAAGTATTTCAGAGCAATTGAAAATTTGTATAATGGACAATATTTTTCTATTTGCGTCTTTTATAATGCTTTTTTTTTTTTTATAAAATGCAAGTGTATCATATAAATGCTGAACAACAATATTTTATAAAAAATATATTTGAATATTCTTGGCCATAATCAACCTGAATTTTATTCTAAACCATCATAAGCTGATTCATAGTTTTGATCATTAATTTGTATACAATAACTTCCTTCTTACAGAAATTTTTTTTATTCTTATTTCTTGATATATATTCAATTCCAGGTATGTTGGATTTCACTCCAAACACTCACAATTATCAAACTTAAAACAGGCAAAACTCACTATATGTATGCCACACACAACAAGCTAGACTAATCAATGGATGCCAGAAGGCTTGTGCATAAAATCCCCATCTAGTGCCTACACATCCAATAACCGCAGACTAGTTTCTGTCTTGTTGCCCTCGTCAGTGAGGAGCCTTGTATCTAAGAGCACTGCATCTAGATCTTAGGATCTAATGCAACCCTCCAGCAAACACCTTTTATCTCCATTTAACTACAAAACTATGAGTCTTAAACTGAAAACACTTTAATGTTTCCAGTTGAAGCCCATCAGCTTATATAGGTATATGGGTCTGAACCCAGTTCAGATCCCATACATTTTGGTATCTTTGGTTCTTTAATAACCACAACCACCAATATCCTATTAGGCAGAATTTGTTTTAAGCCAATAAACATCACATGACCACCATCTCTTATGCTTGTGTATAACTGTTGTTAATTCAGGAAAAACTCACTATATGTATGTTACACACAGCAAGCTAAAGTAATCAATGGATGCCAGAAGGCTTGTGCATAAAATCCCCTAGTGCCTACTCATCCAATATTCCCAGACTAGTTTCTGGCTTGTGGCCTTCATCAGTGAGGTGCCTTGGAACTGAGAGCACTGCATCTAGATCTTAGGATCTAATGCAACCCTCCAGCAAACACCTTTTATCTCCATTTAACTACAAAATTATGAGTCTTAAACTAAAATGACTTTAATGTTTTCAATTCAAGCCCATCAACTTATATAGTTATATGAGTCTGAACCAGTTCAGTTCCAATACATTTTGGTGTCTTTGGTACTTTAATAACCATAGCAACCAATATCTTATTAGGCAGGATTGGTTTTAAGCCAATAAACATCATTGACCACCATCCATTATTGATTACTTTAGCTTGCTGTGTGTGGCATATGTATAGTGAGTTTTTCCTGTTTTAACAAGTTATACACAAGCATAAGAGATGGTGGTCATGTGATGTTTATTGGCTTAAAACCAATCCTGTCTAATAGGATATTGGTGGCTATGGTTATTAAAGAACTAAAGACACCAAAAGGTATGAGAACTGAACTGGGTTCAAACCCATATAACTATATAAACTGATGGAATTGAATTGGGAAAAAAATAGTCTTTTCAGTTTAAGACTCATAGTTTTGTAGTTAAATGGGGATAAAAGGTGGTTGCTGGAGGGTTGCATTAGATCCTAAGATCTAGATGCAGTGCTCTCAGATCCAAGGCTCCTCACTGACGAAGGCCACAAGTCAAAAACTAGTCTGGGGATATTAGATGAGTAGGCACTAGATGGGAATTTTATGCACAAGCCTTCTGGAATTTATTGATTACTCAAGATTCCTGTGTGTGGCATATGTATAGTAAGTTTTGCCTGTTTTAACAACAGTTATACACAAGCATAAGAGAAGGTGGTCATGTGATGTTTATTGCCTTAAAAATTATCAAACTTCAAAGTGAATACTCATCTGACTTTATTTTATTGTAGTTTAGCCAATTTATTCTTTCATTTATTTGATATTAATTGAATATATTATTATTTTAAGGTGTTGATAATTTGAAAAAGTATGATTTGAGAACAACGAGGGAGTTGATTGAAATATTAAAAAGACCAACTGGTTTAAATAGAGCTGATGAAGCACAACTTATTCCAGTCTTATGGAGACCACTTACTTTATCTCTTTCTAATATAAACTAGAAATCAATTAATGTTGAACTGAAAAAAAAACAAATCATATTTTTAATCCACATTTTCTGAATGCACAATTATCTCACATAAATCTCATTCTACTATTTATCTCTCAATCTTATTACTATTTGAGATCTAATAATTTTTCTTTGAAAAGTTAATATAGATAATGGTGGATGATTTTTCATCAAAACATTAGGAATTAATCAAGACTGACACATTGGTTAGTCAAAAATAATTTTATTTTCATCCTATAGCTGTAAAAAAAATTAAATATAATATAAGGACAAACTTGCAAGTATTGCCATCTACATCACAAATAGGAAATTATTTTACTTGACTGCCATTCAAGATCTTAACATGGATATTAGATTAAAATAATGCTAAATATTAGGGAAAATATTAAATCATCTAACATATTCATTAATCTAATAAACATCATGTTTAAATCGTTATTCCTGTAAATCTTGGAAAGTAAACAAAAGTTGATTAAATCTTGGAAAGTAAACAAAAGTTGATATTTTTGATTTTTTTGAAATGTTAAAGACTGTGATATTAAGATTTGCATTATTATCGCCACCATACTTGGATATTTATTATATACCATGTTATATAATTTTCAGCACTGTAAAATTCTATATATATATAATTATTAAAATACACACTTATAGTGAAATAATTTAACACATTTATTAATATTTTAGCAATAACATAGAAATTATAAATAAATAAAAAAACTAATAAAAAAGTGTTATTTACTTACATACAAAATCAATTACTTTGAGCGGATTAAAATATAAATTTTGCATAAATTTAACTCGTCCTTGTTTAAAAAAAAATATTGACAAAAATAAAATAAGTATACTCTTTTGAACGATTACTAGTAATATAAACGTATATATATATAAAGTTATATGTGATAATATAATTGTAAAATTAATTAAAATACTTTATTCACTATTCAAATGAAGTTTTAAATTTTTATTTCCATATGCAAATCAACAATAAATGGAGATATTTTACATTATTGTCAATTTAAGAGGATTACTAAAATTCTACATTTCAATTAGCGACTAGGACTAGAATTGATTTTTTTTCACTGATGTCTTATAAGATAATACAATATTTAGAATTCTATATGATAATTTTATTTAAGTTGCTTTCAATTTATGAACGTGAGCAAATAAAGTTAAAAAAAAAACATGGCGTCATTAATTTGATTAATAAGGAAAATAATTTATATCGCTTGTGACCACGAGATAATCTAGTATTCAAAGTTCGCCATGAGCTCAATAATCTCTTTCATTTGAATAAAAAGAAATTATATTTTATTTACATAGTTGAGAATCAATGCCGGAAACTAGACCTTTGAAATCACCAATCTATTCACCTGTTAAATCGCTATTAACATGTAATTAAAACTTCTATGCATGTATTAAATAACCTCCAAAGGTAATTAAACAAAAACACTTACTGTTTTATCCCTTTATTCTTTTGACGTAAGGTAAAATACTAAATATTTATCACATATATTACTGCATAAGACTGTTAATTTTTGACTATAATTTTTTTTTTGTATTTCCTAAATTATAAATTAAGAGTGTAAACAAATTACATATTACTATATATAATTACTAATGATTGTGTATATTTATCTATAGTAAAAACATACCACGTACCATTCTATTAACAGATTTAGATTTGAGTATTTTCTTTATTTACTTTGTAAATTATAGTCGTTGTTTATGCAATTGTAATTAAAATACAGTAATGTCTAGTAGAACAGGAGTTATAAAATAATAAAACAAATAATAATACAGAACCCATTTTTTAACTAACCTAATGTTTATACAAAAATATAAAATAGGTAGAATAGATACATCAATTATCTTAAAACCTTATTGTCAATTTAGTTTGTTAATTTTTTTTTTACTGTAGGTTTAAAAATATTGTACTTATTTTTTTTTTCTAAAAAAAAATAGTTTTTTCTGAATGTATATATAACAATCATATATGCCATATGATTAAAATATTGAATAATGTTGATATTAAAAAATATTTTTACAAATGGAAGTTTTAAATATGGATTTACCAAACAAACAAAAGCTTTTAGCTAAAATAGCAAACGTTACAGTTGATGATAGTCTCTGCTGTAAAAATTAAAAATTGCTTGAAAAATCTTTACAGAATGTTTATCTTTGAGTAAAGCATCAGATCTCATTTTTCATATTTTCGAAATTTATAAGCATTTATCTTTTGTTCTGCACCTTGTTTAATTTTTTATTTTATTTTTTCATATAATTACAAATGTTAATTTTAATCCTGACCTAGAAAAAGAAAGTCAAAATAGACATATTGAAGGAGAAAAAATATCAATTATTATTTGAATGTGGTAAAACAGTAGAGAATTTATGTTCTGAATATAATATGGATAAAGCAATGACCTGCACAATGTTACAAAATAAAATAAAAATAAAGGTGCACAAATTTGAAAGGCTTTTCTGTAATTATTGACCTGTTTATATTATAATAACATGTACAAGTGGAATATTTGTTTAATGTGGAAAATGACAGATAAAAGTATGATAGTGATGATCATTTATGGAAAGGTCAATCAATTGTTTAAAACATTTTCACATCTTCTGTTACAAGTGCTATACTTGCAAAACTTTTTATTTTCAAAAACCAGATTTGTTTCCCTGATCCATTAAAAAACTAGATTATTAAGCACTGTAAAATATGCTAAGGTAACTAGCAGAGACAGGTCTGCTGTTGGACTTTTTCCAAAGAATTTTTAAAAAAATATCCATTTATTTAAAGCAAATATTCACAATCGGAGTTTTTTATGTATTTTTCTTATTTAAATTGCAATTTTGTAGTAAAATTGGTCTAGATGTGGAATGGATTACCTTTAAATATATAAATAAATTTGGATTATCTTTAAATATATACATTTTAATCTATTGTTACATTTTTATTTACCATTGTCAAACTCACTGCACTCACATCTTTAACACCACCTCAGATAAATAGAATAATGATTATTACTAATCATTTTCTAAACTAAAGATTATCTCTAGCACAAATATAATCTTTAAACCTCAATTAAAGATTAATGTATCTGATTTTTTTTAATTTTAAAGATACAGACACATGGACTTATTCATCTTTCTCTTTTCCATGTGTAATATTTTTATAGATATATTAATAGCCTAAAAACGATTTACTCGCTGACAAAGAAGCTTCCAAATAAACAAAACAAATTTCGATTAAAACTATTAAATGGGCCAAGCGCTTTCGAGGTTTGCCCTCATATTCATGGCCGATGAAAGTAATAAATCTTTACGTAGTGTTATTAAATAACAAATATGCAAATGTAAATGCAAATCAGTTTGACCATTTTTTTGAAATGGAAAAACACGTGTCGCATCTATTGATAGAATTGTTGTCACAAACAATGAAGTACGCCTCTTTGATCTTTCTTTTACAGTCGTTGGTTTCAGGGCATACAATCCTGGGGTTGCCTGGTTCGAACACATGGCCAGTCTGCCTTTCATGTTCCAGAAATATTGAAAAGTTATCGCTGTTCTTTTTTGCTCTTTTATAGGTATACAAGTGTTGAGCAGCTCTGTTGTGAACAGTGGCCTTAGTTTCCCCATAGTATATGGCTTTGCATCTGGCCTGTGGACATGACATGCTGTAAATCACCTGGGGTGTTTGAGATGGGTCTGTTCTATCCTTTGAATTATTAATGAGTGTGTTAGAATTAGGGGGAGTATGAAAACCAATCTTAAATTCCCCAGTTAAAGTCTTTATTATCTGTTGTGATACTTTGGGAATATAAGGGAGGGTAATTTGAGGCTTATCCTTATTATTGTGGTTAGCTATTAGTTTACTGTGAAATTGCTTAATTTTCTTTGCAATTGATCTGTAGCTGAAACCTACGCTAAGCAAATCTTTTATATAAATTGCGATGTTGGTCTTTCTATCAGCTTCAAATTTACATAAATTTTGATTTCTAAATAAAAACGCATTGAGCCCTGCGAATTTATGTGCAGTAGGTGACATGGATTTCGGATGAGTAAAGCCTCGGATCTCAAGGGGTTTAACTATCATACTATAATGCAAATATATTAAACAACCTACATACTTCTCCATTATTTTTAAATTCATATAAATAATGTTACAATAAAAAATAACTCCCAAGATGCATTTCAAGATGAATCAGCACTCATCAGTTCATCCAGATCACTATCTCTCATATATATATATATATATATATATATATATATATATATATATATATATATATATATATTATATGAAGAATATTTATGTATAATAAATTGTTATATTTTTATTTAGCATTGTCAAACTCACTCTACTCACAACTTTGACACCATCCACCTCAGATAACTACAATAATGATTATTATTAATCATTTTTTAAACTCCAGATTATCTCTAGCACAGATATAAACTTTAAATCTCAGTTAAAGATTAATATATCTGATTTTTTTAATTTTAAACATACACACATGGAGTTATTCACTTTTCTCTTTCCCATGTGTAATATCTATTTGGACCTCATGTTGTATATCACATTTGATTGTATATTTATCTTTCCGTTTTATGATTTTTTATCTTTTCCTAAAAGTTTAAAATTCTATACAAAATCCTGAATAACGATTTTAGATGCAAAATGTGACCCCTACTAGCAGCGATGAAAGTTTTTCAAAATAATTAATTTTGAAATATTATATTCTAAAAATATTTATTAAAACATTTTTATTTAGTAATTGTTCGTGATTATAAACTTTTATTGGTTTAACGCAAATTTCTTTTTTCTTTATTTTTGTATTTATGCATGAATACATTGACTTACCTGCTTGAAATGTGTAGGTTGAACTTAACAATCATTTGTATGTTATTCATAACAAATATTTACTCTGGAGCAAGATTTAACGTGATTAGCAAAAGCAAATATTTTTTGAAAATAAATCTTAGCAAACTTCACTTGCAAGTTCAGAAGGCAAATGCCATTCATAAACTATAAATTAAAATGAGAACAAAGACATCAATTTTAATTGTAAGTATATTAGAACGTTTTTCTGACTTAACAAATCATGAACAAAAATAGATACTTTCAGCATAATAAAAAAATGTCAATAATAAAAATTGTGTAATGAAATATATGTATAGTGATTATAAGTTACAGTATGAAATAAAATCGACAACAAGTATTGCATAAGAAAACAATTTGAAAAGAGTTTAATGTATAATAATTAAACATATACTTAGTCATAGTTAGTTTTTTTTTTCAACCCAAAAACAAATTTTTAAAATGATTATTTTTGGATGATGATTATTTTCCTTTGATAATTGATGTTCACATAATATGTTTTTCTGACAAATGCATTTTAACGCTTTAATTTTTACAATCAATTTTAAGTAACTTTTAGGTTTAATCATCTGCCAACAAACTATTACCCTTGCATTAAGGACTATCTATCTCTATCCAATTTTTTTATTTGTTCCTCTTTTAATCTCGCCTAAAGCAAGTGTCGTAAAATATTCTAATTCAATATATAATTCAGATTTATTTCACCTTTGCCAAAGCAGTCTGAAAATTTGAATGAATAACAACATTTGGGCTTATTGTTCATACTAATGACAAATTTCTGATTTTGTACTTTTTTAAAAAAAAAGATATAAAATCCTTAGCTTTTAAAATATTATTTATATATTATATTTTGAATCTTTAGGTTAGAAGGTCATCAAGAATAAAAATAATAAAGTCAATTGTGATTTGTTTTACTAAAATAAAACTATTATAAAACTAAGGAGTGTATATGCAGCTTTTATAAAGAAAATAAATGAAGCTACAAAAATTATTTGATGTTATAAACAAATAGATAACTTGGATTAAACAATAGTACTGAAATTTAATGATAGTTAATATAAATATGAGGGATTTGAACTCAGACTTTTAAGCACTCTTCAACTATATATGCTATCTCATATCACTGATACACATGATCATACACACATGTAGAACAAATAAACAATCACCAATATATGTATTTCATGCTAAAACAGCACTCATCAATTGATCCAGATAATCATCTCCCGTACACATATAATCAGTGCTCAGTTTATATTAAAATAGCAAAGCCTCATACTTTAATGGACATGCATCAATCCACTCAAACCTCCAACTCTATTTATACCATTGGAAATCTGATGATGGAAAGCCCAAGACCTATGCTGATGCCAATATTATTGCCTTGCCCATATTAACTTCAAGTCACTGTGTGTCTTCACATATAAAATCTTATCCATTTAAATACATAGAAGAAGGATGGACAGGATACAGGCTCAATGTGTAAATATTTGAAATATAAGCACTGTTCACAAACCTGAAGTCTAATTGTAAATGTAAGGGATTTGAACTCAGACTTTCAAGCACCTTTCAACTATAAAATTAAAAATAAAATTTAATAAAAAAACATATACATTTCTCTTAGTATACTCTTTATTTCTGGTTTATTTTTTGTTAACGTTGAAAAAAAAAAACTCAAACTATATTGTATGACAAAACCAAATATAGCTTACACATTTTTATCAAATGATAAAAAATATTCTCAGTAAAATTTTACCAAGAAATTGGATACATTTTTTTGTTCTATACTATACTTGACTTAATTCAATCACTGTTATTATATTTTTTTTTTTTTTTTTTTATATATATATATATATATATATATATATATATATATATATATATAAATATATATATATATAACGAAATAAGTAAAAAAGAATCAAAAGTAAAACAAAATAATTTGATTGTAGTCCTAAAAGTTAAAGGTTACAGAAAGGTTAAACAATGGAACTAAATAAAACTATAATTTAAAGAAATATGTTGCATGAGAAGGGTAAGCAGAATACATTGCCTTACTATGTCAATGTGCTTTGTTAAAAATAGTGAATAGTTATTGTTTTAATAACACAAATATTAATATCACATGATCACAATGAATGATATTGATATGTTTTTGTTTTTAAAATTGGGGAATTACAAGCAATTATGTTATTATTAATCTGGATTATTTTTTTTGTCTCTCTTACTCTTTCTCTACCTTCTTTTCTCTATAGAATTTTATAGAATCACACATTTTGTTGTGATGATAATCATTAATTCAATTATATTATTCAATAAAATATAAATAAATAAATAGAAAAAAAAACAATAAAAGTTTTAAATTAATAATAAATATATTGACATCACATGCAATATTTTTTTTTTGTATAAATAGCCATCATTTATTTTTCTGCAATATCTTTTCTCAGTCTCACATGTGTTATAATGTATAACTATTTTTTGCATAACTATAAAAACTGGATTATTTTTTTCAAATGACAAAATCTCAAATATATTTGCTTCGGCATTAACATGATAGTAACTATAAAATTATTACATTTTATATATTGCATTTTTGATATAAACTTTAAATTTAACTAAACTCCAAGTATATAAATTATATGTGTATTCAATTAAATATTTAAGTTCAAATATATATTTTGGTTTTTCCTTTTTTTTAAAATTTCATTAATGATTTTTATATTTTTTTAAATATATGTATAAATAATTATACAGTTAAATTTATGATGTTTATAATTTATTCCCACTAAAACAAATTTAATACAATAGTTTTTTCCCTCTTCATTTCTATATCACCTACTTTTGAAGCTTTCAATATAATTAATGGTTTTAATTTTAATGAGATTTGTGCACATGGTAACCAATAATAATAATAATAATAATAATATTAGCTTAGGAGTCAACTCAGTTGGTTATAGTATTGCTTTAAAATTCAATATTTAAAAATCTAAAGACACTGCTATGCTAGCATTGTCACTGGTCAGGTCTGCAACACCTAATAAAGAGTGGAGAATACTACTACCTGAAATATTTTATAATTATTAACCTGTGTTGTTTATTTGTGTGTTATTAGTAAATAGTCCAATATATTATCACATATCAATTTTGAATATCTAAATCTGTAATTACATACATATGCATCACTAATTACATTAACCCTTTAATTAGTATTTACATTTTCTCAGTACATGCTATCCCTTATTCATTTTGATCACATATTCTTTTTTATATACTTATTTTTATTGTAAATTTATAGCACAATCTAAATTTAAAACTTTATTTTCAAAATAAATGGCATTTGGCATTATTTTTGTTAAAAAAATCATTTTTCTTTGAAATGTTTTGTTATATAGCCCTGCATTGACAGCTTTGGCCATTGTTTTCCAGATTGTAGCACTGCAGTGACATCTTTGGCCATTGTTCCTCAGATCTTTCTAGCTGTCAAAATCAGAAATCAAAACAAAATGTTTTACACTTTCATAATTGATTTTCAACATAAATAAATATATTTCTAGTAATATTTTGCATTCATAATTAATATTTTACATTAATTTATCAAAATATAAACTTTGATTTGAAAGATTTTAAATTTTAGAAGAAAAATAAGCATGGGAAAGTGAACATCATATAATGGCTATTTTAGACAATGAATAACATTTGACCACTATTTTCATATGAATGAGATTCAGTGAAAACTAACAGCAGCATCTTTTTCATAAATATTTATGTATTTCATGATGATTTTTACAGTATATTGCCTAATAACACAACTAGATTAATATTTTGATTTAAAATATTTAATTTTAGATGAAGATAAGACTTAAAATATTTAATTTTAGATGAAGATAAGACAACAGAAATGAATATTCAGTGATTCTAGTTTCTAAGATATGGGGAATCACTGGTGATTTCACATTATAATTGGTTGAAATCTAATTTTTTTTTTTGCAGGATAATTTTCTTACATTTTTTTTATAATTTTCTTTAGTTATTAATGTTATTTTAAGTTTTTCATTAAATTTAACCAATTTCAAAGTAAAATAATTCAATTTTTAGAAGCTAGATTATGATAATTCTGATTATTAATATAAAACTATTATTTTAAATAGAAGCAATTTAGAAATGATCTTGTTGAAAGAAATCACTCAAATTTTACTCAAACAGACCAATAAGAAAATTGAACAGCTAAAGTGGTTTTAACATTCCTCCACATACTAACACCAAATTTTGGTTGTCATAATATAAACATATGAATGAATGAATAGACAAATATGTAAATAGAAAAAGAAATAAACACATATTAATATAGACACATTGATAGATGCATAGAAAGTTAGATAATAAATTGGCTACTGTCCTTGAAAATGTTTTGAAAAGTTTTATGTTAAGTGAGAGTTCAATATTTTTAATAATCATTGGAGATGATTGATTATATATATTACAGTTCCATCCATGTATGATTTTGGTAATAAATATACTAACATGTTTAAGTTTGATTTCACATGCCATCAATTATGTGATGAACAGAATGTTATAAAGGTGCATAAGAGCTGTTTTAACCTTTGGTTTATAACAGTGTTAAAGTTCCACCAATAAAAAATAACAGGTACATAAAATTAAAAAAATAAAAGTCAAAGTAATATATTTTAAAAAAAAATTCTTCTGAATAAAAAAAGTTTGCATACATTATCATGTTTATTGATACAATTTGGTTTCTTTAGTATCACAGTGGTTTCTTAAGTGTTACATTGATAGAGAGAGTCACACCTGGATAAGATCCTAGTATTAGTCAAATCAATATAGTAACCTTAATCCTTAGCATGGAGTGAGAATGCTGATGAGGATGAATGTTGCTTAACAACATTACCATGTTCATCTCTTCTAGAACTGAAGTGATTGTTGCTTATATTTACATAATAAACTGTACAAATTCCATATGAGATATCATAAATTCCATGAGCCTCAAGAGAGATTGACTCTTTAGGCTTGGTTATGATGTTACTAATTTTTTGACAAGTACTGTATAAAGTTTTATATTGAAACATTTTTGTATGTCTCCAATACTATCTGTAGATCTGTTATATAATGCATACCAAATTCTAATAGTTGTTTCTTTTTTTGGTTTTTATTTTGATTATTTTGGGCTTGAATTAAGGCTTGGCAGATAATTTTATTATTATAACTACTAGCTAACAAAATATTATTTATATATATTTTGTTCACACGTGATTTATTTGAATGGTTAATTGCTCTAGTGAAAAATTTTGGTTTTGGCTACCAAAAAAATCTGAATTTAATGATAATGTGATGAAAATTGTATATATCTGTCACTGTGGGTATTTTTTTCTTCTGAAAACTAAAAACTATAGATTACTTTGCTTCCTGGTGATGATTACATCAGAAAAGGGAAGTTGTTTAGTAGACTATATTTCCTTTGTAAATTTAATATAAGAATGAATATTATTTAATTGTGACAAAAAAAAAAACTATATACACCTGGGTCTCATTTTATGCAGTAGATAGGTTCCTTAGAAAATGCACACAAAAATAGACTTAACATACCTTGAAAATGGGGGATATGTACTGTAATTTTCCAAAAATCACATAAAAGCAAAGCAACAATGTAAAATTACTTTAAAATTCACACAAAAAAAAAAAAAGAAAAAATATCATTAATAAAAAATTTCAAATTTAAAAAAAATTGATAGAAGATAAACTTTTTTTACATTTTTTATTAACTATAGCATTTAATTTTATTCAAAACAATATATTTTATGCGTACTTTACATTTTTTTCATCATGTATGGTATTTTAATCATTATCGCTATTTAAGACATCAGATGCATCACAAGAGAAAATACAACTAGCACCAACTTATTTTTTTTAAATTAGTATTATAGTGGATTCTCCCAAACTAAAATGTTTTCCAATCACTGTTGATCCTTCCCATTTCACTAAGTGATCTAAAATTGAAATTTTTGTTTCCAAAGAAATTCATTTTCTTTGGTGTTTTTTTTCTCCATTAGGGAAAACTAAAAGTTTAAAATAAAAATAAGAACTTAGACTTACAATAATAAAAAGACACTGATCTCACCACTGTTGGCAAAGTTTAATTAAAACTAACAATTAAAAATTAAATTCTTATTTTTGTCTTTAATTTTTTAATTTTCAATTCCGTTTAAAAATCAAAATTCATCATTTCACATCATATTAATTTCAGATCACGTTACATAATTTATAATTTGTAATTTACAATTAAAAATCAGATTTTAATTGTCAAATTTAATTGTGCCCATCACTGTTACTCATCTTTTAAAAATAAACTTACGGATACTAAATGATTAATTGATTATGTACTCATTTTAAAAAAGCAAAAATAGAATGTGATTTCAAATGCAAAAACAACAACATACATATTATAGGCATCTATAACGTTTGAACAGATTTACATTATAATCTTGTAAAATTTAATACTTGTGGATACTAAATGATTAATTGATTACATACTCTTTTTTAAAAGCAAAAATAGAATGTGGTTTAAAATGCAAAAACAACAATATGCATAGAATAAGCATCTATAATGTTTGAACAGATTTACATTATAATCTTGTAAAATGTAATATAAACTAGGGAAATCCTGATTTTAAGTGAATTGTGAAATTCTTTATTACATAAAATCTATTACATTACTATTATAAAGTGCTGAAAATATTGAAATTATTACATGGAAGTTGAACTCCAATAATGTGCTATTACTTTAAATATGATGTGAATGTGCAAAATTTAAAGTATTTAAAGTAATAGTGCATTATTGGAGCTCAACTTCTGATCTAATAATTTTTATCGCATAAAAGAAAACTGCATACAAAGATATTAAGAAGAAACATGAATTGCATAACTTCAAAATCACATTAAATAAATCTGATAGAACGAGATCCAGGTATAGTTTATTTTTATTAATATATGATGAACATGACATCTAAATATCTGAGCCAGATAAGAGGGCTTAAAGTTGATGATTCTAAAGCATGAGTTTTTACATTTTTTTAGTAAAGCAGCTATTATTTCTGAAATAGATGATCCCATAAAAGTACCAACAGTTTGTTTGTAATGTTTGTTGCTCATTGTATATAAAACACATGTTTGAAAGGCATTGTTTAGCTAAAACAAGTATATGTTCGATAATTTACAATGTTGAGAAATTACATGTAATCCTTCATCATTGTGAACAAGTGTAAAAAGAGAAACGATATCAAAGCTGACAAGAATATCATTTTTATTAATTTTAATTTTTTTTAAAAAAGATATAAAATGTATAGTTTTTAATATATGATTTAATAGATGGAATTGTAGTTTTTACAATGTCAGATAAATATCTAGTTTCACTGTGATTTGGGAGATCATATTGCACCACTATTGATCTTGGAGGAGGGGGGGAGGATCTGCTATATGTATTTTGAAGAACCCATATAAATTTCGATATGGATAAGATTTTTTACTAAGAATTATTTTATTTTTTTATTTATTTTTCAATAGGTGATTTATTTACAATCATTTTAGCTGTTTTTTTTAAAATAAGTAATATGACCTGTTTTTGATGTAGGTATAGGCAATCGAACTAAAAGATATGAACATACTAATGCAGTTAAGAAACACTCATAATCATCAGCATTATCACTTCATGCTATTGAGAAAAATCACAATATTCACTTCCTTAATACCGGGATTCTATCCAGATGTGATACTCTCTACCAATGTCATCTCAGAAAAGCCATTGAGATATTAAAAAGAGAAATTATATTAATAAATATAATAAACACAAGCATCTCCAGTTTGGAATTTAAAAAAAAAAAACAGCAACATATTATTCCAAAGTTTTATAATTATTATTTTTTCAATTTTCTATACAAGTTTTTTTTTTTTCTATTGGAGGTTTTTCTAACATCAATTGTAAAAGACTATAAATAAGATCAAACTCTATAACATCATTACTTTTATAGAAGCAATAAAAGCAAATGTAAATTCTTATATAGCAATAAAAGCAAATGTAAATTCTTATATATATATATGTATATTGTAATGGTAAGAAAAGTAGAGCTGCTTTAACCTAACCTAGTGATGCAGATAGAGGGGGTTCGAACCTTACCTACTCCTCTAGATTGCTACTAAGCAACTTACTCCCCAAACCTCACTAGAATTTAATCTTAATGTATGCCCAGTGGTCAGGGAGAGAAGAGACCACGAAAAAAAAATTTTAACATATATAATGATCAGATGTATATATGTATGTCACAAAAGAAAACAATACTAAGTGGTTTTATTTATAGTGAATGAAAGATAACAGAAACTTTTATTATTTACATTAAAAGAACTCGTACAATGCTTTATTAATAGAATGCAGGCTAATTTCACTGCAATTGGATAGACATATACAAAAGATCCATTGATCATAATGATAAGAACAGACAAAATTTTACATTATAATATCATCTTTAAAATATTCTAGCCAATGGAAGTGTTACATAAAGGTAATCAAAAGAGAGAGACATGATTCATTAACTCTGTGGTTGGAGAACATAGCAATAAATAGGTGATCAAACTCAACTAAACACTTTGGACAGGTTTAAATCACAACCCTACTTATGATTTAAGAAGAATGATAAAGTGACCCAAGCAGGAATTTCCAGCCGTAATTGAAACATTTCTATGATATTTTGAGAAAGATTTTTTAATAAATATAAATATACAAGACCATGCACAAAGGCGAAAGCATATAGTGGGCTGTGAGGCTTGAGACATAACAGTTACCAGGAGGTTAACACAAAACCAGATAGCTCTCCATCTCTAAACTAGGTAAGAAAGAAAAATGGAACCCGTTCGCTAAATGTGTGACCTGGATTCAGGATTGGAGTTTTTGTTGCTTATGTGCAGTTATGTACATTGAAGGGACTGATATCGACATGAGATGCAGAACAATTTATTTATTTTTCAGAAGTTCCGAATGTAGGTATGTTAACCTGAGCAAACTGAAGCACTGTCATATATGCTGAGCGGCCAAGTAGATCACCCGAGGCACGATGCCATATAAATATGCTCAACGACCTTTAAATTTAAAAAAAAAAACCTCTGCAAAATATATATATTAAGAAAGCTCAACTATCACTGAAATTCCGCAGATAAATAGTAACTTCCCTTTTATAAAATTCAGATCACTAAAACAAGAAGGTGGATATTTTATTGATTTAGTTGAAGTTTAACCAACACACCCCAGAGTCAATGCTATTTAATAATTTTTAATACATATTGTCAAAATGTACTCTCTCTTATTACTAAAATATAAATGCGAATGTTTTATTTCACGCTCTTCAAAATATAACATTAAATTTGTAACCCTTCATTGACTGAAATATACAGGCATTTGATAAGGATCTTTCTTTTATATATATACAAAAAAAAAACTAAGTTAAAGTTTGAAAATTTTTTATAATAGAACATTTAGCAATTTAAATCTTGATTTTAAAATAGATTTTTGCACTTTCTATGATTTGCTTCCTTTTTTTTCTAAATAAATATTTATATAAAATAAATAACTTAATTATGGGAGTATAATGGTGGAAAGTTAAACGAAGTATTTTTCAATTAAATTAATAAGAACTATGGCCACCGTTATATATAATAACCCCTCCCATTACGATATAAAAAAAAAGAAAAGAAAGCAATTAATGAAATATAATTTGATAAGATATGAACACATAGATTTAAAAAAAAAACATATATATAGAAAAACATCATTCTAGCTAGAGTGAATTTGTAAATTACAAAGAGATTTTTTTGTTAATTTATGGTAACGTCACCGGTAACTCGATGGGGTGGGTCATGATGAGTTCATTAGAGGTTTACCGCAAGTCTTCTCAGTTCTTCAACTTTGTTTTTTTTTTAAGTTTGAGGGCAGATATTCACAGATACAGGGCAGACACTTTAGTTCTCTGGCTGGCTTACATGATTAGAACTCTGGCCTCAGGAATGCTTCAGGAGAGCGAAGGCAAAGAGGTTACCCCTGCATTTGTGCAGAGCAACACATTTCTGGATTTTTTATTTATATGCTGAAAGAATAGAGTGCAGCTTGAAGTAAGTACAGCAAGGAAGAGTTTGCTATATTGTCCAATCTTTCAACAAAATTTCTTCCAACAAAATTCTTAAGATTTTCTATCTGAACTTCAACACTGGTTACCCACAAGCATAAGACCAAGAACAAAAGAAAAGTTTTTTATTTATACCCTTTTTCCATTATGTCTTTAATCTGCTAATTAGTAGCAAATCATGCCTGTTGTTTCAAATTTTTCCTGTTATCTATTATTTTATCTAACTCAGAAAAATGTTTTATTAATTAATTTCTTTTCTTAATGGATTCTATTTAATTAAGAAAATTTTTATCTTATCGAATTCTACCAAATATATTTTAAAAATAGTTGCAAATATAATTTTAACTTTCTATATTTTATTTTATTAAATCTTTTCTCTTTAACACAATTCCTTCTTTAATTTAGGCAACTATTTGAGAAAACGATAAATTTATTTTGAAAAAGAAACATACATTCACTGCGGTTGGACATAGGGTCTTAGTTAATCCACAGTGAATGGTGAAGTACATATATATATATATATATATATATATATATATATATATATATATATATATATATATATATATATATATATATATATATATATATATATATATGCACAGCTTCATATTCCTAGAACCCATAAAAAAAACAAGTAAAAAAAAAAACTACAGCTATGCTTTTGCAGAGAGAAGCAGAGTGATCCGGAAAGAGCGCTCATATTATACAGAATATTAGTGTATTTACATGAAATAATACTGATAAATAAATTATATTAATAAAAAAAAACTGAAAGGTTATCATAATACTGATTTATAAATTATATATATATTAAAAGAGAAGTCTATAATAATATTAATTAATATATTATAACAATGCCAATATTTACAAAACATACACACAAAAAAAAAAAAACTGAAAGCCTATAATATGATTTCATTATCCATATGATGTGTTCTGGTCGTACCTTGGGGATCTTGTAAAAAAAATAATTTTGAATGGAACACTCTATTTAAACTATTTTTTTCAATGGACCTTCCTCTCTGGGCCTTGTTATTAGCTCTCTGAGCTGTGTCCACTTTATTACCATGTCTTCTATCAATTCTTTTGCTAGAAGTCCAGTTGAAATTTCTTATTAATGGTGCTCTGTTCTTTAGCTGTTTTCCTCTTATGTGTTCTGATGATGAAACTGGCTCATGGTCAGATTCCTTAATCAGTGATTTTGGTATGAGTAAATGTGGTTTCAAACCTAGAACTTTGCTGCCACTTGATAAAGTAGTTGTTTTGCCTGTCCTACTGTGGTGCATTTTGGAAATATCTCATGATCATTAAATTGATGAGTAAAATGCTTGAAGGCAAGGTGGGGTGTGCTCTGTCCTTCTATCTCTAATTTCATCTGGCCTTTTGTTTCATTTTCTCTTTGTTCAAGATTAGTTGGTTCCTGTATGCAGCTTACATTGGTTGTCTCTTGGGTTTTCCATTTGTGAAAATCTAACTTGTTGTTGTAAAATGTAAACTTATTTTCCCTATAGTTTATTCCTGAGTCATGTCTTTCTAAGAAGTCTGACCCTAACAGTACATCATAAATCAAGCTTGGAATTATCTGAAATATATGTTTTACATTTGTTGCTCCTATCTTAATATCCAGTCCCAAATGATGTGTTCCTATGTTGGTTTTTTCTCCGTTGGCCAATATAGCATAAGATTTTCTCAGTGAAATCGGTAGTACATGAGTTCCTACTGCTGCATCCCACCATTCTTTTGATACCAGTGACACTTGACTGCCAGTGTCTATTAAAGCTGTAATTGGGACATCTTCTAACAGTGTTTTAACTCTTTGCCCGCCTCTTACGAGGCTCCTCGTCGACATCTGACATCACTCTAACTCAGCCAGTTTTTATACGAAAATATTCGTTAAACACGTATTGAATTCGTTTTTAAAAGCTCTGTAAGATGGTGCCATCTTCCGATTTATTTTACAAGTAAAAAATAGAAAAAAAACGCATTTAAACCTAAACAAAGAAGGAACATTATTTGTGATTGGTTCTTAGCATGCTCTCAGCCGAAAAAGACATTCTGATTGGCTGGAAAGAACAAAGAAACTGCCTGATCAAAGAAAATAAAGAAAAACGCTGAGATTTTCATTTCGAATACGATTTAAATTATTATAAAAGAATATTTTGAGAAATTAAAATTATTTCAGAGAAAATAATAAAAAAACAAAATTATTTTCGAAAAGTATTGAAGATTTAAGTAAAAATATTGAAGATGTAGTAAAAAGAAATATTTACTTTTCTATAATGTAAAAGTCGATCTTTTTGTTTATATTATAGCTTTTATGTTGCCGATATTGAATATTTTAGAATAAATAAATAGCAATTTATTTTTGAAAGAACTTTCGTTCTCTTCATAACCTGAAAAATTAATAATATACTTTTTATAAACGTATCTGAGTTGAATTTAATATTATAGGCAAATATGTTTTAACAATAGGCTTTGTCTTCAGTTTGTGAGTTGGCCAATTAAAAGATTTGATTTTTATCTGATACAACCAATGATAAAATTAGCGGTTAAAAGGTTAATTGTGGGTCACTCCAAGAGTGGTGGTCTGTGATCATGTTCCAGTTCGCACATGAATGCTGATGCCACTCTTTCATTTCCCTCAATAATTTCTTCTGTTTCATCCTGGAGTGCTATATGGGGTATATAAATTATAGGACCCATATTTTTTTGTAATTGCTGTGTGTTTTGATCATCATCATAGCAGTTCCTGACAGCTGCCATCTGTATTTTGGGTGTTTTAATTCTTTTTCTTTTGTCTGCATGCTCTTTATTTAGGTTGCCAAAATCTATAGAAGTTAGTAAGTCTACCATCTCATTAATTCCACAGTTGCGGCAGCCCAGCATCAAT
Source organism: Epiperipatus broadwayi (assembly GCA_028023455.1). Lineage (NCBI taxonomy): Eukaryota > Metazoa > Onychophora > Udeonychophora > Euonychophora > Peripatidae > Epiperipatus > Epiperipatus broadwayi. The sequence continues at coordinate 824,904 of JAQFVV010006313.1, read as the reverse complement.
TGTTGTATGTGGAGAGCCGTATTATACTTTATTGTCCGAATAATCTGCCCCTCTGATAAGTGGAAAGCAGTCAACGATTTTAACAAAGACATTTGCCGCAAAAAAAACTGGGTGTGAGTTTCTCCTTTTGAAGTACAATACTTTTCTTGAGATATACAGTGCATTATTCCATCTTGCCTCTCTTCACTCCAAAAACTTTTAAGTAAGGCAATGTGGTAATCTGCAAATGTTACTGGTTTGTTACTTATACAGTCCCACCAATTCCAGGCAGATCCATGTAAATGATTAACTGCAACTGATAACTTTTCAGCTTTTCTGAGTTCCTAGAACATAAGCAGCTCTTGTAAACTTTGCAAGTGTGCCATGGGGTTTTCTCTTATGTCACCCCGAAAAGTTTTGATGTGGATAAATCTTGCCACCATTGGGTTGTTTGTTTTTCCATAACCTTTATGCTTTCTTTATTTTCACATTGGAGATTCTCATTTCTTGGCTGATTCTCTTCTGTCGGTTTTGTTTCATTGTTTCTCTCTTCTTTCATCCTGTTGATTTCTGCTTTATATTGTCTATATTATTCTTTGAATTCTACTTTTTGTAACATAGTTTCCAACAATTTGTGCAGAGCAACACATTTCTGGATTTTTTATTTTTATGCTGAAAGAATAGAGTGCAGCTTGAAGTAAGTACAGCAAGCAAGAGTTCGCTATATTGTCCAATCTTTCAACAAAATTTCTTCCAACAAAATTCTTAAGATTTTCTCTCTGACCTTCAGCACTGGTTACCCGCAAGCATAAGACCAAGAACAAAAGAAAAGTTCTTTATTTATACCCTTTTTCCATTATATCTTTAATCTGCTAATTAGTAGCAAATCATGCCCGTTGTTTCAAATTTTTTCTATTATCTATTATTTTATCTAACTCAGAAAAATGTTTTATTAATTAATTCATTTTCTTAATGGACTCTATTTAATAAATTAAGAAAATTTTTATCTTATCAAATTCTACCAAATATATTTTAAAAATAGTTGCAAATTTAATTTTAACTTTCTATATTTATTTTATTAAATCTTTTCTCTTTAACACAATTCCTTCTTTAATTTAGGCAACTATTTGAGAAAATGATAAATTTATTTTGAAAAAGAAACATACATTCACTGTGGTTGGACTTAGGGTCTTAGTTAGTCCACAGTGAATGGTGAAGCCAGCATATATATATATATATATATATATATATATATATATATATATTTGTATATATATGCACTGCTTCAATATAGTAATGGTATAAGTATATGCCATTGCATCTTTTTCAAATAAAAGTGGTCAAAAATATAAAGTCACCCTCAAGTATATATATAGGGTTTAAGGGAGAAATTAATAATTTTTTAATTATATATATATATATATATATATATATATATATATATATATATATATATATATATATATATATATATAATGCACGAATGACAAACTAATTATGTAATTATTTAAAGTTTAATATCTGAAAACAAGATTATTTAATATAAAACAATTAAAAAAATTGGTTAATTAGTTATTTTTAATGTGAGAATGGAAATGATTTTCTATATTGATGTAATGGCAAACAGACCCTTAGACATAAAGTCAGATAAGATACAAATTAAAAGAATTCTAGTGATAAAATTTTGAGTTCCGGTTCTAAAGAAAGCTGACCAATAACAATGGAAATAAACACATGATCCACAGAGAGAAGTCATCATCGCCAATAAGAACAGCACCAAGCCAGACAAGATCGATCCTAGAATTTGATGATAAAATTCAAAAAGATATAAAAAGAAAAGTTTGAAGTTGAGATTAGTTTGGGATTGCTCATGTTGATTGTGTGTCATATAAATATATTTATAAATGTATTGTGGATCATCAAAATGTAGGGGTCAGCAATAATTTATTTTCCCATGATTGCACCAGCTAAGGCGATTTACAGAGGATGATGGTTTCCAAAAACTGAACAGTAACGAATTTGTTTTCACCTAGAACAATATGAAGTGGAAAGAACTTTGAATTGTGTCAGGGACAAGCTTTACCTATAACATTAAAAAGTATAATCTTTTGTTTTAAATAAAATATGAACATTAATTATATAATACAAACTTTTTCAAGTAGTAATTTTAAACATTATTTTATTTCAAAATACATCTTTTCAATCTGACTAAAAACACAAATTATTTCTTATATTTTTTGTATTATGTTTGCTAGTATTATCATTTTCATTCTCATATTTTCTGTTAAATGAATAATTTAAAAATAAGTGTAAATGGCTGCATAGATTTGTAAGATTATGTTAGTTTAAGGGATGTTAATTTTGGGTAATTATTTTGCAGTTAAATCGGTTCTGGTGGATAGATGTACAATGTTTTATGTTAATGTAATCTGAGTAGGTGCATTTGTTATTCATTCCCTTTCACCACATTAGTATACAGGGCATAATACCCATCTGAATGTATTGCCTAAAAGTGTAGCCATCACATTGCCAATGGTCATAGACATATTTCCTATGCCATTGATTTTCTTACTCTCTGGTTGGGACAGTAAGCTAGCAAAAACCACTATCCTCTTTTCAGTGCAGATTTATATATATATAATTTCATTTTGTATCACCAATAGGGTAGGGATCATTCCTTCCTGTTGGTGAAATTTATTAATGATCATGGGGAAGACGCTCATTCCTTCCCATTATGATTCGTTATTTACTAATGATATCATGTGACAGATGTAAATTCCTGTCTGCATGATTGTGTTTTGCTAGTAATCTCATTTTGCAATGGTCACATTGGTATATCAGTAAGTTACTGTTGGTTTAAATGTGGGATTTTAGCCAAAGGTTAAAAAGGATTGGGTTCGTTATATACGTAATCTATGTAGCATATTAACACTTACTAAAATATTAAAATTGTATTAAATCTATTAAATGCTTCCATCTGTGCATATAATTCAAATCAAATATATTAACTAGTTAATTTAATTTTCAGAAATTTTTCTTATAATGTGTGTGTGCATTATAATAAAATGTTTTGTTGAATTAATTTTGGCAGTAGCATATATTTTTATATTTTATTAATATTTAAAATTAAGAATTAGAAATTGCAATATTCAGAGTGATAATTTAAGCTCAGCTTCTTCCTGTGCTAGTGACTGGGGCTTTCGGTTTGATAAAGAAGTAACATTTTCCGTGTGTATCTGCCACCTTTATAAATGTTTTAGGTTCAAATGCCTAGTGGCACCTTTGTATGGCAGATAAGGTTAGGGAGGTTCCATTGATATATATATATATATAATATATATATATATATATATATATATATATATATATATATATATATATATATATATATATATATATATATATATATATATATATATATATAGTAAAAATGATTATATTTATTTAGGAAACTAGACTGAATTGCCAAATACTTGTTAAAAGTAGGAAAAAGTAATTTATAGCATTCAAATTGGCTTGATATTTCCTTATGGAAAATGATTATCTCATGGGAACATAATGAAATATAAAAGCTAACAACCCACTATTGTATATAAGAATTGTTACCATCTGCAGATATATTTCTACAGCCCTGGTGGAGTACATTGAAATAGAAATTAAACCACTTTATTTTTTCATTATATTGTTTAAATGGAAACCCAAAGTGCTTATTCATAAAAAATAAAATTCAATACTTAGAGAATCTTGGAATTTAATAAATACACATTGCTTCCGATAACTTTTTATGATACTTTTACTATATTTGGATTAATAAATGTCATTAATATTCAGCTTAAAAGGGAGACATTGGAATTATTGTATTTCATTGAGGTGCATGTAGAAAGATGATGACCAAGTTGAATTTGAAAATGTACTTTTTGTTTTTATTGGTATAATATTTATAAATGTTATTGGTTATTATATATTAAGTTAATTAATTGTTTGTTTTATTGGGTAAACAAAAGGATGTTAAATTTAGTTTGAATTTATATTCTAAATTTTAATATTTATCCCCTTAGCTACCAACATTAACATGTAAAAACTTTATCTAATTTTTGTGTTGGTCCATTACTTAAAAATCTGAAAACTATTATTCATCCATTTCATTTCCAGTTGGTTTCTATTTATAAAATATTTTTCTAAAATACACACAATTATTTCAATTCAGCTTCTAAAAACTAAATAATTTTAGATTCAAATTGGTTAAATGTAATGAAAAATTAAAAATAATGTTAATAACTAAAAAAATATATAAGAAAAATGTTTATAAAATAGCCACCAGTAAAATAAAAGAATTATATTTCAACCAATGATTACATCACTGCCGGTGATTTATTTTCATTTCTTATGAATTACAATGTCTCATTATTAAGTTCTCTTGTATTTTCTTGGTATAAAATTAAATATTTTAAATAAAAGTCTAAATTTAGACTCATTTCTAGTCAATATTCTGTAAAAAGTAATTATAAATTCCATAAAAAATTATGAAATATAATTGCATTTTGTTCTTATCAATGAAAGTCTTTGATAAGCAAATTATGGTCAGTAGCATTCAAAATTATTCAGTTTTCTTGAAGAGAAGTCACGTTTCCATGCTTATTTTTCTTGTAAAATTTAATATTTTTTGAGTCAAACTTTATATTTCAATAAACTAATATAAGATGTTAATTATGAATGTAAAAAAATTATGATTAATATATTTATTTACATTAAAAATCAATTATGAACACAATACACATTTTGTTTTGATTTGTGACTTTGTCATTTAAAAATGCCTGATATGCAAATTACAGTCAGCAGCAGTCAATCTCATCCACTTTTTTATAGAGTGGTCACTTTCCCACTCTTATTTTCTTTGTAAAATTAAAGAATTTTTGAGTCAACTTTATATTTCAATAAAGTAATATAAAATCTTAATTATGAATGTAAAAAACTAAGATAAATATATTTATTTATGTTCAAAATTAATTACAAATCTTTAAAACACATTTTTTTTAATTCTGGCTTTGCCATTTAGAAATTCATGGGGTACAATTTTCAGAGTTGGCAGCCATCCAATCAGAGAAAAGAGGCTAGCTTACACACCATTATGCAGAAATGAAAATTGATATTTTTTTGACAAAATATATCACCATATGCATATGTTTTTAGCACTAAAATTTTAAATTTGAATATTCTATAAAATAAGCATGAAATGAAGGAAATGCAACCAAAATTGGCCAAACGATGATGCAAATAATGTCCAGAAACAATAATAATCACAAAAAAGAATTAAAATGGGGCAAGATATAGCAGTTTTTAACAACAGAGGAGTTAATTCCTGGACAATTTTATGATTAGTTATTATAAACTTAACAGTGTAAGTCCATTATGTCTCCTAATTTTATTATACAATAGGTTTGTATTGTTAATTGAATGACAACTAAATCAAGTTTAGTTGTTTTACCTATTTATTGCACAAATTCTGGTTGGTCAAGTGAGTTAAATATCTAAACTTTTATTTGATCAATTACATAATCAGCAGTAAAAATATATTCATTTTTAAATATTATATTCACTTTAGTTTTGTCTGTAAAAAGTACATTAATAATTTGTCAGATTATGAAAGTGTACAAAAGTTTCCAAAAATAAATTTCTATTTATAATTTTTTAAAATATTCAATAGCAGAAGATCTAAAAAGTTTGTAATAAATTAGAAAATGCTATAGACAACATTGATTTCTTTTTCAATTTACATTAATGTAAAAGTAAATAATTTTTTACTAAAATCTTACTATTTTTCTAAAATAATTATATTTTTAGCATATTTTGTAAAAATACATTATAATATGTAAAAACAATACTTAAAAAATTCTCTTAAACATTTATTCCATTTTCAAAATGAAAACAAAAATGTTGGAGTGGTGAAAATTATTGACAGGCACTCTTCTTTTGTTCATGATGAGAAACAATCTATAAGCATCTAGGAAGACTTGCCTTCTCACATTGTTGTAGCTTTGAATATTGATATTATTGATTTTTTACTTGTAAAATAATTCAAGAGAGGGCAACATCTTATGGCACATTTTAAACTTTAAAATGAACATCAATATGGTACAATAATATAGAAACTCCCATATTTAGATTGAGTTAAAGCCATGTATGAGTTTACTTGAAAAAACCTGGATAGAGGTTAAATGAATTTAAAATTGATTAACAATAAATATTTAAAAAATAATGATAAATAAACAATAAATGTTTGTGACATATATTCTAATTAAACACCATGAATGATATTTTCAGCATAACTTACTATTAATAATGTAGGTTCATACATCAAAAATTCATCTGTATAGTATTTAATATACAATATATAAAATTTGTATGGCACAAAAATGTTGCAGCTTACATACTCAATTTAAAATGCAATAAAGTTAAACATTGGGATTGGTTAATATATACATTATTATATTTATTTTCTTCATATTAAAGTCCAGTATATTACCATTTGAGATAGATATATATATTTTTATATAGCAATTAATTAATTAATTTGGTATTGTTTGATATCTAATAATTAATTAGATTATCATAATTGTTTTATTAATTATTGCAATAGTTACTCTGTGAATAAAAAACTTATATATGAGCTAGTTTGATAGTTTATAAAGTATAAATATATTAATTATTTATGGTAAATAAAGGCAATTATAATTGGATATTTGGATATTTTATTTAAATTATTATTTATTGAATGCATATTATAGTAATTCGATATTTATAAAGAAAAATGAAAATCTAATGATATTATAAATTGATAATCTCATGAATTGAAATTAGTAGTTGAATTATGTTAAATAGAATGATATATTTTGATTAGATTTAAAATTCATTGGTGCAGATTGTATATTTAGTTTAAATACTATGTTTTTAATATTGCCATTTGATTATAATAGAGTATTACTAATACATAACTACCAGGTTGATTATAAATCAGAGTTTAATAACTTGACTTTATTAACCTGAAGGATAATTTGTTGTAATTTGCTAATCATGTTTGTATAAGTGTCAAATAAAAGTATTTCATTTACGTTATGTTTTCATGATTGGATTTGGTAGATTGTAAAGTTAATTTAGATATTATCATTCATTATATATTATTATAAGTTGGTAAAAATGTGAGGTATGTTAGATAAATTTATTTGAGTATTGTATTTTATTATATTTCTGTATTGTAAACATTTTATTTCATTACAATTTGATGTTGTAAATTTATAAACTTTGAAAATAATTTTTTACCTGTTTCATAAAGGATAGATTGATGTACATAAATCTGTAATATAACCAAGCCTTTTACTATTATTAAGTTATGTTATCTCATTATAATTGGTTTGTATAACAAGGGGATATTACTATTTATGAGACAGCATTTCTCCATTAGCATTGTCTTTATTTTCATTTTTATTTGCATTATTTTCATTTTATTCAATTATAATTGATATTCAATTATTGAATTATATTTTTACCTTGTTGCAATTTGTTTCTTAAGACAAGTTTGTAGGTTACATCAAAGACTTTACTTTCTATCCTTATTGGTTTTATTCTGTTACAAATGCTTATCAAATTCATAAGGCACACCAAAATTATTTTTCCCATCTGTGCAAGACTCATTTTTATCTGTTACAAATGCGATCCAACTCTGTGGTATTATTAAATAAAAACCTATCACAATTTTTATTCCATTACATATATATATATATATATATATATATATATATATATATATATATATATATATATATATATATATATATATATATATATATATATATATATAGTAAAAGAAAAATTAAAGAGGCAATTTTTATAAACAGGAATAAAATGCAATTAATAAATCAACAAGCTGCTAACATTAAAATAGGAGGTTTGTGGGATTTATATATATATAAACCATGAAATTTATTATTTCAATTATAATATATACATATATATATATATATTTATTATTTCAATTATAATATATATATATATTGTAACGATCTGGAGAAAGAGAGCTTAACATCATCTGCACTACAGGGCGCCATCTAGGCATTTGAACCTAGAAAAATTTATAAAGTAGGCAGATACGTATGTCAAAAAAAAACTTTTTTTTTATTCTAATAAATATATTTTGATATCCGGTCATTAGCCCAAGTCACTAGCTCAGGGAGTAGCAGAGATTTAATAATATAATATCTTATCTAATTATATTTCAATATTAAAAAATAAGTAAATTAAGCCACTGCCAGTAATTAACATACAAAAATTTATTTACGCACATATATATATAAGATTTAACATTATTATTTTAATATGTTTACTTTAACATTTAACATTATTTTTACTTTTATTTTAGATTTTTAATTTACATTTTAAATTTTATACTATTATTAGTTCACACAGATTTGTTTAAAAATGTTGAGTATAGATCGGTTACATAGATTCCACGGTCAAAAACATTCCAAAATAAACATAAATGATCAAAATACAAAAATCATTGATACCGTCAATTGCGGAGGGAAATTTATAAGTAACCCAATAGCATTCACCATAAGATGCTTGCATTAACACCAATAACTTAAAAGACATCTGACTAAATACATTTTAGATACCCACCATAAGGTATCAGTATTTACCGAATGTCTATACATATTTTGATCGAATATGAAAAACAAAAACATAATCAACCGGTAACGAACCCATGCAAGCGTCTATACCCAAGTTAAATTTAATGCATTTTTATTTAGAGTGTCAAGTATGAATAGACTACATAGATTTGCATTTGAAAAAAAAATTCAATCCTTGTTTAACCTTAGGCCAAAGGTTCGCAATCAAACCAAACTTCAATCCATCTGATATATCGATGTGTTCAATGTAATACGAATATGGCAGCACAATTAAGTTAAGAGAAGAAACTGCTTCTCATCAGATAGGAATATTACACCTATCTGACGATGAGAGCAATAAAAAAAAACTCCATAGGAAGAAACTGTGGTCTCCATCTTATAATTCCTCCGCTAGGCAAAATGAGTGTGTGCAGCGTATAATAGCGATTCTGCCCCTAGAGAATCTCATACTACATCTACTAATTACACCAATATATCCAATCCATTGGCCTAATTCAACTACGAAATGAATAACCTAAGATTACCCTCCCTTAATATAACTTTACAAATCTATATAGCCATTCATGCCCTACTTAAGTTTTATATTTATATAACTAGTTTAATGAAAAACAGAAATCATAATAAAACTTAAAGAACAAATAAATAAATAAATGGAAATGATTTTATAAAAGAAATACATTAAATAAAATTATAACTAATTAATAAATAACATTGGTCAGATAAGATTCTATTTGTTATTTATTTTAAATACGGAAAGTTTTTAATTCAATGTTCATTAATTATAAAGTTCTTACGGTTTAGACAGTTCATCTTTATCTGTTGCTTGCCATTTGAACATGAATTCCCATGCCATCCTAAAAGATTGGTTGAGTTAGCTGTTGTTTTTTATTTTTTTATCCAGAGGTCTTTTAGTTTAGTTGGTCCTTAATGTAGAAGAAAAAAACAATGTCATTTCTCTTTTTTTTTTAACAAAACTGAAGGGATTGAAGAGTGTGTCTTTTCAATCCCTTCTCCTTCAACTCCACACTAACACATATAGTCACATCGTAATAACTAATTAACTCTTTTATTTTCAAACCTTTCCTTTTATAATAATTTTGTGGATTATCTCAACATTATGTCATGATGATGAAAACCTTTTTGTTGAGGTCCAATTTCCCGATGGATTTCTTTCATTTGCTAAAAGTTTCTATTGTTTTCCTATTGACCAATGCTTATACTTTTAAATGCCCAAAGGCCAGTTTACAAATTAAAATAATCATTTCCATTTTACAAAAGATTAATTAATTTGTTTTCAAACTTAAACATATATTTTTATCTCTAAATCTTTTCTGAAAATTTAGTTTTAAACTACTCTTTTTTTAATAAAGTTTTATTTTAATAATTATTTATCTGTGCGATTTTATATATATGCAAGTTTAAGATGATTTTTTAATTTTTAGTTTTTAATTCTTAAAAAAAAAGAAATTTTTATTGGCAAACTTTTTTTTTTTATGTTTAGTAATAAAAAATAATGTAACGTACGCATGTGCCCATTACATAATATATATATATATATATAATTGAAATAATAAATTTAATGGTTTACAAATTATTACAAACAATACTTAAATCTGCAGAAGTACTTTTGGTTAATTTTTTAAACCTGCCTCAACTGCCATTAAATTAAAAAAAAAATCGGAAGCAAACGTCATCAATTCAAATCCCATGAACTTCGTACTTTAATGATAGCAGCTTGTTGATTTATTAATTGCATTTTATTCCTGTTTATAAAAATTACCTCTTTAATTTCTCTTTTACTATAGTTTCTCTCTTCACAAATAATTTTCACATTTTCAAAATCAAATTTATATTTATATTTACATGTTTTTTCATGATCAAAGAAAACTGAAGGAGAAATTAAATTAGCATTATTTTTATATAAAGGTCTTGAGACACTGGCTGTATATTTACATTATATAATAAATTTGATTTTGTTACTCATCAAATGTTAATTAAATGTTTTTTTTTATGTGTCAATGCATCAGCCAGGAATCGAACCCCAGGACAACTGCATGAAAGGCAACTGTGTTAACCACTCACCAACAATGCTTGATAAATGTTATTTTTCTTAAGTATTTTAGTGTTGTTTAGTTTATTTTTTTTTAAATAAAATAAAATGAAGAGAAACAGCAAACATTTATGATGTTATTATTCAATAATATAATTAAAATTAATGATGAAGTTAATAGAGTTTAATCATTAGTCTTTTTTATACTTTTTTTTTACTTTATATGAATGATATATTTTCTTGAAAAAATTGTACAATGTCTGATACCTAATTCTCAATCAGTAATAGTGTCTAAAACTAAAGTTAATCTTTTTTTTCTTGTAATTATATATTTTTTTGTCTCAACATTACTGTTTCCAGTAAGTAAATTTTATTTTTTTAGTAATGTGTGTATTTTTGACAATATTCCACTTGTAAATGCAGTTTTGTTATTTGAGAATTTATATTTAATTTCAGAATGTTTGTTATGATAGTATTTTATTTTACAATATCATATTTAAGATAACTGTTATTTTGACGTTCTATCTATTTTATATGAATTATAAAAGTATACTTTGTATTTCTTCTTTTTTTCTATATCTTTATAGAGCATCTTAAATTTGATATTGTTCTCTTACATCAACATATAGAATCATTCTTGACATTTATTTTAGAAAACTTTTCTTTATATTAGTGCTTAGAGTCTTAATATCTGTTTTTCAAATAGATCTTAACTTACTTTATCAACCTTTTAAAATGAATTTAGTAGAAGAATGTGTGTTTATTTTGGTCCTGTTTTAATATATTTATACATGAGCGTTATTTAGATTAAATAAATACATATATTTCATTAGTGACTTTCAAAAAGAGTTGGTGTCATTTATTATTCAATAAATGATAATTTAAATATCTTTTCTTTTTCTATTTGCATATGTTTGTTTATTAATTTTGAACTACGCATTTTATTCTTGTACTTTTATTGATATTGTTTTTATTATTTTTAATTCTTAATTGTTTTATTATAAATCCGTTGCCCCAAATTATTTTCACTTGGTACTGTTGAATGTTTGTGACTTATTATTGTGATTATTTTTATAGATTTTTATTGATTATTACTAAAAATAAAAAAAAAAAAAGCAAATTCCTTTCTTTCCATGTGTCAAAGCGTTGACCAAAAAGCGACCCAGGCCAGTTAACCACAAAGCCATCAACACTTGATAAATTCCTTACTTTTTCTTTTCCAGTCCTGTTTTTATTTTATTTTATAAATATTTTCTTACTATTGTTGGTTCTATTTTTTAATTTTGAATATATATTAATGGATCATATTTATCAAGAATCTAAGTGAAATACTTATTATTGGTTTTATTAACTTATTTGTTATTATTTTAACATGAGTTTTATCAAATTACCCGTATAAAATTACACTTTATTTCACACGATAGACAGACTAATTAAACAATCATTTTATGTTTTAAATGTTTTTATACAATTATTAAGTTTACTTTTATATTTGTCACGATACTACTACCACTGTAATGTTTAATGACTTTAGTATAATATTTTTTTAATATCTAAAATTTATATATAACCTGATTTCTTTTTATTGCGTATAATTTAAATTTAACAACATAATTTTGTAAAATAAATCTTTAATATTTATATAACAATTACCAAAACACAGTGCGACAGTTTTAAAATGAAACCTGAACTGCTGCGGGTTATTTTGTTTTATAAACAGTAGTTGGGATGTTTTTGCGCATCATTACACAATACTAATTCATTATCCGAAAGCAAATACATAAATAATTTTCCAACACAGTTTGATCTCTGAGAAATAAATTACGTATTAATGTCTATTATTTCTTAAAAGACAAAAGCTAATGATATAAAAGCTTTTATTTAATTATTTATTTATTTAGTACCATTCTGTAAATATCCATTGCAAAAAAAAAAAAAAAAAACTTTTATTACAAACACTTTTATAATAAATTATGAATAAAACTATATATATTAATTAACTAATTAAAATTAGTGTTTAGTGAAGAGCACTTAAAAATTAACGATAATTCATTTTATTAAATAATTGATATCAGCAAGCCCATTACAAAACTACAATTAAATCAACCTATTAATTAATCTAATCTTGAAAACATACTTCTTAAAAAAATTAAATCTATATGATTTTTCAATAGTTTGTGAAAATACTCATTCATCACCATCATCATCATCATCATCATTATTATTATTATTACTATTATTATTATTATTATTATTATTATTATTATTAGTTTTTAAAGCACTCTATTGGTCATTTGTAAAAGTTACATTATTTTTTGAACATTGCGGTATAATATATTGATTACAATTGGTACGTTTTCTATCACAGGTGTTACAATGTAATGTACAAAACAAGTATAGAAATAAATGAATAAATATAAAAACAACCCCCACATTTTTTTTCTATATTTCTTTTTTCCAAAATAGCTATGTATATCGAGCTTCTGCCTTCATACACTGTTTTATGAGGAACCATGTAGTGTGAAATGTGTTATCATGTTTACCTTCTTTCTTTTTTGAAAGCAGAATGTGTTATGTGTCTTCTTAAACTGTGATTAAGCTTAAACATGTTTCTAATGCAGCAGTATGCTTACACAGTGAAATATGGGCTATTTGTATAAATTTCAAAAACAAAGGTATTAAAGAATGAGTTTATGTTAAGTTGGAATTATTAATTCACTGGAAATGATATATGATATGTTATTATAACTGGACACTTTTTCCTTGAGAATGTGTTCAACATTTTAATAATATACATTACACTGGTAATATATATATATTTAATATAAAATCTTTTATGCCTGTAATTCTAATATTTTAATAATATACATTACACTGGTAATATATATATATTTAATATAAAATCTTTTATGCCTGTAATTCTAATATAGTAGGAGGCTCAAGATTTAATTTAATAAAGAAATCACAATATTTGACAGAGACATTTAGGAAAAGATTGATTTTCCAAATGAATAACCCACCACAAAATATTGATGGTTTCTAATTGAACTTAAAGTCATAAATCTAAAATAAATAGATGCCCCAATTTTATCATGAAACCTGTGTCAGGATTATGCCTTTAAAAGGAAATGGAATCACACTTCTACAACAAAAATGGAACAACCTATGTCAAATCAAATAAAACTGCACAAGTAGAAATATATGGGCCCTGATAACTCTCAGTACAATTATAGATAAACTGTACCCCCAAAATTCAGGGCCTTAGTTTTTTGTCTGAATTTATCACAGCCACTCAGAGTCTCTATTTAATCCCTTCTCCACTTTTAAGAATACTGAACATCTCTAAATCAGAGGTTGCTTTAGGATGTAATGCACCTACCAAAAAACTGAATAACTAAACAGATACATAGCATCTCTCACTGATGGCCTCATCACTGATTAAAGACTGTTGATCTGTATGTTCAGGATTGTGCAGTATGTGTTCCCTTTTTTAGTCTGTATTCTTTAAATACAATGTAAACCTTTTTCAGTATACAAAGAACACATCTTGCTTAAATAAAATATTTTTTTTAAAAAAAAAAAATAAACAAACATATGATGTTTAAATTTTCTAATTAGAAGTTTGATTTAAGTTTCAGTATAATTTTGTTTATTTCACTAACAGTGGTTGTATGCATTAATGCTGTAACGGACAGAATCATCTATCTCGCTAACACACTGCAGAATTCAAACCCCAGACACGAAACTGAACATTCTAGGAGGGGTTGCCTTCTAGATATACTAAGTTCGAATCTAAAGTCCAAATTTCACAGCACCATCTACGTGATAATACATCTGGTGCCACTACTTGTATAACCTTTGACAGGTGCCTGGTGGTCAGGAGAAACAAAAGACTCTATACTAAAAGAAGTTTGGGTGGCTAATTAACATCTATGGATTTACAAAAGAAATGCAGAAAATATATATATAGACCGAGACAGTGATAGGAATCAAATAAAATAAGAGATCAAATTTAGTTTTAAATAATTTCACACAATTTATTTATATAAATATATATATATAATGCCACTGTCTGCTTATATGAGACAGGGACACGTATTAAATAATTGTTGGCATTATATTTCAATAAATGACAAAGGGTCTTAAAACAAAGTGATATATTCTATTCCTTGGGCTAATAGCATTACGATAATGTGTTTGATGAGAAAGGAACATGTGCGAGGTGCTTTGAGCAATTACACAAGTTTAAGAAAATATTTGGAAAATTAAGTGTTCTAAAATATTTATTAATTTCGAGAATAGCACAGACTAAAGCTTACTAAGCAACAAAGTGGTAATGGGATCAAAGCATTTATTTGAGAATAATAATAATAATAGAGTTGCATTGGGAGGTCAGTATTGCTGATAATGAATTTATTAAAGTTGGAGGGTGTGACATGTTTAAGTCATGGATGCTTTGTAAAATAAATATAAAATAAAACAATATCGAATATCCGGAATAATTATGGAGGGTGTCTCGCCACTAACCCATAGGAAAGTATTTTGATGAACAGCCGAAACTTAATGACTGTGTGACGATTGCGTTTAATTCCCAGGGGTGTCATTTGGGACACCCTCTGCCTGGAAACCGCAAGCATGGAGAGAACGGCCTTAGCTGTGTAAAGAATCCTTGGAAAAATAAAACAAAGCTCAACAACCAATTCATTTAACAGCAATGTGAGACGAGTGTATATACAACATACTGAATGGGTTTTACTTGGATTAAGAGAAATGCCCAATCAAATTCCCCGAAATTCATTTAAAAGGGTCTGCACATTCTCGACGTCAATGATGAACTTTATAATTAAAGTAGAACACGGTAATTAAAATAAGAAAATGCATGCTTGCGGGTTTTAAAAGTAAGTATAGATTTATATATGCAATTATGCATTAGGGAACACATTTAATCATTGTCTTCACACATACTCTTATATTAGATTAAAATCAATAACATGTAGATTTTAAACTATGTGATTATATTATATTAAAGAAAAGAATCGCCCTCGAACGAGTGATTTGCAAGATAATAAAATTGGAAAATTATAAATTTAAAATATGCCTTAATAGCGGCGTCTTACTTTCAATAAAGGGAATACTTCACTCGGTCAAAGACGATTCTGACACATTATCATAATAAAATAAAAGAAAGCTTTATAAATAGAAAATATTATCCCAAGGATAGAGAGCAAAATGTTGAGTATATTTAAATACATTAAAGAAATACATAATGAAGTTATGTGAAATATAAGAAAACAATGTTAAATAGCTATAGCATGTTAGTTAGGAATCACAAGAGCTCTTGGGTTAATTTAGGTTACCTCTGGCGACACATTTGCAGGTAGATGTTCTGCAGGTTTTATAATTCAGCAGCAAAATCTGGAATGTTCATATTTTGGCAGCGACAGCAGCAGTTCCGGGGTCCGTGTGATAACTTCCGATGATATGGAGCAGCGGCTGGCTATTCCAAGGGGACATAGCCATCTTAACGCCTCTACTCGGACATGTCAAGGTTAGCAAATTATTAGAATAGAACACAGAATGATTTCTCTTAGACACATTAGAATAAAAAACAACTGACTGGAGAACAAAAGAAAAACCTCCTTTTTATAGTAGAATTTAACAATAGAACTGCCCTGGAGCATTACAAAAATATCATACTTATCAGCTGTAATTAAATCATCGGAATGTCTAAAGGAATTCAACATTAATTAATTTCTTTTGTTAATTTCCCTGTCGACATTCGAATTACAAACTAGATTTAGTTAAAAATTACTTTTATTAATTAAAGAAAACCTTAAGTGGAAATCTGCTGTTTTTAGATAAACTTATACAACATTTACTAATTAAACTATTGTCCCTCATTTATTTTAACAGAAATATTTGGAATAACTTTTATTAAATTAAAGAAAATGATTTTACTTTTTAAATTGCAATATTTGAATCTATTTACTAAACGAATATTTACTAAATGAATTTTATTTTAAATCAAAATATATTATGACGGTAATATATTTGTAAATAGATTCAAACAAAATAACTTTACAATTTATAATTTTGATATGTTTTAAAATGCATATCATAGTGTGTGTGCAATTACGACTTATATAACCTACTTTTTAATAAATCAAAATTATGTGAACATATACATAATCTATAATCTTTTATTTATTTGAAAATGAGTTATATATATAATACGAGCATTGTACTCGTGGTTTAAAATTAGGCGGGATTTTCGGTATATAAGTGTATTGCAGACACCCTACAATAGATTGGGGTTCAAACTAAGGTATGAGGGTAGGAAATAGGTGAGAAAAGATGAAACGAAGATCTGCAAAGCAGACCTTACTGTTTCAATGCATAGATGTTCTAATATTTAAAATTTATTTATTGGTGGAACAAATGATTTCCAATATGTATCTGATACATTGGTTATCAGTCTGTTTAATTTTTTTATCATTGTTTTGGGTTAAGGAGTAAATTTTTAAGTGTGAATATATTATATTGGATGTTTATTGTATTATGATATATTGGTATTATGAATCCTAATATGTTTTGCATTAGTATGCATTGTAGGTACCTCTATAAGATTTTCTGCATTGTAAGTATACTTATATTGATAAAAAATTAGTAAAATTATTATAGATAAATAAAATATAATCCTGGTTATGATTATCATCTTTAATAGTGATGTCTTTGAATAGAATGAGAGATATAAGTTGAGTAAGAGTTGGTGATGTTTTTAACTTTAAAGATTATTCTGAATATAGTTATGCATTTCTGAATTATCTAAATAAAATGAAAAATCAAAAAATGGACCTAGGTTTTATTAAAATATATGTTTATGGTTTTTGAAACATATATTGAACATGCACATGATTTATTTACATAGACTTCAAGCTTGTATTCCCTACAATGTTAAGTTAATATTTTCAGTAGTATGAGGAATTGCTTTTGAGATATCTGAAGCACTGTGACAACATTTATGCATGCAATATATGTGATAAATTTCCATTAATCCAGAAGCAAATATACCTGGTAATTCCTGCTTATTAATGATCCTTGAGAAATTGATTGATCAGTGTTGAATAGAGAGAGTATTACCATTTAGCTTAACATGTAATTGTTTATTTATTAATGAATTTTCAAGAATATAAAGGAATGCCTTGAGTATGTCTTATCTGTCAAAATGTTAATTAGCAGATCTACTTGAATTATATGAAATTAAGACATGACATCTAGCTATATTACAAGAGAGCCTGTATTTCTTGTTAGTAATAACTGAATCTAATATAGTTTTAAAAACAAAAGCTGCTCTCTTGTAGAGAATCTTTTTCTTTTTTGCGGTTTGGATTGTTTCTAACTTAGGTAGGAGAAATGAATCCAATTTATCTTTTTAATAGTGATTTGATATTTTAATTTCAAATGGACTCATAGATATAGGATGCTAATTTGATATATTATATATTGGTTCTTGTTTTGATATAGCAAAGTCACATGGGGTATAAATCATTTATCAAATTTATGATAAAAAAATTGCAAGATCTGAAAGATATTTATCAATAAGCTGATTTAAGTAGACATTCACAAACCTAGACCCTGTGTATCATAGAATGGTTTTATTCTGATGTTACAGTTACTGTTTGTATAATTTTATTTGGTGTAAATCTATTTATTCTTCAGTATATCCAAAAATTGTTTACCATGGTTAAATTTGCTGCAATGCAAAAACTTATTTTTGAAATGATTATATATAAAAAGTAACATTATTTCCAAACACTTTTTTTATTAACATTTAGTGTTGAGAATTTTCTTTATTGTGGATGATTGACTAAGTATGGCATTTTCCAATGCATATTTTTAATGGCTATAATTTTTTTAAAGGTGACATGTAGATTTTATGAGAATCTCATGGAGAACTCAAATCACTCTAATCATAATTTGAATTGGATGCATTGATAATCCACTTATGAAGTTAGTCTGACAATTTAGGCACCTTGAGTAGGTGGATTTCACAAATAATGTGATATATAGTATGCAACATAGTAAATGATAACTAGGCTTGTATAGAAACTAATCTAACATTTCTAATCTTATAGAGTTATTTAAATCTCAGAGTATAATAATTGTATAGGGCAATTACATATAAGTACTTTTATTGCCATACTTGTGTGAATCAGAGCCTTATTTATCATTTCAGTATATAATGTAATTATACAGGTTAGGTGATTCAAAATCTTTAAATTCTTAAATGTGATACTGATATTGTAATGCAACATGGGTAAAGAAAACCCTCATTAGTGGAAAGCTCAGACAATGAAGCCTTTTGTTTACAAAGATATTGTAAGTCATATTGAAATCACCTAACAGCAAAAGAAGGTATGGAGTGGCTGCAAGGATTGAGTTATTTTATGTGTAAACAGAGACTGGACCTAATGGAATATATACCAATATTATGTTTAAAATAATGGCATGATCATGAAAAGGAATTTTTATCATATGTGGATTTGTATATCTTAAACAAGGTGCTAATATCACAGAGAAGATATTGTATACAATTTAAATCCTTATTACAAAGAAAATCAGCAGAGTCAATCTGAGATTTACTATAAACTATGGTTTTCAATAAACATAGAATGTGCAATTGTTGTATATCACACCATTTGGATAACTGAAATATGTTCTTCAATAAATTCATGCACTTAATATTGAATGCTCTGATGTTTATTTTCATATTCAATATGTATGAAATTAAATTAACACTACAGTTAATTATATAATAAAATACAAATCTTATTCAGTTAATCATGGCAGAAAATTTCTTTATTTAGCAGTTAAAAATAAAATCCAGGATATATAATTAAACAACAAATATTTTCATGTAATAATAATTCTAGAGGCTTTATGTGAACCATTAAAATTGCATCATAAACTGATTTTTTTTATGACATTACTATCTTTTGTTGAATATTTTTATTCAGTTTCTGTATTCTCAGGAATAATTTTAACCTTGTTATGTTCTGTTAAACATTTTTCTACCATCTTATTTTCTTGCAAAAATTTCAACATTTATTTCTGCCTCAATTTTTTTATGGTTGCCATCCATGTTTATGTTTATTACCTGAATCACAAAACATTGAGTATCATATGGCTTAGTTAATATTCATTATGTGTTCTGGTGGTTTATTAATTGGGGAAATTGTCACAATAATGATATTGGTTTTGCACTATTATCTGTAATTTGAGTAATATGTGTTGTCTCACAATTTTATTCCTCCATCATAAACATTTTAATACAATCATCCATGTTTACTTTTATTTCTTTTTATAATTTTTAATGCTTCATTATTTTTTTAAAATCAATTCATAAATATCCTTTATATTTGGTTGTATTGCATCAAGGTTGCTACCATATTATATTGCAGACGTAATAATTTCAAATAATATATAATGATGTGTAAAAGAAATTTATAAGAGTATTTGTGTTGGTGTTATATTTTTGTGAAGTTTAATTCTGGATAGTTCTATTAATCTTTGAAAATCATTAAGGTATGTGTTTTTACAAGGCCTGAAATAACATTTTCCTCTTTTCATTCAATATTTACCAAAGCAAACCTACATATTATCTACAGTATCTGTTGATTTATTAAAGATATCTCTGTTCTTTATTGTAAAAGTCAAAAATTATATACTTATGGTTTGGGTGATCCATTATTCTGCAACATCTTTTGGTAAATGAAACAATGACCAATTTAAGTCTGTAATTGGAAGACTGGTTGTTCATTCAGTTAAGGGACTATTAAATAAATGAAATAAATCACTTGGATTGTACAATTAAAGTTTTTCTCCATATATTTCAGGCTTCCTGTGGCCCATGTATCTTGCATGCTAATGATATTTTGCTTTGGCATTGATATTAGAATGACTAACATTATAAAATCATTCATAGCAAATTTATGGAATATAGGTTTTATTCTTGTTTCATTTCCATAATTTCTATTTTTATAACTTTTAGATAATTGTTTATTAATTTTCATTTTCTGCATTTTTGCATACATATGATGATTTGAAATTGCTACACATGGCATTGCCTGGTGCTGAGATTTAGGTATAGGTGAAGATCTGTAATTTAGAAGAAACTGAGTAATAAACAAATCTATTTTTTCAATGGAGTAATCGCTTGTATAAAGAAAGTATATCACAATTTTGAGTATGTTAAAAAAATCTTATTTCTAATTGATTCTGTTTAGGTTGATGTGCTCTCATTATTACTTTTGATATTATTAATACCATTATTAAATAACTCCATAGTCCCAAACAATAAATTTATTGCTATCAATAAGCAAAATGTGAAATGAACTATTTGTAGTATGATGACACAAAAGTGTTTTTCTTCTATCCATGACAAAGTTTATACTATACTTCTTTTACTGTATTTTACCATAATATTAATGGTCTATTTTTAAACCAAATTAGGTTAAGACTTTTTTTTTAGTTTCCAAATTTTAACATCTAACTATAAAAGGACCAATCAGGACTTTATAACTATTTAAATGATTTCATAATAGTTACATAATTAAATGAGAGTCAGATATTTTTGGCACTCTAAAATTTTTTTGGCTTTACTTTTAAATTAAAGCTTATACTTGAATATTAAAGAGAAAAGAACTTGTCACTGCATTGCAAAGTGAAGCAAAAAAGGTAAAAATATATATACTATTAATTTGATAATAAACTGATCTAAACAGTTATGAGTTAAAATATTAAAAAAAAATGAATGTCCTGTTTATATATTATTAAAGCTAAAATATTGGTTAGATAAAACAAAAAAATTCTAAAGTTAAGACATTGTTTCTGTTTTTTTTCTTTTTTTTAATCAATCATTGAATTTGACTTACATTATAAATTTTTTAAATGTAAAAAGTTACACAATCTCTATTAATCTGATTCACGATTTAGATGTATATATAATTTAAAATATTTATTATATTTGCTAACTTTTGATTTTAATTAATACTTAATATTTATGTAAAAATTATATTTTTATATTATTTCAATTTTTGCCTAATGTGATTGACTTATCATTATAAAAATAACCCATCATTTAAAAAAAAAAAAACAATGTTATTTTTTTAATTTTTTTTTTTTAAAAATTTGGTCTAAATATTTTAATAAAATATTTTTATTCATATTTAAAACCTTGTAATAATATTACAAGTTTAACAATAAATGAAAAACATTATAAAATGATTTTGTCATTTCCTAATCATCATGTCTTGACATATGTATTATATTTTATCACAAGGCTAACTAAAGATAATATTTCTCATCTGAAATAAATCATTAGGAATGTTTACTTTTTTCTATATTTATTTATTATCTGAATAGTTAACAATTTTCAAATATGTATATATTTATGTATTATTTATGTTTAAAAGTAGTGTTTTTATTGTAATACTACCTTTATATCTAGTATATAAAAAGAATGATAGTGTTATATATAATAACAACATTTTAAATAATTTATTTGACTTAAAATGGAATTTGAATGTATAACATTAAATAAAACAAATAATAATTTTATTGAGTCAAACATCTAAAAGAAAGGATTGATTCAAAGACAATTTGATATATATATTCTTATAGAAATTGTTTTTAGTAATTCATTTAAATATAACATTAAAAACATATATAACTTAAAATGCAAATCATATTGCTTGAATTATAATTAAGAGTCAAGAATAATTAATTAACCATCATATTTTAGATTATGAAAAAAGAGACATTTAAAATTTAAAGAACTTTTATCTAATTGTCAAAAAAAAATCTGATAGTATATATATATATTCTAACCTATATATATATCGTTTACTTATTAGATTTCAATACAATATATATATATATATATATATATATATATTAAAAAAGAAAACTAATAAGTAAAGATTAGAATTTACTCCCAAATAACAACTTGATTTATACATTCTCAACAAACAATAATTGTGAAAATAATTTTTGTGTGAATGCTTGTCAAATAGGACATAAATGTAAAATTTAATCATTTTTTGTCATTATTAAATATCAATTGAATTTATTTCATTGTATATTATAAAACACACATCTGTGTAAGAATATATATATATAAACCTATAAAGAAGTAATATAATCAATATAATAACTTGAAATTTGTATATTAATATTGTAAATCACAATGTGATAACTTTTAATATTGTATATTATTGAAAATCAGAAGCCTGATTCTAAAGACTTTAATATCATTATTTATTGTTAATAAATGAATTCAATTGTTAAAAATTGTATTGTATCATCTCTTGGTCACCACAACAGTAATAGAGTTTATGTTTTCTGAGCTAGATTTGAGCACAGAATTGATATATAAATGGGGATGTGTTTAGTGATTCAGGGGCAGTCTGTCTTGGCATGAAAATTTTATTCTTCAAAACTCTTGCACTACATTTTATTTTAGTTTAGTCGTATTAAAAGTTAGGTTTATAATTGGACAGTACAAGTAGCCAGTGCATTTATGGTAATCAGCATGTTTTAATGTCCCAGCATTATTGTTTTTTTCTGATTTTTTAATTATTTATTCTGATGGATGAACACTTAATTTGTGCTTCCAAATTTATGGTTAAATAATTGTCCAAGATGGAAATGGTTCATCCTGGTCTACAGAAGATCTATTTTCAATCCAGCCACATGATGGACTGTTGATTTATATTTTTTATTGTTTCATGATGATGGATGGATATTTCTCTTGAATATTACTTATGACTACTTATGCTTGTTTATAATGCTGGTTGGTGGATTTATAATTATACTTGTAGTTGCTCTTTTGAGTTAGCTGGCTGATCTCTCAAATTTTATGATATTATGCTCTTATTTAATATATAAATTTTTTTTCTAATATCTTACTTATATATATTTTAGATGTTAAACATTACTTTAACATTTTTTTTTTAATAATACCTTATTTAAATATTATATTTTGACCATGATGATGATTTTCCATCTCCCCATTTTCCACTTTCTACCATCCCTATCTCATATATATATATATATATATATATATATATATATATATATATATATATATATATATATATATATATATATATATATATATATATATATATATATATATATATTATTGAATTAAAATTATTATGGATTATTATAATAAAGAATAGAAATGAGAGATAATATCTATGTAAATACAAAATACCTTTTAACCTTTGATGTTATCAATAAATTATGTATCATTACTAATTAACAATCTCTGAGACCAAACCAGTTTTTCCATTTTTGTTGAAGATAAAGAGTACTTCAACAAAAACTCAAAGCTATTATTGGTTTAATAAAAAAACTGGTTTGGCCTCAGGTATTTCCAAATAGTGGTAATTGATAATTTTTTAATAACATCAAATATTAAAAGTTAATTTCTATTTGCATCAGTGTTATCTTACATTTCTCTATTTTATTATTTATATATACTTGAACTCATAGTTTCAAGTTCTTCACAACTATCCACTCTATCTTATAGAATTGATACACATGACTACATACATATGAAAAAGATAAATGATTTCCAATATACATAGTTTGTGCTAAACCAATACTTACCAGTTGGTTTAGATCATTATCTCTTACACACACACACACACATATATATATCATATATCTCTTACACACATATATATAATCAGCACTAAGTTTATGTTAAGATAGAAAATCTTCAAACTTTAATGGATAGGCTTCACTCTTTTCACCCTCCAGTATCCTAGCCATCCATATCATTGAAAATCTGATGATTGAATGCTGAAATCCATTGTTGAAGCCAATATTATTGTCACACTCACATCTACTTTAAGTCACCCTTACTCTCATGTATAGGAACTAATTATGTCCATTTAAGTACACAGAAAGGAAATAGCAGATTATAGGCTGAATATGTAATATTTAAATACAATTATGTTATCTATAGTAAACAAAATAAAATAAGATTGAATTTGAATTCAGATTTTTAACCTTTCCAAAGCTATCCACTCCATCTTATACAGCCAATACATATGATACATGTGAAAAAATACAGAATTTCCTGTGATACATAATTTTTTCTGAACCATCCTCTTCTGAGTATTTAAATCAGCATAGACAGAATGAATTCAAGTCAACATGGTTATGACAATAAAATTGGTTATCAACAAGAGCTTGTTCTGGCATAAGTTTTTCAGTGATGTGGCTGGCTAAAGAGTTGGAGGGTAGAAAAGAGTTTGAAAATTTGCTATTTTAATGTAAACTGAGCTCTGATCCATATATATATATATATATATATATATATATATATATATATATATATATATATATATATATATATATATATATATATATATATATATATATGGCAAATAATGATTTGGACCAACTGATTACTTCAACATGAAATACATATATTGGAGATCATTTATCTTTATTACATGTATATGGCCATGTGTATTTGTTATATAAGATGGAGTGGATGACTGGATAGCTTGAAATTCTGAGTTCAAATCTCTTTTAATTGCATTTTGATTAGTATAGCCATTATTATTGTACTTAAATATTACATATTCAATCTGTATTCTGCTCATTCCTCTTCTGCATATTTAACCATCCTGTTGTCCAAAATTCTGTTTGATGGAGTGAGTTAAAACTTTAAAGTTTTGATTGGTCAATTACAGAATCAGCAGTAAAAATATATTCATATTTTAATATTTTATTCATTTTAATTTTGTTTGTAAAAAGCAAATTAATAATTTGTCAGTATATGAAAGTGAATAAAAGTTTTTCAAAAATAAATTTCTGTTTATAATTATAAAAATATTTTATAATGGAGAATTTAAAAAGAATGTTCATAACCTATTAGATGATGTTGCTTACATCAACAATTTTCTTTCTCAGTTTATGTTGTGTAAAAGTAAATATTTTTAATTAAAATCATAATTATTTTTTTAAATAACTATATTTCCAGTATATTTTATGAAAATAATTCATAATATGTAAGAAAAATAATAAAAAAAAACATTCTAAGACATTAATTTTTTAAAAAAAAACATTCTAAGACATTAATTTTCACTTTCAAAGTCAAAACAGAAGTTGGAGCAGTGACATTTATTGACAGATGGTTTTCCATTGTCAGAAATGTGAACCAACCAATCAGCATCTACAAAGACCAGGCTTCTGTCTTTGTTGTACCTTTGAATACTGATATTAATGACTTTTTAGTTATAAAATAATTCAAGAGAAGACAGCTTCTTACAGTATATTTTAGCCAAAATAGTATTTAATTGGGTTATGAGTAAAGGGCAGGTAACAATATAGGTGAGAAAGGTAATGTTGTATGCAAAAGATTTGAATAAATAATTTATATCAGTATATTTGTACAAAAGATGGGATGATTGTGTTAGGAGGATTGTTGAGTATAATAGTGGTAAAGAATGGGATAAAAATAGCTTTATTAATAAAGAATAGAGTGTTAGAGAGATGGACAAATAGTATGGAGAGTAAAAAGAGTTTATATATATATATATATATATATATAAACTCTTTTTACTTTATATATATATATATATATATATATATATATATATATATATATATATATAAACAGAATATTAGTTGCAAGTTAATATATGATAATAGTAAGGAATGTAGTTTATTGTTTAACGCTCAAACAGGATCTTTACCAACAAGAGAATATGCATGATGTAAGTGGAAAAATATGGGTGATTTATTCTGTAAATTATGTAAGGAAGAAATAGAAAATAAAGGCATCTGTTAATAGAATGTAAATGCTTGAAGACAGAAATGGCACTTATAATGAAGTTATGGAAGAATACATTTGAAAAAGAGATTATACAGAAAGTGGATTATTGGTTTTTATGCTGGGTTTGGGAAAAGATAAGGGGAATTTAGATATAAAGGCCATAGAGTTGACAAAGATTAAGTTGTGGAAATGGGATGGAGCATAATATGGCAAAACTTAGACTGGGAAATGGAAATTAAAGTGGCTAACATGTTTCTCTGGACATACTTGTTGAGAGATTCTTGACTCCATTTAAGGAGAAGCTACATTACATCACATCACATAATATTTAAAATAAGCTTAAATACAGTAAAATGATGTAAAAACGGCCGGTCTTACAGCAAGTTAAAACGATGTACGGATTTACTTGAAGCAATTCATAAACTGGCTAAAGAAACAAATTAATGTTCTATACATGAGTGGTCAGAGTTACTTATTGTTAACATTGGTATGACAATAAGATTTGCATCGGCAAGGACTTTGAGTGTTTCATCATCATATTTTTAATGATATGAATGGTTGAAGAGTTGAAGGGTGGAGAAGATTGATGTCTGTCCATTAAAGTTTGACGATTTACTTACCTCAATATAAACTGAGCAATGAATATATATATGTGTGTGTGTAGTAATAGATAATGATCTGGACCAACGGATGAGTGCTGGTTTAGCACGAAAACATATATTGAAGATCATTTATTTTTTTCACAAGTATATGGTCATGTGTATTGGTTGTATAAGATGGAGTGGAGAGCTATAAAAAGCTTAAAATTCTGAGTTCAAATCCCTTTTAATTTTATTAAGTTCAGTATAGATATTATAGTTGTATTTAAATATTATATATTAGTACAATGTTTGCACATAAAAAGGTTAACATTTTCTTTTTTATAATATGTTAAAATAGATTTTAAAAAAGTGTGTAGAATTATATCTGTCTTGGGATACAAAATATTATTAAAAATATTCCCAAGAGTTAGAAAACCATAACAATAAAAATAAAAAATATATATTATATATATGAATTAAGATTAAAATTTAAAATTCCACTTTTTTTTTGTCAGATATTAATTAATTATTTTTTTATATATATTTTCATACTTACATTAAGTAAATCCTATTTGAAAATAGAATATATATATATATATTAAAAAAAAAAATTTTTTTTTTATATATTATAAAATTATATATATATATTGTAACTGAATAAAAATGATGCTAACCTTTTTGTAACACAATAAAAGTGATGCCTGAAGTTGAACGCCACTTGTAACCGAATAAGAATATGGGTCATACTGTAATCCTAATTTCTTAATGCCCGTGAATAATAACGTCTTTTGTAAAAGAATAAAATTAATAAACTAAGCTAAAACGGATATCAATCAATGAACAACAAATTAATACTTAAGTTAATAAAACAATGATAATAATTATTATTGTAACCTCATACATTCCAAATGCATTTAGAACGGATGGAAAACAAATAAAATCATTACTTCACGTTATCCTAAAATATAAGCATTATTTGTAGTGGATTAAATAGAAAGCAATAAAACTAAATATCATTTTCTTAGAAACAACGATCTATGCCTATTATATAAACCTCTTATAATAAAAATGATGACAAAGATATTGACAGATAAATTTCAATATTCCTTATGAGTCAAAACACTATTTATAATAATACAAATTTAAAGTTAAATGTCTTTTTTATTTATATATAAACAAAATAATTTGAGGGTGTGGATGAAATACTAATTTTAATATGCTCTACAAATTTACAATATCAATGATATTTAACTAAATATATAATTCAATAATTGATTTTCAATTATAACTAAATAAAATAAAAAATAATGTTAACTTTGCCATGCTATTATTAAGTCAAATATGCTAAGACTAAATACTCAATAGTAATACAAAATCAATTAACCCAACATAAGTCTCCACTTTCACCAATTTATAATACTATAAAATAAAATAACCTCATTAGATAACATTAAAATTTATAATATCCAATCACATCAATATATAAAATACACAATAGATACCTTTTTGATGTTTGTTCAAACACAATTGAAAAATCATATCCATTTACTCTTCAGTTTAATAAAGTAAGTTATTAAAATTTTAGATTATAATTGTTAAAGCATGGGAAAAATTATTAGTGTCCATTATACTGAAATATTAATATTAAAATTTAATATTTATACTGAATTTATAATTAACATCAATGAACTTCATATATATATATATATATATTACTATTACCAGCCTTATACCTGAATAGGATTATAATCTTTATGGCTGACTTAATATAATATTCACTTTAATCAATAATGACTTAAAATAAAATACAGAAAATTTTATTGCAATTACCTTTACTCTTTAAAGTCATATATCACATAAGCTAATTTTTTAAGCTTGTAAATAAAAAACAACATCAATGAGCTGTGTTAATTGCCCTAACAAGCTTTATTGATAAATGTCAGCAAAAGAAAACATTTAAAAAACACTTGCGTGCATTTATCAAGAGAGATTGTTAGAGTAATTAGCACAGGTCATTGTTTTTATTTACAAGCTTAAAATATTAGGTCATGTGATATATGACTTTAATTTTTTTGACTATTTATAGTCTTTTCCTTTGAGTCTTAAGCAATGTTATATTGCTAAACGTAATAACATATGGTTTGGCTGAAGATCTCTCAGCCTGATATAGCTATTTGAGTTGTATAGCTGGGTTTGAAGATATGTAGGTGTCTCAAATTTTCAGATTTTTCTTTCTATATATAACTTTTAGATAAATGCTGGCTTTGGGTTGGTATTTTTAAATATAGTGTCTGAAACTATCCTAGAACTTTACTGAGGAGTACCACAGCGTGAAACCATTGTTCTGAGGTTGGGGTGTCATTTTTAGATAGAGATTTTTAAATGTTTCTTCTTGCTGACATTTATCAATAAAGTTTGTTAGAGCAATTAGCATAGCTCATTATTTTTTACATTTAATAATTTTCAATAATTATTATATTTGTATTTTGATCAATCATCAATTCATATATAATTTATGTTAATGTAACTGTTGTTGGTTACAAACAAATTACAACAAACTTCTAATTATTTATTAAATATTTAAAAACGTTAAAATCAATTAATGTGTTGCTATATAAAAATCTATACCTTTTCAGATAATAATTATTAATTTAATACAAAAAAATGATGTGATGATCATGACTTCTCCTTTCTCAGATTCAGAAATCCATGAGCCATTATGATCAGAGAAACCCTACAGTCACTTTTCCCTCCCTTTCATTACCAATTTTAAGTTTTTCCCTTATTCCATATCCTGCTACATCCCACTTCCACAACATTATTTTTGTCCTTTATATGGGCTTTAAATCCCAATATCCATTATCTTTTTACAAACCTAGCATAAAAATCAAGAACCTATTTTCTGTATAATCACTTTGATTATATTTATTCTCCCACCTCTTCATTATTTGTACCCTTTTGCTTGTAAGCATTTACATATAATTAACAGATGCCTAATATTTTTGAGCCTTCCTTAAACAACTTACAGACAAAATTGCTCACATTTTCCAATTATGAGTATATTTCATTGTTGCTAATCATTCTGTTCAAGCCTTAACTAGTAAACTATATTCCTTGTTATTATTATAAATTAACTAACACCCAATATTCTGTTTACTTATATATATATATATATATATATATATATATATATATATATATATATATATATATATATATATATATATATATATATATATATATATATATATATATATATATATATAAAACCATTAAATGTCTGTATTTTTAAATCATATAATAATAACTCAAACAAATTTATTTAACACAGTATTCAAAATTAAATAATGTATTTTTTACCAGAAGTACTTTCAATTGTTTCACTGACAATCTTTTTTCTGGTAAAGAATATATTATTTAATTTTGAATCTCTGTTAAATAAATTTGTTTGAGTTATATATATATATATATCTATATATATATATATATATATATATATATATATATATATATATATATATATATATATAGTCTCCATACTAGATGCCCAACTCTCTATTTTTTATTAAAACATCTATTTTTTATACCATTCAGTGCCACTATAAGACACCAATTCTTCTAAAACAATCACCCCATCTTTTGTATAAGTATATTGACATAAAGTCTTCATGCAAATCTTGTGTATACCATATTACTTTTTTCACCCATCTCATTAGATATTCTTTACTCATAACCAATTAAATAATATTTTGGCTAGTTTTCTATTATCTATAAATGGCTATTTATTTAACATCTTCATTTTTTTTTGCATTTGTTATATAAAATCTTGATCATCCCATTTCTCCTTAAATTGCCTTTTTTACCATTGACATATCTACATCCAATGCATATCTTCATACTTCTCTTTGTACTTATTCTATGTGATCTAACACCCCTTTACCAACAAATAATACATTGTTATCTTAAGTTAACTCTGCTATTGCCACTTCTTTCCACACTATTTTAGTTACATCATTTTTATTATGTAAAACACTGTTAATTTTTTTATCAATCCCTTGCTTTTCTTCATTCACCAATTTTTTTTCACCTATTCATCCAAATAATGTCTCTGATTACTTAAGCCAATTCTCAAACAGATATACATATTCACCACATTTAACTTTATATCACTCAATAAAAATCTTTCTCTTCTTTATCCAGCATTTTTCATTATTAATTTTGATTATAATTCACTAAAATTAATCCTGACCTCTTTGCAAACCATTGCACACATCTTCAGCTTAACTTCCATATATTCTGTAATTTCTGTGCACAAGAACACATCATCAGTGAAAAAGACCTGATAATATATACATACCACTGCAGTCCATTAGTGATATGTCTATCTTTCTTTTTAGTCTTTATAATGCTCTCTCCATTTCTATCAAATATAATAAAAAGAAAATAGATGACATAGGTCATCCTTGCCTTGTTCAATCCCACTTTTAACTCTGATTCTATATGTTCTAAATGATATTCTCTTAATAAAATCCACTAAAGCTTCATTCATTTCTAAATTTATTAAACATACCCATAATCTATTTCTATTTAGTCTATCATTTGCCTTCTCTGTATCTATAATAACAATATTTCTATTTATACCTATAAAGTATATAACTATAAACTATCTCCTATATTCCTATCCAATTGCAAACCTCCTTGTATTTCTCCCACTGTATTGTTCCATTATTTTTACCACTCTTGCACCCACCAAATATGCAAAAACTTTATATAACACTGACATTAACAATATCAATGTATAAATGTTTGACTTTATATAATCATTACCATTTTCTTTAATAGTATCCTTACTCTTGTATTATTCCAGTAGTCTGGATATTCTTTGTTGGGTGCTATCTTATTTAAATATGAAAATATATATTTTTTTGTATTTCATAAATTCCTTACCATCTCTACCGCCTATATATCAAAACCCCTTGCCTTTCCACTTTTCAAGTTTTTTTCACTGCCTCATTCAATTTATTTTCTGTAAACTTAATATTTCCAATACTATATGCTTTTATGTTTGTTATCACTCTGTCATTTACATACAACAATCTTTTTTATACCAATCACATAATTAAACAAGATTGTATCTAATTTTATTGTAGAAATACACTCTCTTTCCTCATCATCTTGTAATACTACTTCTCTCTCCCCTACATTGTTTTTTTTTCAAAAATATTTCCAAAATTTTTACACCATCTCTTCCACTTTTATTAATATCCTCCAATAATTTACTATTTAATTTTATTCTCTTTATATAATTATCTAATTTAAACCACATTTAAAAAAATATTGTTTTCATTTCATTTTCCCTTTTTTGTTTTTAATAGCATATTTATGTACTCTGTACGTATTTCCTCTATCTTTTATACATTTACCAATTCGAACTTTTCTATTACTTTTATTCTTCTAAATATATCCACTTGACTCTACTGGTGTACAAATTCCATTTGGCTGAGTGAGTTAAAAGTCTTACCTTTTGAGTGGTCAATTACAGAAGCAGCAGTAAAAATATATTCATCTTTTTATATTATATTCATTTTAGTTTCATTTGTAAAAAGTATATTAATAATTTGTCATATTATGAAAGTGAACAAAAACTTTATCTAAAATAAATTTCTATTTATAATTATAAAAATATTTGATAGTGGAAAACTTAAAAAGAAGTTTGTAAAAAATTAGAAAGTGTTGCAGATGTCAGTGATTTTTTTCTCAATTTATGTTAGTGTAAAAGTAAAGCATTTTTTACTAAAATCTTATTATTTTCTAAAATAATTATATTTTTAGAATATATTATAAAAGTACATTATTTATATGTAAAAATAATACTTAAAACTACTCTAAAACATTTATTTTCATTTTTAAAATCAAAACAAAGAAGTTGGAGTGATGAAAATTTATTGGCAGGTGCTCTTCTTTTGTTTGTGATGAGAACCAACCTAGCAGCATCTAGGAAGGTCTGCATTATTTTCTTATTGTAGTTTTGAATGCCAATATTATTAATTCTTTATTTGTAAAATAATTCAAGAGATGGCAGTATCTTATGGTACTTTTTAAGCTTTAAAATGAGCCTAAATATGCTATGGCAATGTAAAAACTGCTGATTTAGAAGAGTTAAAGCTGTGTATGAGTTTACTTGAAACAACCTGGAAAAGGTTTAACCATTCAATCAATCATTTAACTTCATATATTCCTATTGACCAAGTAAATTTAAGTTTTAAACTTTTGATGGTCATTTACAGAATTAACAGTAAAAATACATTTGTCTTTAAAAACTATATTTGTTTTAGTTTAGTTTCTAAAAATTAAATTAATAAATTATCAGATTATTAGGTAAATAAAAATTTTTTAAAAAAATAAACTTATATTTATAATTGATAAAAATAATCTATAGCTGACAACATAAAATGTACTTTTCTTAACCTATTACAAAATGCAGCTATCTTGATTAAATTCTTTCTGAAATTACTTTCACATAAAGTTAAATATTTCCCACTAAAATCTCAATTATTCTTATAAAATAATTATATTTTCATAATTTTTTGGTAAAAAATATACCAAATATGCCAAAAAAACAAACATTCAAAAACATATCCTTTTATTTAAAAAAATCAAAACAAAGAACATAGAATTATCAAAATCATTAACAAGGACTTCCTAGTGTAGAGAATGAGAAACAACCAATCAGCACCTTGGAAGGCAAGACTTATCCCATTGTTATAACTTTAAATTTAAATATTATTGATTTATTAGTTGTAAGTTAATTATAAAAGTGGAAACATACAGTATGGTTTTTTTGATAAAATAACAATAAAATCATCAAAATTGTGCAAAACTTAGTGATATGAGTGTGAGATATCATGATCTAGTGCAAGGAATGAGGGTGGATTTGCATGAAGTATTTATATTTGGAATCATTTATTTTTTCACACATGTGTGATTATGTATATAAGAAATTTGAGATTGTGTGAAGGAAGAATATAGAAAGAAAATTTTAAGTTCAAATACCTCTATTTATAAATATATATTTATTAAAAAATAAATAATATTTTTTCTGTAAAACAGTAAAAAAATAAACAGATATAAAATAGATTTATATATTTTTAAACATATGTTAAAAAACATATTATGTACCTATGCAGAAGTGTATTTTAATCTGTTGTATACATGTTTCTATTTTACCTAATTACAAAATACTGAGACAATTCAGGCAAAATAATTGCAAGTAAAGTTTTAATTTATGCTGTACATTTTTACACATATACATTTAGTTTTTAATATAATGCCTTATTTAGTTTTATGCAAAACTATAACTATTATTTTATAAATTTCCATTTAAATGTTAAATTTGATATTCTAAAACTTATTTTAATATTTATATTAGTTCTCCTTTTTTCAGAATTTTATATATATATATATATTGTTCCCCATAGCAGAATATATCCTAAACACTCATGTATAATATACATTATAAATAAATCAAAAACGTTTTTGCTCATAGGATTACCAATTTCTGAAATTGCAAACCGATGCCTTAACCAATTTTATCTCACTACATAATATATTTATAAAATA
This sequence comes from Epiperipatus broadwayi, assembly GCA_028023455.1. NCBI lineage: Eukaryota > Metazoa > Onychophora > Udeonychophora > Euonychophora > Peripatidae > Epiperipatus > Epiperipatus broadwayi. The sequence goes on along the minus strand of JAQFVV010006313.1, from coordinate 790,131 downwards.
GTTGTAACAATAAATATAGAATAAAATCCTTTAGTATAATTTTTATTGTCTTAACAGAATCATATGTAATCTATTTTGACATTTTCTTGTAAAGAATTGATCACTTTTAAAGGAAATGTGTTTCATATCAAGAGAGATTAAAATATGTTACCTAACTTTATATTAAAAATATAGATTTGTGATTTGTTCTCCTCTTATTTATAAAAAAAAGAAAAGAAAAAAAAATTATTTAACCCAATATTATCTTTTTATAAAATACATATGTTTCAATAAAGACATTAAAAATATTTGTATTTGTACACATAATTCTTGTTCAAAAGGAATTTGTTTATAATAATAATGAATCACTTGATAAATTTTATAAGGCAAATATTTGATTGTATTGTTTGTTATTAATGTAAAATATTTGATTTTTTTTTAAGTGTGTTTTATTTTTTGTATATATATATTGCTTATTTTGGAAAAAAATAATTATTTTAATAGACATTTTTCTTATATAAACATGAAAAGGAAAAGGTGTATATATTTAGAACGATCGATGTTAAAAGACAATATATGTTTGGGTAACAAAAAAAGGTTAATGTTTACTCCATAAAAGGCAAGCTAAAATGCAAATAAAAATTCAGTTAATACTGCATTTTGAAAATTTTATGTTGCTTTTATTGAAAATTTCAAAATTTGCATTTAAATAAATATATATGTATGTACCTGAAGAGCAATATGAAAGCCTATGGATAATAACAATAATATTATTAGGAAAATTAAGATACAATATCAATGCTTAAAATATTGGATAATTATGTATTGCACAAAGTCAAAATGTAAACTTTTTACTATCCTATTATTATATCTCAACATATGTATGTTGTCAAGTCCTTTAATAAATTCATATAGTGTTGAAATATATTCCAGTCTTTGATGATTATACTGTCTCATAACAGATTGAATAAACATTACTCTGTAAAGAAAATTACAAGAATGAGGTCAGATAAATTCGTTGGAGATTAATATTTAATAGTTTGTTATATTTTATATACAAGTTGCTAAAAAGACCTATGCTTCAGAAGAGTACCTTGTGATAACTCTCCAAATGTGAATTAAAATACTAAACATTCTTGGATAAAATTATATTACTGATCTTATGAGAATGCATTTTTAAATAATATGTTTGTTCATTAATTTTGTATAAAAATTGGATAGCCTGAAAAATTATGGAGTTTAAAATGCATCTATATGATGGATATTGAATATCTCATCATTTTTACCAATACTTATTTCATTTTAAATTTTATTATGTTTTTGCTTGAAGAGACATTTGATGCATATATGTTTATTGAAGAATAACTTTTTAGATGTACTCAAATAGAGGAAAATGATAATAATTATTCAAAAATGTAATTAACCAACACTTAAATTTTGTTTGAATAATTTATTTAGATTTTATTTGTATTGCTATAATTATAAATCATAATATATTGTGAGTTCTTATAAATTTCATGTGCTTGAGAAATAAATATAAATATAGATTTTACTCTGGTTATAAAAATTAAGTCTGTTTAACAATACTATTAGTATTAACATTTATATAATTATTGCATATTTAGTTTATTCCTTGGTATTTCATTAAATTCATTTTTATTTGTTATTATCTGATGTAAATAAATTATTCTTATTATTTATTAAAATCAAGATCCAGAATTTTACTTACTTTAATTAATCAAAGGACAATAATTACAAATATATTAAACAGAACATAAATAAATAAAGTTAAACTAAGATTCCATAAACATTGTCATTTGAAACCCATTTTAACTAATTAATAATTAAACCATTATTTTTAAATTTTTATTACATCCATAAGAGTTTTCATTATTTATTATTACATATCTATTTTAAGATAATACTGATGTAGATAAGGGACTTGAGTAACTACATGTATAAAGTTTTTTTATTTAAATTATTTGAATATGTTACAATTTTGGATTTAATTAATATTTAATAATTTATGACTTTTGAGCATCACACTTCTACCTGTTTCATTTATACTGTTATAGTTTTTGGCATCCAATGTGGAGCTCAAATTTAAACCACTAACACCCAAGATAGGTGTAAATCTTACACAGATACTTAAAAAATTTTTGGGATGATATTAAATTGTTTTTGATATTTGTAAGATATCACTGGCCATATTAATTATATTATTAACAACTTATTAAGGTGAAAGTGAAATATATTTTGAGTGCTTAATGAGTGCATTTTTTTCAAATCCTGGATTGATATAGCTTGCCTATGAGTAAACATTAACAAAATATTATTGTTCATATAAATATTTTGTCTTATTTGTGACAGTTGAATAAATAAGTTTATATATATATATATATATATATATATATATAGCCTATCATACTAATATTTAACAATATATATATATATATATATATATTGTTAAATATTAGTGTGAAGGCTACTAATGTAGAAATGGGTCCATGGATAGGTTCTTCAGATCTGTTGAAAACAATGATCATGAAATTTAAAATTCTGAATAAGAATATTGTAGAAAAAAAAATGGAAACAAGAATTTTGATGGTTTAGAGGCAGAATTATAGGATAAGCTGATAAAATTTAGAATTATTTTTGATAAAAAAAATTAGAAGAGCAAAATGCAGAAACTAGTAAAAAATTGAAAGTTTAATGGAAGACTCCAAAGAATTGACAAATTAGTTGAATGATAGGTTCAATGCATCCAATGCAAGGTGCAAACTATTTAGGAAGGATATGGATGCTAAATTGAGAAAAATGGAAAAAAAGATGTGCTAGATTTGGAGAGTAAAAAAAAGACACTAAATGAGTGAAAAGTAAATTAGATTTGATCTAAAAAAAGTTGAAAAAGAGTTTAAAAGATCAGAATGGTAAGGACAATATCACTTAGAAGAAGGTGAAAATTAACTCTGATGTTAAAGCTTCTATAGTTGTGATACTTTGGTCAAGAATAGGATAGATAATTGAAATCACAAATTAGTGAAAATAATAATTTAAAAATCAATAATTATTCAATGAATAGAAAATAAAAAGTTACTTTCAATGTAGAAATATTTGAATTTATAAATATTATTTGGTAAATTGAAAGTACTTTAGTTACTGAGGTTTTAACAAAATGAAAGCTCATTACAGATTGCAGCTCCAAGAATGGTGAAAATTTAAAGTAATCATATAAAGTAAACATTCATAAGGAGTTTATGAATAATTTGTATCATATGGATTTAAGGATAAGGGACTATATATTACTTTTAAATAATCTCCTCATATACAATCCAATGCAACTTTTTATATGATTCCTCATTTGTTTTTCTAGCAGTTTTGACTATCCTGCAGATAATCATATAGCATTATATATATATATATATATATATATATATATATATGCTATATATATATATAGTACTACTATATATATATATATATATATATATATATATATATACTGAAGTAGTCAATCTTAGCTTAAGATTGAGGTTCATGGTTGTATCTACTAACTTGTGTTCAAACCCTATATCCCATCTCACTCCTTTAATCGTGTATATATATTTTATGTATATATTTGAGATGCATGCTTAGAAGTTATAAATTTTAACTTTCAATAACATTTTATTATTATTAATTTTACACTATTATTTTCATCTGGGGAAGGTATTTTTAATTAAAGTTTTTACTTAAAAGAAAATGGGGATTAAGATTAAAGATTTTTTTTTTGTTATAAACATTTTTGTCAAATCTATTTCTAATCTGGAAATAGATTTGAATATATTTTGGAATGTTAACTAACAGTTGCATATTTCAAAAACAATGGACAAAGAAATGTAAAATTTCTGTTAGGTTAAAGATTATGTTTGAGCTAGAGATAGAAATGGAAAGCATTCTTCAAATACCTGGGCAGGAGTATAAAATGGCTGGATTTTAAATCAACAACAAATTTAGCTATTATTGAGAGAACTTCTTGCTACTAGACACCATGCTGTTTTGAAATCTAAAAATGATGATATAGTAAAAAAAAGCTTTTCCCAACCCGTGTGGGTCATATTCCACTGCCATAATATTTTGCTGCCCTGAAATGAAGTAAACCCGACTGGAGAATTGTGGAATGCTGAATAAAAGCTTGCTGTTATTTAAAAAAAACAATTGCCATGCATCAGCTGAACTTTTTAAAATGGACTCTTAAAACGTTGCAAGGTAAATTATTTCAAACCACTACCATTGAAACTAAATTTAGCTTGCCTCACTAGCCTAACTAATCTATCAAGATTTCTTCTAATGTATTATTTAATTTTGTTATTGTTTTAATATGTAATTTGCTCTTAAGTAATTTCTATAAATTTAATTATCTCTCATATGCTCTTAACTTTCCTTAACATTGAAGTGGTCATTTATTTATATGTATTTATTGTTTGATTTATATATCTGCTTGCTTATTATTAATATGCTAATTTCCACCAACCTGGTGAACTTAATTTCAAAAATCATTTTTGTCTTTCAACTAAATCTCCATTAATTAAGGTTTTTAATATTCCCTCAAAATATATTATATGATATATGTTTGCCAGTTTGTTTTTAGGAATCAACATTTTATGTTGGTTTATTATAAAATTATTTGTTTAACTGCAAATAGAATCAAGTAATTCGACCCAGGGCAAATCTCCATTCAAGCTCATTAACACTTTAAAATCTTTTAAAATGTTTTTTATTAAATTCTGAAAGAGTGACCCTATAATTATTTTCTATAACTTCCACTCTTCTTTTACTTTCCATATTCTTAAAATTTCAAATATTGTATTTAAATATTCCAGTTACTATAAAAACCATGAAGGTGGGATTGAATTATTTTAAATAGCAGAAAAGGGAATCAGGTAAATCTTAATGTTTCTTTTAGTAAATAAAATCTTAACATAGGGAAATCTCTCTCTCTCTCTCTCTCTCTCTCTATATATATATATATATATATATATATATATATATATATATATAATTATATATATATATATATATATATATATATATATAAATAATTGTATAGCATATGATTTGTATAAATTATGGCATTCAAACTAAGGTCATTTATTTTTAAAGCAGTAAAACTTATTTAATGTTGTTAGTGACATTTATCATTACTGTGTTACTAACATTCGGCCTATCTTTATATATATATGAAAAACAAAACAAGTTTTATATATGTAAAAACCTGCTATCACTTGTATTAATGATCGATAGATGGAGCTTTATCAAGACCTCCAAACAAGCATATTTTTTTACATAAATGTCAGAGTCAATATTCACTCTTTTTCATTTTGCTCCACCCTCAGTTCAGCTGATTTCAAGCTAATTTGCTCTCATCAGTGAAGGGATAGGACTTAGAAACTAGACCTAAATATTAACTCCAAGTGTTTATGCAAAACGTTTCTATCAGTTTGCAAGCATGAATTTTTTAGACACCTAAATGTCTTCAAACTCAGCCTATCAAACTAGATAGCTATGTGGGTATGATATCAGTTCAGTTTCTCCACATAATCAAAGCTTCTGCAATCTATATTATTGCAAGAAAACTTTAAAGATACATTTATGAAAAACAAAACAAGTTTTATATACGTAAAAACCTGCTATCGCTTGTATTAATGATCAATAGATGGAGCTTTACCAAGACCTCCAAACAAGCATATTTGTTTACATAAACGTCAGAGTCAATATTCACTGTCTCTTTCATTTCACTCCACCCTCAGATCAGCTGATTTCAAGCTGATTTGCTCTCATCAGTGAAGGGATAGGAGTTAGAAACTAGACCTAAATATTAACTCCAAGCGTTTATGCAAAATGTTTCTATCAGTTTGCAAGCATGAATTTTTTAGACAACTAAATGTCTTCAAACTCAGCCTATCAAACTAAATAGCTATATATATATATATATGCTTTTAATCTTAATCTGGGGTTGTAACAAGTTCAAACCCACAGATTTCTTTTCATGCTTTGTTCTGAGGATAGTTAACATACCCAGGACCATTTATTTCATATAATTAGGCCTCTGACAGTGATTCCCATAACTTTGGCACAAGCTATGCCTATCCACTTTCTTAATATAAAAGGCCTGCATGTTGGCGACATCCATGATATGGCTTATCCATTTTTCTCTAAGTCCTGACCTAGAAAAAGGGGTGTTAGATTTCATTTTTCATCCAGAAGCACAACCTTATCTTTGATTTCTATGCCTATGTTAATACCACTACTTATTCATGTTATTATTTCATTTGCTTATGATCTAATTTTAGTGCTGTAATAATATTAAAATTGTGCTCTGCTCAAAATATATATAGATGCCAAATATTACTAGCTAGATTAATTACTAATTTTATTTTAGTTTTATTATACAATCCCATCATCATAATTTGTTATTTATCTATTTAAAAGTATTTGCCTTGGGGAAAATAAAGCATTCTTCTTACCAGCACTAATTAAAATAATTATCATTAAGTATTTTATCATATAATGAAATGTTTTCAAATGTATTTTATTTATTTTCACAACTGTAATGGCATGAAAATGGTCTATATTATATCTGCAATCAATCCCAGAATGCTCCCTGAAGTAATTAGTTAGTCACCATGTTTCAGAACTGTAAATCAAAGCATTAATGGCAATATTATGTATTTTTTTAAAGAATTGATTGACATCTTAATATTGGACTTACCAAAGACATGTGTTTATAATAAAAAGCATATGAGAAATAATAGTGTTGATGACAATATATAATTATCTATCATTTGGTAGACTGCTTTCTCATTCACGTACATACTAATGTATAAAATCAATTTATAAATGTATGTAAATAATTTGTCATATATGAGAAATAATAGTGTGAATGACAATATAATTATCTATCATTTGGTAGACTGCTTTCTTATTCATGCACATACTAATGTATGAAATCAATTTATAAATGTATGTAAATAATTTGTCATTATATTAAAGTAATATTTATTGCTTGACTTGATTGCCATCATTGTTATGTTATCCATTAGATGTTTGATCTGGGGCTTAGAGAGTTGGTTCAAATTCAGGTTGGTCCCTGATCTTAATCTCAGGCTTGACCAGGTTTGAAGTACATTTTGTGAGTTCCAGCTCATGTTAGATGGATAAACATGTTTTGACTGGTATAATATATATTATTCATATTTTATTTTTAATTTTATGGCTTTACTTTTTTTAAACAAAAATTATTAATAATATTTTTAATTCTGTTACAGATAAAATGAATATTTTTCTTCTGGTACAATTAATGTTATTTATGATTTGTTTTTATTATTAGAACATTCAAAATATTTTAGATTTAATGATGTATTTATAAAACTAAATAATAGAGAAAATTTTTTTATACATTAAATGCTTTTATTGATTGTGCACTAAAAATGTTTCTTCAATCACAATTGGAGTTTTTAGCTTTAACTTGAAATAAAAGTATGGAAGAGTCCAAAATAATTAAGTCAATCATTAATTTTTATAATGAGCGATTAACTTAATCAATTTCTAAATTCCCCACTTCTATACTTTTACTTCAAGTTAAATTTAAAAACTCTAATTGTGGTTGAAGAAACGATTATTTATTTCTTTTTAGTGCACAATCAATTGACACATTGAATATAATATAAAATATATCTTTTATAAATTTTTAATATCGGCACAGTAAATGATAGTGTGAAACTATAATGTAATTTATAATCAAGTCATATGTCACATGACCTTTGTAGATTGCATTTACAAATATGTAATATAAAGTGCATGCTAATAGCTTTAAACAAGCTTTTTTTGATAAATGCCAAGAGAAAGCATTCAAATCATATTTATCTAGGACTGTCTCCATCAACCAGATCCATTTCAAGATATGACTCTCTCCAGTGAGAAGCTAGGGCACCAGATTAAAAAAAAACAAATTCAAGCTAAGCATTTATCTAAAAGTTAACTGTTAAAAAATTTAAAAGTTTTAGACATTTACAGGTTTTTACATTCAGCTCTCCAACTGAAATAATCAAATGGATCTGAACTTAATTTAGATACACCATATATTAATGGATGTAATAATTTAATTTAGCCAAATCCCCCAAACATCAAAATATTAAATATAGTTTATATATACTTAGCTTGAGTTGATTTTTTTAAAATCTGGTGTCCTAGCTTTTCACTAAAGAGAGTCATAGCTCGAAACTGATCTGGAGATTATCCTAGATAAAGATGATTTGAAAACTTTCTCTTGTAGCACTTATCATAAAAACAAAAATAAGCTTGTTTAGAGCTATTAGCATATTCTTTATTGAAACAGAAAGGTCTGTTTTGCAGATCATTGTTTCACCTTTTCTCACCTATTTACTACTCTCATACCTTAGTTTGAACCCCAATCTATCATAATGTGTCTGCAATATGCTTATATACCAAAAATCCTGCCTAATTTTAAACCACGAGTACAATGCTCATATTATATATAAGTATAACTCATGTCCAAATAAATAAAATATTATGGATTGTGTATATGTTCACATAATTTCGATTTATTTAAAAGTAGGTTATATAGGTCATAATTGCGCACACACTATGATATGCATTTTAAAACTTATATCAAAATTATAAATTGTTAATTAAGATTATTTTGTTTGAATCTATTTACAAAAATATATTTCAGTAGTAATATATTTTGATTTAAAATAAAACTCATATTTGTTTAGAAAATAGATTCAAATATTGAGATTTAAAAGTAAAATAATTTTCTTTTAATTTAATAAAAGTCAGTCCAAATATTTCTGTTAAAATAAATGAGGGACAATAGTTTAATTATTTTATGTTGTAGAAGCTTATCTAAAAATACAGCAGATGTCCACTTAAGGTTTTTTTTAATTAGTAAAAGTAATTTTTAATTAAATCTAGTTCGTAATTCGAATGTTGACAAGGAAATTAACAATAGAAATTAATTAAAATTTTGTTAAATTCCATTAAACATTTGGATAGATTTAATTACAGCTGATAAGTCCAATATATTTTTGTAACGCTCCAGGGCAGTTCTATTGTTTCAATTCCACTATAAAAAGGAGGGTTTTCTTTTGTTCTCCATTCTGGTCATTTGCTGATGAAATATTTCTAACCACAAGTATTCTAGTTTTTGCTGATGAAATGTTTCTAACCAAAATGATTCTGGTGTTTCTAATGAAATGATTCTAGTCATTTTCTATTGAAAATATTCTAGTAAAATAGTCTTCAAAATATATTTTCCTGAGATTTTAGCTCTGTGCCTGCGAACTTATATTTGAAGCTGAGTTTTCATCTCCAAATTAATTTACCATGTTTACCACACCTATTGCTAACCGTGACATGACTGAGTAGAACCGGCAAGAAGGCTATTTCCCCTTGGGAATAGCCAGTTGCTGCTCTAGACCATCGGAAGCTATCACATAAGAAACCCCGGAACTGCTGCTGCTTCCAAAAATATAAACAATTCCATATTTTGCTGCTGAGTTATATAAAAGCTGCTGACCATCAATCTACTTGCAAATGCTTCTCCAGAAGTAACCTAAATTAACCCAAGAGCTCTTGTGATTCCTAACTAAAATGCTATAGCTATTTTACATTGTTTTTCTTTTATTTCACATAACTTTATTATGTTCTTCTTCAACCTGTTCAAATATAATCAACAGTTTTGCTCTCTATCTTTGGGTTAATATTAATATTTTCTATTTATTAAGCTTTCTTTTATTTTATTATGATAATGTGTCAGAATTGTCTTTGACCAAATGAATTATTCCCTTTATTGAAAGTAAGACACCGCTATTAAGGCATATTTTAAATTTATAATAATTACCAATTTTATTATCTTGCAAATCACTCATTCGAGGGCAATTCTAATCTTCTTTAATATATATATAATAATCACATAGTTTAAAATCTACATGTTATTGATTTTAACCTAATATGAGAGTATGTGCGAGGTCAATGATTTAAATATGTCCCCAAATGCATGATTGCGTAAATAAACCTATGCTTTTTTTTCAAACCTGCAAACATGCATTCTCCTATTTTTAAATACTGTGTTCTACTTTAATTACAAAGTTCATCATTGATGTCGAGAATGTCGGACCCTTTTAAATAAATTTCTGGGAATTTGATTGGGCATTTCTTTTAATCCAAGTAAAACCCAGTTAATATGTTTTATATACACTAGTCTAGTATTGTTGGTAAATGAATTGGTTGTTGAGACTGCTTTGTTTTGCTTTTCCAAGGATTTTTACATGGCCAAGTCCATTCTCTTCTCTTCCTGTGGTTTCCAGGCCGAGTGTGTCCAAAAATGTCACACCTGGGAATTAAACACAGTCATCACCCAGTCGCTAAGTTTCGGCTGTTCATGATAACACTTTCCTTTGGGTTAGCGGCAAGCTGCCCTTCATAGTCATTCCAAATATTCACTATTGTTTTATTTATATATTTATTTCTACAAAGCATCCGTGACTTAAATGTGTCACACCCTTCATCCTTTAATAAATTCATTACTAGCAATACTAACCTCCCATCTGCTTTAGTTATTATTATCAAATAAATGCCTTGATCACATTCCCACTTTATTGCTTAGGAAGCTTTTGTCCATGCTATTCTCGAAATCAATAAATATTTTATAACACTTAATTTTCAAATATTTTATTAAACTTGTATAATTACTCAAAGCACCTCACACATGTTCCCATTTCTTTAAGCACATTATCATAATTCTATTAGCCTGAGGGATAAAATATATAATTTTGCTTTAAAACCTTTTTGTAATTTATTGGAATGTCATGCCAACAATTATTTAATATGCATCCCTGTCTCATATAAGCATACAGTGGTGTTATATATATATTTCTATATAAATAAATTTTTTAAATTATTTAAATCTAATTTTGATCTTTTATTTTATTGATTCCTATCACTGTCTCAGTCTATATATCTATTGTCTCCATTTCTTTTGTACATCCATAGACGTTAATTAGCAACCCAAACTTATCTTACTATAGAGTCTTTTGTTTCTCCCTGACCACCAGGCACCGGTAAAAGGTTATACTAGTAGTAGCATCAGATGCATTATCACATAGGTGGCGCTGTGAAATTTGGACTTTAGATTCGAACTTTGTATATCTAGACGGCAACCCCTCCTAGAATGTTCAGTTTCGTGTGTGGGGTTTGAATTCTGCAATGTGTTAACGAGATAGACAATTCTGACTGTTACATTATATTATATATATCACTAGATATTTCTGCTATAAGTTAACATATATATCCCTTATATATATCATATTTAGTATGTGCCCATAATAATGCATATATATATTGTAAATGTATGTTTAAATTACTATAAATTTTATTATTTTATTTTTAATATTTTTTTTTTTGCAAATATAAGTTTCTTTTGTAGTCTACTATGATTTTTTTTCTCATGTCAACAGGTTTTATTTTTCTGATGTTTCAAAATATTTTTTTCAAACAGTCTTTTATTTTCATAATTTTTATTAATCATTTATTAGACTAGAGATTATCCAAAATGATTAATATTTCTGTAGTGCATCTTTCACTACACCACTCTCACACAAAGTATTGACTGGTTTCTGTCCATTTTTAGCACTTTGTGGAGAGATGTAATCATAAAAATATGGCCTAAAACATGTGAAAAAAATATATGATTGTCATGATGCCCATATTGTGCTGAACCAGCACCCATCAGTTGGTCCAGACCACAATCTCTTTCACATATCTTTATCATTGTTCAGTATATATATATATATATATATATATATATATATATATATATATATATATATATATATATATATATATATATATATATATATATATATATATATATAGCAAATTAATACCGTTTATTTGATGTGTATAATGTGCTGCCCTCATATCTTTGACACAAATCATTTATTAATTATATTAATAATTTTTATTAATCATATTTTATGATATATTTTCCTTTTACATTGTACTGAATTTATATAGATACATGTCAAAATAGAAGAAAATCTGTGATATAAAATGTATCACATCTATAAATTATTCTTATATTTTTAAGATTTATTTCTTATGTACTGTTGTAGCTGTTGGAAGTAACTATTTATCCAAATGCATTATACAATTACAATCGAATATATATTTTTTTTACAATTTAAATGAGGACTTTGTTACTGCTCATTTCAACTGTTTTTTGACTCTGTAAAGTAAATTTTTTATTCACTTGTTTTCATTCAGACATTTCAAAAAGTCATCTGATAATATTACACAATGGAAAAAGAGTCACACACATTTCAAATTGTTTTTAAGATTTTGCATGTTTAAAGCATTTTAGAATTTTTCTTTATGCAAATAATTGCAGAAAATTTATTTTAAATCACATGTTTATTTACTTCCTGTCTGGGGCAACTGCCTTTATTTTTTCCTCCTAAGCTCCAAAAATTTTTATGCCAAGATGTGAATAATTTTATCTGCCCTCTGCTCCTTATTTATTTAAGAAATTACTCTAACTTTTTGTCTAATTGCATGTTTGGGTACTTACCAATAAAAACTGTGCTTGTAAATTATGTTTTATTAAATATAATAAATGTTTATTTTAAATTTTAATTTGAATTTTAATCAAATCATTAAATTTAAACAAACTATATATATATATATATATTGTAACGGGATGGGGTGGATAAGATGAACCTGGCGTGGAATAAAAAAGGGTTTGAACTGGGTGATGACAAATAATCATCAACCCCATTACAGACATATTTCAAATAATAATAATTAAAGATATTAATGTTTAATAACAAAAAATATATTATCAAGGTTATATATTAGAAATGCATGAGAACATGAGAGATCAGAAGAGCAATTACAAGCATGATTAATCATCAACCAGCATTATAAAGTAAAAGTAATTATAAGTACAAGTAAATATTCAAAAGAAATAACCATACATCATCATCATGTTGATGGAAATAAACAAATCAATACAATAAATGAGAATAAAATTAACAGTCCATCTTGTGACTGGATTCAAACAATAAAAAAATTAAATCAACAGTCAACCTTGTGACTGGATTGGAAATAGGCCTTCTGTAGACCAGGTTAATTATTGAGCCTTTGCCAGCTAGGGGCAATTATTTAACCATTAATTTGGATGCACCAACATAGTGCTCATTTATTAGAATACACAATAATCAGAAATCAAAACACTAATGCTGGGATATTAAAACCTGCTGATCATTGTCAATGTTCAGGCCACTTGTAATGGCCAACTATAAATTTAACTTCTAATAAGATTAAACTAAAATAAAATATAGTGCATGGGCTTTAAAGTATATGATCTTATGCACCAACCAGAATGATGATGATTGATCATCTCTATATGCCCCAAAAGCACTAATATTTTTATCCCCCTTCATATAATCATCCCATGCTCAAATCTAGCTCAGAGAACATAAGCTCTATTGCTGTTTGTTACCAAGAGATGATGGAAACAATTTTTAACATTTAAATAAATTTATTAATAACAATAAAAAATGGTATTATGACTCTTCACATATCAATTAAGCCTTCTGATTTTGATTACTATATAATAAAAAAAAGCACATTTATGATTTACAAAATTACAATATACAATTCATGATATTACTATGGTTTACATTTATATGCGCACAGATGTGTGATTTATAATATACAATTAATATTCAATAATAACAAAAATGATTAAAATTTGCATATTTGTTCTATTTGACAAGCATTGAAAAATATGGGCACACATAAGTATGCAGTACAATTGATATGTTACAATAGTCATATAAAATAATAAATACACAATTAACCTTTTACAATTGTATATATATAAATAATATAAATGTTTAAAAATTTAAATATGTGTTGTACTTGACAAGTATTGGTATTTACAATACAATTGACAGATATATGCACACATACATGTGTGTGTGTGTGTGAAATTTCTGAACATATTTAACTTGTTCTACAGTTATACAGGATTGAGCTTTTAATTTATATTTTAAATAATACAAATACTTATGCTAGGATTACTAAAACACGAATATAGAATTGCACAAATTATTAACAAATTTAATTTTTCAAACAATAAATAATACTTTTATAATTAATAATTCCATTTTTAAATGTTTTAGATTTGAGTATTGAGAAAATTAATAACACTTTATTTTATAGTTATTTTATAAAATAAAACAAAAAAAAAAAAACAAAGAAATATGATAAGACCTGAAAGTTATCAAGCTTTCACTGCTAAGAAGACTGGTTTATTTTTTTTTACAGTGAGAAAAAGCCTTAACAATTTTGAAAGTAATATTTATTTTCAAACTAGACAATTTGCTTTTCATTATGCTGATTTATCATTATAATTTTATTAAGGATATTACATTTATTAAAAATATTTATAATATTGATATCAAAATATGATAGTTTTCATTACTTTTTTTTTGTTTTTCAATTCATGGATTGTTTAATAAAAATATCCATTTATTGAGAAAGAATGAAAAATTTTAGGAAAAAAGCTCTTGATTTAAATTTTTAAATAAATAATTCAAAATAGTCCATTCATAGTAAGTGTACCCCCTAATATTGTTTTTGAGATCTCTTGAGTTTATCATAAAGTTCATATTGCCACAAAAAATTGAATCTTAATGAGTTCATAAAAATAGATACTATAATTTAGCTTTTTATATTCATAAATCTAATATAGGTCATAATATATTATTTGACAATGTAGAAGTTATCTTTAAAAAAATAAATAAAAGGAATGTAAAAGAAAAGTTAAAAAACACTGATGATATATCTTCTGGAATTTTAAGACACTACTTTTTATAAAAACTTCCTTTGATATTAATAATTAGTATTTAAAATGAAATATGAGAATCGTTAGTCTGTTATACATATAGTGTTATGATTTATTGATTTTTACTTGAGAAAGTCTATTTGTGCAATAAATGAAACAAACCATCCTCATGGTACAACTTTAGTATAAGTTTATTATTTTATTACAATTAAAGTTATATGATTTTCTATTTTATTTATTGTTACTAATATAGTCTTAGACAGTAATAAAATAAAATATAAATAAGTTTCATTTCTGTATAAACTATATAATTGTTATATGAAAAGATAAAAAGAAAAAAAATGTTTCATGTTATTATAAATAATAGTCTGCAAACATTTACAATATATATATATATATATATATATATATATATATATATATATATATATATATATATATATATATATATATATATATATATATATATATATATATATATATATTCATCATGTAATGTATTTGTTAGTGTTAAACTTTTTTTGCCTAAATAAAAAAAAATGTTACCAATTTATGCATTCAATAAATAAATGTAAATAAGTCTTCATACTTAGAAAATAAAGAAAGCGTTATTTACTTCACTCATAATTAAAACACACAGGCTTATATATATATATATATAGTATATGAGCACAGACTTTCACATGACGCACCATTCTCCACACTATCCCATTACACTGATACACTTGAACACATATGTTGAAAAGATAAATAATCACCAATATACATATTTCATGCTAATCCAGTAATCATCAGCAGTTTGTCAAGATTACCATCTTTACACATAAATGCTATAAGTGTTCATATATGTATATATTAAGATAGCCAAACCTCATACGTTAATGTACAGGCTTCAATCTCCTCCACATTCCAACTCTTCAACTGTCCGTCCAATTGAAAATCTGATGATGGAATGCTCAAAGGCCACCCTGACATAAGTAATTAAAAAAAAACCTAGATTGGATTTAATGTGTTGAAATATTTGTCTGTAATAAGATGAGCCTAGATTGTAATTCAGAACAATTTTTAATTAATAACACAATTTTAGACCTTTATTAATTTATAAATTGGAATCCTAATTAACTGTATATAGAAAGCATTTTCAACATTGCGATATATATATACAAACTAAAACTTTTTAATAAAAAATAGTTATGCTACTAATAGTAGGGAGTCTTTCATTATGTGTTTATAAAGCAGTTATTTGTTGTTAGCAATTCTTTCTAAAATTTCCTACAGCTTAAAATATTTCAGCAGGTAAACACGTGTTCAAAAGTTTGAATTGTGTTTGATGCTTCTCCACGTGATAGTGAAGTCGATTTCCTTTAAATAATTTAACAACGCTATAAAGATAAGAAAAATACCTTATTATCTGATACAATAAAATAAAATAAAAAATACTTAGAGCACAAAAGTATATCACTGCTTTAAACTTCTTTTGAGTTAAAATATTTATTCAGTATTAAAACTTATTTATCAGAAGAAATTAAAGAGAAAAAAATTAACATTGTCATTGACATTTACGAATATATGATAGAAAGACATTTTTAAATAAATAGTTATTTTTATAGACAAAAATTCAAATCCCAAACAACAAAACACATAATTTATTATTATGCAAATTAAAACTGTATTTGCTTGCTACTATAGTTGTAAATATATATATATATATATATATATGATTAATGATTGCAATTATACAGAACTAACCATTTTTATTGCAATGTATTAATTGTAATTGCCCATGATATTTATTATAACACTGATATTATGTTATATTTATTTTATGTAAAGAACAGTATAAAAAGAGAGGTGCAAATAACTTTGTCCTGAGTTTTATTATTTCGTTTTGCAATGCAACTGTTAATTACTATATTTAAAATCGTACATCATGCATATACAAAAAGTTAAACGACTTATTTCGTATGTCATTGTTCATATATTTAAAAATATGCAATGGGATTTACGTTTAAATTATATCTAGGAAAAAGAATACAAATAGAAAAATAAAATATTATTTAAAATGTATATCCGACTACAAATCATACGATATATATAATCTATTAAATGATTCAATAATAATAAATACACTTACCTAAGGTGGAACATGTCAAGTGTGTGAGTCAAAACAACTTTGAGACTTGACCAAGTTATATATATATATATATATATATATATATATATATATATATATATATATATATATATATATATATATATATATATATATATATATATAATGTTTTCACGGTTGTTTGATATAGATAAATTATTACTTTTGGGGCTAAACAATGTGTTATTTTCCATTACATACTGATGGTCATTGTTAAAGTTAACTTTTAAAAGAAAAATAATTTCTATGATTTAAGAACAATGAGGGAGTCAATTGAAATATTAAAGAGACCTACTGGTTTAAAAAGAGCTGACGAAGCACAACGTATTCCAGCTAGGTGGAAACCCTTTCATTTTATCTCTGTCTTCTAATATTAACTTAAAATTAATAGATGAAAAAACTGAGGAAAATAAACATTTTGATAAACCTCATATTTTACATGCTGAACTACTTCAAGTTGAATCTCATTTCTCATCTCGCACTCAGTCACGTTACTGTTGAGATCTAACAATTTTTTTTTCAAAAGTTAACCTTGACAATGGCGGATGCTAGTTCTTTGAAATATCAGTATGTAATGGAAAATAACACATGGTTTAGCCCAAAAAGTAATTTATATATATATTGACCTTATATTAGGATCAACAACTAATCTAGATTCACACTTGGGCTATAATCCACCTTGGTGTCATTCTCTTTAAATGCTGGAATCATATACGAATCTGGTCACACATTTTGTGGCATCAAATCCACCCTTTGTAACCTTAAATACCCAAATAATCAAGAATATAAGTATAAAGAAACAAAAATATAAAACTAATGAGATGACTCCTTTATTGGACAAAGCTAGCATGAAACTATAGATCTAAAGAAGATCACAAGGTGATTAATAAAGATAATAACTTCTGGTCAAACCAGCCTTGAAATCCACACAAACAAAATGTGATAAACTAAATTTGATATTCAGCAAACCAATAAATAACTAATAGTTATATCTCTGGAATGATTATGAAATTAAAATTATAAATGAAGTAATAAGTAAATTATGATGTAAATGACTAAATGGATGATGAAAATAAGTAATAATTAAATAGTAGAATGAAATGAGTCTAAGAATAAAGAGAAAATAATAAAGATGTATGAGAATAATGAATGATTAAGAGGATGATAGAATAATAATTAATGAATAGTTAAGATGCTAAAAGAATAAAAGTTAATGTATGAATAATCAATTATGATAATGAATTAATGTCAAATGAGAATGAATAAATAAAAGAATGATCAAGATGAAATTGAAGAACAATGTTTATGATAGAGACTGAAATCTTAAACTATAAAATAATACTGTATTAAATGGTAAGAAGATAAGCTAAATAAAAATAGGGATTCCAAGCTTGAAACAACCAGAATATTTATTATAAAGTTAAAACAACCTATACATTTTTATGACAAAAGAAGTAATTTATACCTTAAAGTGAAAGTAATCTAATTCAAATCCAACTATCATAAATAACTAGCTATAAAATTTACTACAAATTCAAATTCTATCTTGAAACTTAACAACTAAACAACTAATTCTTCTCAGGCTTCAAACACTTAAAGATCATTATACAAAATATACTTGGGTCAGTGAGAGTGATTTTACCATTTCCCGAATAGAATGCACAAAACAACTCTTAATATAAACTCAAATTAACAACTACATTTAGCAGTTCCACAGGAACTTTATGCACTCAATAACTATTATAAACATTAAAATTTAAGAAATAGAATTAGCTTTTAATAATGAAACACAATTACTTACCAAATTCCTTTTCTCACTTAATTATAAACCATGTGACCAAGATCAGTGAATGATAGCTCTGTGGGTTCAACTAAACCCATTAAACCAATATTAAGTGTTTGTATTTTAGTATATAACTTAAAATAATATGTACTCTAGGTTAATACCATTTTAATTGTTAAGTGATGATGCCTTAGATGTAGGGCTTAACAAAATTATTATAATATATCAACATATAGTTAATTTTACTATATTGGTTGATGATGATTTCAATATACAATCCTCTGATATGTCGATAGCAATAACAATAATAGTATTATGGTGATTAGCAATAAGACTACAGGCAACTAAATCAATTTTTAAACACAACAAGCTTTATTTACAATATTTACCAAATTTATTTCAGACACATGATCTGAAATAAAGCCAATACATTAAATTAAACTCAGGGATGAAAAATACTTGGTATCCCATTGACTATACATTCAGTAAATGAGACAAACTAATACAGTGATGTTTATAGTATCACTATTATTACTGGATAAGTCTCTATTAGTATTCTATCTTATAAGATATGACATTTAAACTTTATTTAAATTAAACTAGCACTTAAATTATAAATAAAATGTACTTAGGTCTTTGGGATAACCACAACTTTCACGATTTAGTGTATTGAACTGTAACTACTTAATTTGTTGGAATATGATAAGGGTAATTATCATATACAGCACAATTAATAATTTATTATCATTTAATATAAAAAGATTTATTATATTGATATGGGGATAGACATCATAAGTCAAATACAAATATGACACTGAAACATTACCTATGCCACAACCTAATCATTAAATATTTAGCTGACCTTACCGATCCATTGGTGAATAATGACTTAACGAAGACAACTCTACAATGCCCACATGCATTTCTTGTTCTTTCATCTAGAAGTTCTAAAATCATTAGTAGGTTTTGGTTTGGTTTGTCTATAAACTTATGAAAATCCTACAACATCATAAAACACTTTTCCAATTAGGCAAACACTATAGATAGACCAGTGTTTCTTAATCTAACATTATCTTATCCATGCTATATGATTTTGAAATACGAAACTTCACCATACACAGTGGAAAACTAACTCTATAACCTCATGAGAATTAAACAATAAAGGGAGGCTCTACAAAACAACTTGATAGTTGTATAATAATATGAATATTTCTAATACCTCTCTATAGGTATACACGTGTGGGCTTAGCCTCATAAGGAAAAATAGAATTCAGACCATGGATATCCTCTTTTGCGATTAATTATGCTAACTACACATTAATTATTACTTAGTGTCAACCATACCATCCTCTCATGTAATCAACAATGGGTGATTCTCCATCAGTCCATGCTCAATATCAATATTAATATTATTCTATTTGATGCCATTATATGTAGCACATACTTATCAGCTAAAAGCTGTCACAAATCATTCTCAATATTATGCCAAGGTAAAATAGCACTAACAATAAAAGTGGAAACATAAATATTCCATTTCCCAATGCAGAAACTATTAATGTATTAATAGACAAACCAAAATATATGTGAAATGATCATTTATTATTTTAACCTAACAATTATGCTTTTGTTATAGCAAGCATGATGCACATTAACACTGAAGATCAACCTACATTTATATTTACAGTGGAAATGTTCATTCATAGGCAAAATTAAAAAATGAAAAAGGCTTAGATCATTTTTTTTATATAAGAAAATAATTCGGTCATTATAGTATATCTTTGACAAAATGTCTATTTGTTCATTCTTTAATAAAATATTAAAGGCTATTTTAAAAGTGGGAGAGATAAATATCTCCTTTTCTCCCCATATAAATGACATTTAATATTATGTTTTCCCTTAATTGGAAAAATAGCAAAAATATGTGTAATAATAAATGTATGTAGCTTTATACATCTTTGCATCCCTTTTACTAAATATATTTTATACCATATATTTTATACCACAACAAATATATATTTGAAAAAAATTTCCCAAATGATAATTGACATAAGTATTATAAACTAACATAGCAATAATAATAAAAAAAATAAATGAACATTTTCTCCCATTATATTTTACCCCATTAGTCAAAGTTTATTTCATCCTTGTGATATAAAATGATAAGAACTGATATTATGATGAGTAAACATTCCCAAATAAGGCATATATATATATATATATATATATATATATATAGGATAATCATATATATATATATATATATATATATATATAATGATTATCCTATTCAATGCTAATATAACAAAGCAATATTCAAACATTTTCAAGTGTAGCATAATTAAAATAGGTTTATCCGCGTTTTAATCAAGATAATTTTCCTTAAAAATGACTTTAGAGTTTTATTACAATTAACATATTCAACTTTTTAAAATTATTTATTGATTTTATTCTTTCCTTCATGGTAATGCCTGTAACAATCTTTAAATATTCTGGGCATTTTTTTAAACATTTTAAAAATATTATTATGACGCATATTTCCCAATAAAACTTTAAAAGTAAATATTTATTTTATTCAATTTTTATTAGCAACTTATTATGTGTTTAGCTATATTAAGAAGAATTTATTCAATTATAAATAAGATATTCTTGGCATTTTTAATTACTCTGTAACTTTCCATATTTATCATTAAGAAAATTCGCACTAAAGAAAAATTTGCAGATGAGTTTTTTTTCTTAAGAAAGAATAGATAATAAAATTACACAATTATCTTTTAACTTTGTTAAAAGTTAGATGATTCAAAAATGACTTTTTAATTTATTTTATTTTTTGACATTTTTCTTCAAAATTATTTCGAATTATTTTATTGAAATTATCATTTATAAGTAAGCACATTTTTCTACTTAATAATAAGTGCATAAAAACAAACATTTTTCATCAGCTTTTTTTTAAGTGTAAATAATTTGTGCGTCATTTTTAAATCTGAGAATTTAAAAATATGAACAAAATAAAAGCAAAAGCTTACTTTTTCTTGAATTGTTCTGTGTTTGAAGTAATGTTTATTGAAGTAAATTATGATCCACATCATTCCCATTTCTTTTTTTTGCAGTATGACTTTCAGGAACTATCAATCTACAGAAAAACAGTGTTGAAATTATAGCAAGGCTTTAATATTTCTATTCAACCATTTTAAAAAAACAATATTTTATAATTCCATTCAAATATATTCCAAATTGTTCTAATGTTTTAGCTTTTTCTTCCTTATTTTATAAGATTAGAGTTGAAGTCTGTTGATTCTAATTCTTTTTTTTAATCACCTCCCCCCTACAACTTTGTTATATCAAATATAGCTTGTATTACAAAGCATTGTGGTAACAAATGTACCAATAAACTTAGTGTGAATATATTAATATTACCCCCTCTACCTTCATTTTTAATAACTACCTATACTATGGAAGACTATTGTCAATTCACTACAAAAAATATGCTTAAGAATTAACTATAATGATTCATTTTACAAGATTTACCAATTTAATTAATTAATTTATTTATTTCAACTATTCAACAATAGTAAAATAGCAATATATTTATATCCCAATTAATAACAATACTTTTAAATTGTTATTTTATCCCAGTATAAATTGGACAAGTTTGGGTATGCCAAATCTATAACAGTATAAATGGGCGTGCTGAAATTAATAGGGCTACACAAATTGAGCAAGCTAAATGTGTAATAATAAATTTGGGCAATAATTTTATTTAATTTTTAGAAATAAAATAAGCTAATATCTGTATTGGAATAAAGTTAAAATCTATTAATAATATTTACTTATTAAGAAAATAGTAACCTGAATGGACATCAAATTATAATATATAAAATAAACAATAGTTTATTTTAAAATTTATAGTGAGTATATTAAATAATAGTAAATAAATTAATTCACAGAACATTTTTTTTATTATTATGTACTAAAATTTATAATAGTGTAAAATGAATAAAACTATTTAATCTTTATGATTATATATAAAGTTTGTATCAATAATATATCTCCTAGATCTTTATGTTTGAATATTGCTAATAGGTATCCATGGAAATATTAGATTTACTTTTGATAATTACTAAACTTTAATAAAGTATAACATCTATGTTATTTTACTAATTAAATTTCAAATATTTATAATTGCAAAGACATTTTATTGTCACATCACTTGTCTACCAAATCAAATAGTACTATTACCTCAAGTTTAATAAATAAAACAATAATTTTATTTATAAAAAATATCTATAGGACATTCTGCTTGCTTTAACTATAATATGAAACACACATTTTCCACTAAGAAAATATTTTATTAATTGTCATTTAAAGCAAATAAATAAATAAATAAAACTAACTTCTAGTTGATCAAAATTAAATCTAAAGTCATTTAAAAATTATTTTAAAAAAGAGTACACATGCTCATTTGTGTTTAAAATATTTTTTATTCATTACATAAAATTGATTTTAAAATAGATTTATGTTACTGATTGTTTTTAATCAAACTGATTTAAAACAAGCAAATGGGTTGATTACATTCTTGTCTCTTATTTTTATCAGTTCTAATTTAATTCTAAAAGTGGAGATTTAATTTTGTGTTTTGTTTTAGTTAAAATAATCCATGGTTGGAATTCCTAAATTAGATTGAGTGGGAGATTAAGATTTGCCATGCCCTTAGGTATAGAATTCAAAAACAGGACAGGTTTTTATGGGAAATTGAGTGTGGGTATAAATAACCCCAAAAATTTTATGGATTATTCTAGAGAGCCTTGAACAAGCAAGTACTCCATCATTGTGATTGGTTTAGCTTCTTATATTCATTCTGATTAACCACATTCAACCTTCATTCCATTAGT
The DNA here is from genome assembly GCA_028023455.1 of Epiperipatus broadwayi. NCBI lineage: Eukaryota > Metazoa > Onychophora > Udeonychophora > Euonychophora > Peripatidae > Epiperipatus > Epiperipatus broadwayi. Next base: position 766,414 of record JAQFVV010006313.1, on the reverse strand, counting down.
CTTTTGGTCATTAAATTTCTTTAAAAGTAAAATTTGCAGTTATTAAAACAATTTTGCTTTCTCCAAGATGCCAAAATATACTACTATATGTTTTATAATCAACAATATATCTTGCTAGCTTAACTCTAAAAGAGATGGACCAATGCCTACCAACTCTCCTTCAGTTATGCCATTCACTTCTAAAATAAACAGGACCACATGCCTCTACCTTGCCCCTATCAAAATACATGAAAGATGAACTAATATAAAAGTGTGCACTCCTTGAAAATATGCAAACTTTGTTTTACCCTAAGATAAATATTTTTTTTTATTCTTGCCAGGGCAAATTTGTTTAGTTAAATCTCTGCTCAATCTTAAATAAAAGACTATATTCTTAATATTTTAACCTCCTAGTTATTAATTGTATTTGCTTATTTTATTGTATTTTGTAGTATGTCTTGGAATCTTAGTTTTAAGATTCCAAGTTTGTTTTCAATGTTCGTTTATCAGAGGGTGCATTGTGAGATTATATTTTATATTCTTGATATGTATTCCATTTATTTCACTAACTATTATTGCCAAATGCTTTGGCAGTTTGCATAATTTTATTTACTCACCTGCCATTAGATTATTGTAAAATAATTAAATTTAAGCATGTTTAGTTTGCACTTTTTGCAAACAACAAAATCTTTTGGCTGGCTATTTATTGTCATTATTGTTCTGGGTTTCTAGAAGTAGATATTTCTTTCTAGATTGCATAAGATCGTAATCATAAATATTTTTTTGTTGTCTTGTATGTGAAATCAACCATGTTTGCTTTAAAAGTAGTATTACATGCAGTAGTCCTGTGGCATTGTAATGTCAGTAGTTAGAATGCTACTGATTTACTGTATGTGATGGTTTCATTGATTTCCTACAATACTGTAACTGTTTCATAACACTGAATCAGGAAATTAAAGTTGCTGTTTTTTTGTTTTTTTTGTAATTTTAAAAATCACCAACAGGAAGATATTATCCAATCCATTTTTTTTTATATATTTTAGGTGAGAGAATTTTGCTGCCAAAGTGTTTAATGTTTTCATGTGTGCCATACTGATGTGCACGCTCTGATAAACATGCATATTCAAATTTAAGTCATTTTTGTATTCATGGCTAGATTGCTTTATTCTATTGTCCAAATTTTAGTACAATTTTCAAATTATTTAAACTCTTAATAAATTTTAGAAATTGTTTAAATTTATGTGGCTGATGTTTGTCTTAGTACTTTTATTTTTTAATTGTCTAAACAATACATAAGATCTCTTGTTTCTCCCTGAATTTAGTTGGCACAAACCATCATCGTCATCCATTTTGATCATAGTAAATAAATTTTCCAGATACATGGTTATCGGGTGGCACTCCCTGTGATCAGGATGGATTCAGTATCCATTACAATATATATAAAAGAAAAATCTTAATCTATTTTAGTTTGCTTATTGATCATTTATATGATAAATAAAATGGTCAATTTATTATAATTATTATTTTACAAACAACATATTACTTATCTAAAATAATAATCAGTTCTTTACCTTATATATATATATATATATATATATATCTAAAGAACTATATATATATATATATATATATATATATATATATATATAGGTTCTTTAGTATTATCCAACCGATGATGTATTACCCACCCTGAAGCCATATCAGTCTGATCTTGTGATTTTTAAAATAACATCTCCAAGTGATTTGCAGACCAAATGCAATCGCTAAATTTGTCTGCAGATCAGGGTAATATGTCATTGGTTTGATAATACTAAAGACGCAAGTCACATGATTTGGAATAAGATGATCGGTGAAAGACAGTCGGGCAGATAATGAGCACCACCATGTTTGTTGGCCCTGAAAAAAATACAAAAAAAAAATAAATTGTACATGCATGAATATGAAAAAATATGAAATAAAAAAATTCATAATATAAAAAATATAAATTCATAATATATATCACAAAATAAAAAAAAATGCAGAAATATCAAATTTTTTTGTAAATTTAAAATAAGAAGATAAATAAAAAACACATTCCTCGATTTAATGCAAATGTGTCATTAAATTTTTTTTTTGTAAATTTAAAAGAAAAAGATAAATAAAAAACATGTTCCCCAATTTAATGTGAATGTGTCATTAATGGCAATCTTGGAGAATACGATTTATCAAATACCTTACTTTTACATGCATTTGGTAATTTTAAAAAGGTACTGTATATTGCAAATTTAAAAAAAAAAAAAAATCCAAAATAATGTAGAAATTAAAAGTGATTAAGTGTAAGTTTGATAATTGCAGAAATATTAAGAAATTTTTTTTTTGGTAAATTTAAAATAAAGAGATAAATAAAAAACAAGTTCCCCGATTTAATGTGAATCTAGCATTAATGGCAACCTTACTTTTACATGCCTCAGGATTACTTAATGTCTATATTTAATTACAATATAATTAATTATAAAAAATATTCTGTATAAAATAATATTCATCGAAATAACATTGTTTAATACAAACAAAAATGAAAAGTACTTACAAATAGCATTAACTGTGATGGACTGAATTAGGATATATGTTCCAAAATTGCAGTGAAAAGATCAGCTTTATATGACTGCCTCCATGGTCTTGTAGGAAAATGATTGCTTCTTCCTCCGTACTTGGCTAATTCCATAATCTGGTAGGTTCAGCCATCTCAATGTAGAAGTAGCAAAGTGTAAAAGTAACAAAAAGTTATAAATCTCAATAACGGAAATATTGAAAAAATGACTGTAGAAGTAGCAAAAAAAAATGACTGTAGAAGTAGCAAAAACTTATAAATCTCAAAAACGGAGCTCAAAAAATCACTGTGATACTGTAGATAGCAAAATCACAATAGACAAGCAAATGAAAAAAATTCCCACATTTCTCTTCGATTTTTAAATCTCACGGGTCAAAAAATAAAAAAATTGATTAATCACACCAGTGTCTTGCTTGCCATGGCAACGTTGTCATGAGAAATCGACGACATCTACAAGAAGGAAAGTCGGTAGGTGTAATACATCATATATACATATCTATATATATATGATCATCTATAAACAAATGAAAATAAATCTTTAAATAAAAGTTCATTATAATTATTTACATTTTATTTTAGAGTTATTAAAATTTACTTTTTGGCTACTTATATATATATATATATATGAATATCACATTGACACACACATATACTTTATATATATATATATATATATGAATATCACATTGACACACACATATACTTTAAATGACTGTAAAACAATAATAATAATATAAGTAACAATGATATAAATAGAACATATTACCTGTTATCAAATACGTTTATGCTGAAAGAGTTCAATAATCCTAAAGTTTTTTTATTAAGTTTACACCAAGAAAAGTTCACGAAATGATGATATTTTTAAAGATATAGTTCTCAAGAGCTTATTTGTTTTTTTCTTTTAAGTATTCAAAGTTTATCAAAATAGGAAACTTCTGGTTGATTAGAGAAATGTTTACATTTTAATTAATACAACAACATAATAAGCATTATTTTATCCTTTTTAAAAAGATTAGGTCATTATTTTAACAAATCCAAATCATTATCCATTTGGTCATAACCTTGATAAATTATTTATTGTAAGACAACATACATATATATGTTAATTCATACAGCAATACTTCATTTGCATTTTGTAATCCCTTTTAAAATGCACTTAAAATAAATGCCATTTATTTCAGTTGTTAAAATAGAAACCCCATAAATTACTAATTGTTTTTTGGAGCAAACATTATTATTATTATTATTTAGCCTTGTATTATATGATTTAAAGTAAACATTTAAAAATATTTTGTTTTATATTTTATTTACTGCAGATACAACACACCAATCAAAGTAATAAAAAAATATAGGGAGAGTTTTTAACTTAAATAGAAGGCATTTTTGTATAACTTGCTTACTGTTTTAACATTTAGATCATTGAACTAACAGTATCTAATGATAATTTAACTTTTTAAATGCATTAAGGTATCGTTCCACTTAATTAATAGAGTTTTTTTTTTTTTTACAAACACAGGCATTCTTGAATAAAATGCCATTTTTAATTGTACAAATAAAATATTTGAAAATAAAAATAATGATAGAATGATTTTACAATTTCTTTTTTAGAAAAAATACATTTGTTTGTTTGACATAAAATATTTCATCCTCATATATCTTTTATAAAGATACTACTTTAAAATATCTGATTTCAAATTTATACAATAATTTAAACATACACACACATATCATACACATTTATTTATTTATATCAATTGTTGTTAAAATATGGAGTAAAACGCTATCATAAAACCTTATTAAAATAATATATGTTCAAACCTATTATATTTTATAAAAATATTACTTTAAAACATATCTGATTTCAAATGTATACAATAATTTAAACATGCACACACATATATCATACACATTTATTTATATATACCAATTGTTGTTAAAATAAGGAATAAAATTGCTGTCACAAAACCCTATTAAAATATATGTTCAAACTTATGTAATATTCATATAGTAAGATATAAAATTTAATATAAGAATTACTTATCAATTGCAAACATTAATTTGTATTTTGGTGTACCTATAATAACCATAAAATTAAGATAAACATCATGTGATGATGTTAAACAGTCAATACCACATGAAATCATGACAATTTCTTTTAAATATGACAATACCAATTTTAAATCTAATCAGAGATGGTACAATATGCATCAATAATTTCAATCTCTGTGGTTAAGTTGCAATTTTTAGTGTCAATATAAATATATTGGACGATAAATAAAGGTGGGATTCCACTTTATTTTTAAAAGAAGGTTGTCTTGACAACAGGTTGAGACTGTTGATTATTATTGATATTGGAATTGTCTAAGTGTTGACTGATTTTAATTTTATATATATATGAAAAACAAAACAAGTTTTATATACGTAAAAACCTGCTATCGCTTGTATTAATGATCAATAGATGGAGCTTTACCAAGACCTCCAAACAAGTGTATTTGTTTACATAAACGTCAGAGTCAATATTCACTGTCTCTTTCATTTTGCTCCACCCTCAGATCAGCTGATTTCAAGCTGATTTGCTCTCATCAGTGAAGGGTTATATATATAATCAAAAAAGTCACTTTGTCTCAAGTGACAAAAAAAGAAAAAGTTATGTAGCACACAAGTTTAGGGAACACTAACTACCAAGAATAAATTTTTATTCAATATAGATGAAAATAATGCTTTATAGAAAGAGATCCAACTTAATATAATAAAGATGTGAATATTTTTTCTATACTTTTGCATATCCTATATTTTAATAAAATAGATCAGAAATTTTACAAAGTTTGAATGATATAAATGATAAGACTGGCACTATTATTTGTGGATTTAAAGATTCAGAGTCTTTTACTTTACCACTGTACTAATTTATGCAAATAATTTGTTTTATTAAGATGAAATAATATTTTTTAAAATGATGATTTGTTGCTTGGAGTTCATAAAGAAACTAGGCATTTACAAATATTGTTAACGTATACCATTTATTAATTCAGTCTAAGCTGCCATTTTCAACTATTCATTACTCATCATTAGAGCTTCTAATATGTTTAAAAAAATAATATACTCTATGAAGAACTATTAAACAGTCAAAACTATACCATACATCAGAAAACAATAAACAAACTGCCTGTATTAAATATTAATGGAAAATGATTAATATTGTTATTATTACTTATATTTACATGAAGTTGTCACATTATTATAATCTATTGGTTACAGAATTAAACATTTTATTTTTAAATATATTTTTAACAGTCAATTAAAATGTGATTTTCAAATGTAAAATTCAAAATGTGGAATGTCTTAATAGTCAGCTATTATTATTGTATTTCAGAACTTTTTATGTTTGCAACGATTAGTTGAATCAGGATAATGTAAAAAAATACTTGTTCTACTACTTTTATCAATACAATTATTATATTGATTGTGAGACAGTTTCTTTAATATGTAGTAAATTTGAGTTATACAAAAACAGATATTTCAAATGGATACTGCTTTTGTTAGGTATAACTACAAATTTCATTTCAATATTTTAAGATTTTGAAGATTGAAACAGAAACATATGGAATAACCTTATATTTATTTGGGCTGTAATAGTAGATAATAGATGTAATATTTTAAGATTGAGATTATATAACATATTTGTTTTGACGCACATTGACATGAATGCTTTTGAAATTTAGCAATGGACATTATATTTAGTTCTTCCTGTTTCTCAATAAATAATATTTTTCAATATTTTGCAGATACTTTTAATAAAATATGACAATCAAAAATATCTGCGTTATCAACAAAAGCCATCAGGACATATATTGATTTAATTATTTTTAGCACAATAGTTAAGAATTATATATAGAGTTTGATTAGATCATCTTTTATCATGCTATTTCACAAGCTTCATCATAGTTTTTTGCTCATTTATATATGAAATTAGATTATGTTTAATGTAATAAAAGCTATTCAGTATTAATTGCATTAACCCTTAAACCGCTAATTTTATCATTGGTTGTATCAGATAAAAATCAAATCTTTTAATTGGCCAACTCACAAACTGAAGACAAAGCCTATTGTTAAAACATATTCGCCTATAATATTAAATTCAACTCAGATACGTTTATAAAAAGTATATAATTAATTTTTAAGGTTGTGAAGACAACGAAAGTTCTTTCAAAAATAAATTGCTATTTATTTATTCTAAGATATTGAATATCGGCAACATAAAAGTTATAATGTAAACAAAAAGATCGACTTTTACGTTATAGAAAAGTAAATATTTCTTTTTATTACAACTTCAATATTTGTACTAAAATCTTCAATATTTTTCGAAAATAATTTTGTTTTTTTATTATTCTCTCTGAAAATTATGTTTAATTTCCATAAATATTATTTAATAATAATTTAAATCGTATTCGAAATGAAAATCTCAGCGTTTTTCTTTATTTTCTTTGATCAGGCAGTTTCTTTGTTCTTTCCAGCCAATCAGAATGTCTTTTTCGGCTGAGAGCATGCTAAGAACCAATCACAAATAATGTTCCTTCTTTGTTTAGGTTTAAATGCGTTTTTTTCTATTTTTTACTTCTAAAATAAATCGGAAGATGTCACCATTGTACAGAACTTTTAAAAACGAATTCAATACGTATTTAACGAATTTTTTCGTATGAAAACGAACTAAGTTAGAGTGATTTCAGATGTCGACAAGGAGCCTCGTCGAGCGCGGGAAAAGGGTTAATATTTTGTATAAAAGGCAGATATTTTTCTGGAATAAAATGCATATTGAATGAATTTGGTAAATAAAACTGATAGTTTTCTAGTAATTGTCTGAGTGATGCAGTTTAATTTCTTTTTTCACAGTTATTGTAAGTGCTTGTGATTGTTATACAAATTTGTTATTAGTTAAAAAAATCTAACTATTTATTAAGGTTCTGAGAAAGAAATAAAACTGTTTTTAAGAATCATGCCATGGGGTTAAAAATTTTACAATCAAAAAATATTTTTTTATTATAGCTGTGAAAATTGTTTGATTATTATTTATCACTGTTGATAGGGTAAAGTGAATCTAGACTTTCTAAAGTCAGCTCACATTTTTATAAACAATTATCTGTATTTGATTTTATTTTAAAAAAAAAAAAAATTTAATTAAGAATTTTTGAATATTTAGATACAGAAACAGCCTTCATTGAAGTTATAGTAGCTTTATGTAAATGTTTTAATTTAAAAATATTTAATTTTTCATGTTTAAGAAGTTTTAGATATTTAATATATTATTTGAAAAATGAGTACATTGCTGTGATCAATGTTTTTCTTTAAGTTGGGCAGTCTGTTTTTAATTAAAAGAAGGTTTTTAGAAATTCACCAGAGAAACTTATTAATCTTTAACTTGTATGAACTGTTATTTTGTCAATGTGCATCAGTAATTAGTGTAATGGTGGAATGTTAAACTCTAGATTGTAAGATCCTCAAATCTATTGTAGCCCTAATACTTTCAGAGCTTGAATTTCTTATGAAGCAAAAATGATTATTTATTTTAATAATAATACTGGATTCAACTTTCTGTGTTATGATTAATAAAACAACATATTGTTTTTTAGATTCCTAATAGCTTTCAGACAACATGCTTATTGTAATGTAATGTGGTATATATGGTGTGGTGTCTGGATTTCCTTACACACACACACACACACACACAAATGTAAGACAAGTAAAACAAATTTTTTTACAAAAGATCTGATCTTTGGATATATTTCATTTAAGTAAAGGTCCAGCATAAAATCATGTCAAAATAATGGATTTTGAAGACACTTAAATAAATGTAATCAATAACATTATTATAATCTTTTAATAATAAGTAAAAGATAAAAAAATAAATAAATAGTAATTCAGCATTACATTTACAACTAAGATTAAACAATGCAAGCTATAATAATATAAAACTAATGTAAATTATAGAAGAGCCTCTTTCTGGATCTGTAAAATGGTACAATAAAGATTTGCAATGATACTATACAAGAGAATAAAAATGATAAATATATAATAGAACTCTATATATTAAACGTTTTGGCAAAAACATAACAGTGATTATGAACAGTTAAAATTTCCAAAAAAAAAAAAAGAAGCTCTCAATAAATATTTCAAATAATTGAAGAAAACATAGAAAATCATTGGAAAATATATAGGCCAACTTATGAGAAGATTTTAGTAATGATATTCACATTTAAGTAAATGCTGTGGTGAGGCTATCAATAAGATCTACAGTTCCATATAGTGAAATGGCCTTTAGATATGATGACCAACTGGGAATATAAAATGAACAATACTTGATCAAAATCTCCTGATAACATATATAATAAGATGGGATTCATCAAAGGCTTGGAACTATTTTTGTTTCAAGCAATATTTTCTGTTTCCTTTTCTTTAATCATTTAAATTATGTAGGTTTTGGTAGTCATGATCTTTTCATTACATCAAACATCTTGAAATAAATGGTATTGGTATTGTGTACTGCTGCAACAACATTTACATCCTTCAAACACACGTAGCATTTCTGGTTCCAATATTCCCTTTTATATTTTTTAGCTCAAATCCTCAAGAATTAAGAAACTCATGATGGAAGCACACATAAAGCAATGATTGTGGTATGCTTATTAATGTGGTAATTTTTAATTGTGATATTTGCTTAAGAAAGTACAGTCACTAATGAGTCAGTTGAGGCAGGAGTTTCATCTGCTAAATATTTATCTTTAGGCAGGTCTACTTTGTGTCTGTATACCAGGAAATGTGATATACAAGTGGCTTAATACAAAATCTCTTTTGGTTGTCACATTATCATTTACACATACATAAAATAAGTCGAATAGTAGTAAAAATGTAAGTAAGAATGGTGAAGCAAGAGATAGTGGTAGTACTATAGATAAGTATCATATATCTTTTATTCTAAATATATGTACATGGTATGTGCAACCTTTACTTGATACAAACTCATTAAGATCAGAACATGAAACAGACTGCACTTGTAACTAAACTGTTCTTAATTAAAATAATCTCTTAGAGAGATTTGAATACAATTGATTGATGAATACAAGGTTTTTGTTTAGAAAAGCAGGTCATTTAATAAAGGTATGCTTAATATTGGATTTGCTGTAAAATCTAATATCTTCTATTGTTGGAATTCTTTGTTGTATCAGTAAAAGACTAATTGTATTAAAACTGTTTTGCATAATGAGCAATATTATTATAATACCTTTTTTTCTTGATGACTTAATACACAAGTTGGTCCAAATAGTAATCTTCCATCAAAAATTATTAAAAAATAAGGTATATAGCTGTAAATCCAAATGGTTTTTTTAGTATTAAATGTATGCACAACACATAGCTTTACGACCACTAACACATTGTGTAGGTATAAAAAATACTATAAAGAAACATAAATTCATCCACATTAAAAAATGGAATTTTATAGTACATTATAGTTAGAAGTCAAAATACAAGAAAAGTTCTTAATTATAAGAGAACATACAAGCTGATTGTAAGACAGATCTTAGATAATAAAGGAAAATAAATATTATTATTTTTTGATTACTGAATAATAAAAGTTTTTGATTATTGAATAATAATTGAATCTATAAAACGTTTCAAGATTTGATCAAATAAAAAAAAAATTCAAAGATATGTTCAATGATTTATTCAACAAAGGATAAAATAAATTAATAATAAAACGTGCAAGAAAAATAATTAATAACAGTACACATCTTGTTTTCCAAAATTAATTTTTTTTTTAATTGATTACACATTAATTATATAATTTTACTTAACACAGATTTCAAAATAACATTATTTGGTAAATTTAACATACATGGATAATTAATAAGAGAAACGTTTGTGCTGTTCTTTTTTATTTACTATTATCACAATTTTGTTTTTTATTTTTTATATAAATATAATTTAGACTTTTAATACAGTTTCATAAATTCTATATAAAAAAAGATAGTAGACAAATTCTTAGCTTTTATATTGATGTAATTCAAAATTACAAGAACTGGTTTCAATATCAGACTTTATCAGATATGGCAAAGTCTAAGATATCACTAATTAAAACCATATGTTAATAACCAGATAATAATAATAATAATAATAATAATAATAATAATAATAATAATAATAATAATAATAATAATAATAATAATAATAATAATAATAATAATAATAATAATAATAATAATAATAATAATAATAATAATAATAATAATAATAATAATAATAATAATAATAATAATAATAATAATAATAATAATAATAATAATAAGAAGAAGAAGAAGAAGAAGAAGAAGAAGAAGAAGAAGAAGAAGAAGAAGAAGAAGGAAGAAGAAGAAGAAGAAGAAGAAGAAGAAGAAGAAGAAGAAGAAGAAGAAGAAAAAGAACAAGAAGAAGAAGAAGAAGAAAAGAACAACAAGAAAAAGAAAAGCAGAAGAGGAAGATATAGTTTATATTAATTAAAATTATTGAATCATGGCTACTTCAAATGAAATCTAAACTCTGTCTAATACATGAAATCTATTCAAGTTAAGAATTGTTCTGTTTTATACCTTTATATATATATATATATATATATATATACCATATATATATATATATATATAATATATAATGGCATATATATATATATATATATATATATTGTGCCATTACAATTTAGTCACTAGATAAATTTATAGTAATGTGCATGTAGAAAAGGTAAACCAAAAATCATCATCACAATTTTATATAACCATAAAAGAAGCTGTAGGGCATCCAAGTTCAAACCCTACCAGATCAAAATTCTAAAAGCTTTAAACCGAGAAAGAGTGGGACAACAATTATATGCTTTATTTGTTTGTGTGTTGATAGAAAGGTAATACACACATTTAAACTATTTAATATTTAAATTTTCTGTTAAAAAGCAAAGTTATAATGCATACATATAGGCAATGTATGTGTAAATTATTTAATTGTTTTATATTTCAAATATTAAACATTTTAACTTTCTTTAAAACTAACCTATGCTTGATCAATTCTAATATTTTATTCTATACTTTTATTTTGCTTTTCTTTAATTATAATTGGGATTTAAAAGTTACAGACTTAATTAAATAATTGGGTTATAATTACTAAGCTAGCAATCATATTATTTAAGGTTAGTTTATGAATGATTTGAAAGAATGAAGGATGTGTGTACATTACATACAAAAATTTACATTTCCTAAATATTGAAAGAAAAGGAAGTATTAAATCTGTCAAATTATTTTTTTTTGTACAATTTTTTGTTAAAAGAGGAAATCTGTTTAATCAGATATCGATCTTTGTAGCAATTTTTTTTTTGTAAATGATTGTTTCACTTTGGGAGCTTATAATGGGTGAGAACTCTAAAAATTAAATTGTCTTATCTCAAGATCTAAAGAAGGAAGCTCAAAGATTTGAAATGTTACCTGGATGTTAAAAAAAAAAAGAAAAGAAAGGAAATAAGGATTGAGTCTATTTTTTTTTTTTAAACAAAAGTGTCTGGAAAAAGGATTAAACTTTTCAGTTGAAAAATAATTTAGTTGAAAATAAATTAGAGATCTAATTAAAACAAATTTGTCCAAAATAGCAAGTGATGCTATCTCTGATTGGTTAAGTTAGCTAAAAATTGGATATAAAAAGCTGTCTTGAATTATTATTAAGATTATTGTTTATGATTCAGATTATTAAACTATCCAATTGAATGCTGAAAATATAAGAAATGTCTGGCTAGAAAAATTATATGTATGTCCCATCGGTTCCGGACTATCTGGGGAAGCTGCACATCACATAGGAAAGAAAAGATGTTGTGTCTAAAATAATATTCTACACCTTTCAACTGACCAGAGAAATAAGATGTTTTTTTTATAGAAGGAAGAAAGCATTCACCTGCATTCAAAGAAGATGAATTAATCTACTGATAAATATTAATCATCAAGTCCAATTAATTGTTACAACAACTGATTCTAAACTCAAGAAAATTTACAAATGGGAAAACAACTGCTGTATTTCATCCACATGCTTGACAGGAAGAGAAGAAAAATTAATATAATGATTTCCAAATTATCCACTAAAGCAAATAACCTCAATAGAGTCATCATCATCAAATATTTATACACCTCAAGAAAGAGATTGTTCCCAGTAAAATGGAAATGGTAGCTGCAGAAATATAAACATTATACAAGACAAGTTTGAACCCTTGGAATTTCGCCACAAACAAAAGATCGGTAATATGACTTTTTATATCTATTTTCTTTATGATATCAGTCTTAATAAACATTTTAGCAATAAAGTGGTATATTTTATTTAAAGAACTTTTAAAGTCTATTCAGATCGATTAAAACAAGAATGTCTTACTAATAATAACTTTGAGCTTCATAAATTATCTTGAATGTATGAAAATTATTTGTTTATTAATTTTACAGTTATGAAAAATATTAATGTGTAAAACAATTTTTTTTTATGGTGTTATGATTTTAGTTTTAACTAATATATTATTATTATTTTGGTTTTAAATAATATTTTGTTATTATGGGATAAAACATGCACATACATAATAATATTTTTATATGTGTATAATTGCGACTGAATGTGAAATAATAGGTGGTGTTAAAATATTAAATTATTTTGTCTTGAAAAAGTATAGATTTCAGCGCTTGGAAGGGAGGGGGGAGATAATGATTTAAAACTCTTTTCTAAAACTTGCTCTTTCAATTCTACTAACATTTTTTTTTACATTCTATTTACATGTTGGATTTTTAAAGTATGTGTGCTAATGAGCAGATAATATTTTCTTAAAATACTTTTCTCATGGAGTGAAAATCATGGTCAATGTGACGTCCAATTTAATACAAAATACATTTGAAGGGAAAGGGGGAAGAACTTAAAATTAATCTGAGGATTGTTATATAATCAATTATTATTATTATTATTCATGTCAATTTTCATATTTATCTAGAAATTTTTATGTATATGTTAGAAATGTAGTAATAAATATTAGTTTGTTTTATTAAACGAGGCATATATAGTTCATTAAGTGTAGTCTTGGTTAAGTGTGATTATTCATCATCATCAATGGTTGAATATTAGTTATTTAAGATATAAGTAAATATGCTAAAATTAAGCAATAATTATGAATTTCTTTATAAAAATTAGTTTTATGTTTAGGCTTAGTCCTAGAGCTGTAGTTGAAACCCTTGTCATTATTGTTATTATTATCATCATCATCATCATCATCAATGTTTTAATTAATGAGCTGTTTAACTGTTTAAAGGCCATAAATAAATATTGATTTTATAATATTTAGTGATTTCTTAGTATTATTATAACCACATCCCATCATTTATTTCATGCAAGGATGAGTGAATTGCCATCCTAAATTAGTTATATATAATCTGAGCTAGTGAACTTATAAAAAAATATTGAAACACATTTGTTATGTTAAGATCTGAGAAATGATTTATGTTCAATGAACTCCACTGTGGTTTAAAGATGTTTTACTTTTATGTAACTATTAGTGCTTATAGTGATATGGCTCAAAAAGAAAAATCTCTCATTTTTATTAGAAATAAAGTACCAAAAAGGGATTCAAACCCAGTACATGTGAAAGGTTATTAGATATAACCATGTCTAGATTCAGATAATCTAGTGGCGCCCTGCTAGACCATATTCACTTAATATTTGTTTAAACATGCACTTAACATCAAACCAAGAAATGAAAGTGGATAAGATTACTGTCTGTATACCTGAGCTATATTTTATTGAATTACTAGTGTACTCACCTCACGTGATTTCCATATACCTGAGTTATAATACTGGTTATTAACAATTTCCCTATAATTCTTGATATTTGGACTCCTTTACTCAGATATAATAATATCTTTTGAGCGAACTTTTATTAGGTTACAATATATATATATATAAAGGTATAAATATATATATATTAATATCAAAAGCTATTATTGTTTTTCAAATTTTATAGTATAAAATTTATCATTTCTAGTTTTACATATTACTAGTACTCTATTGTTGAATATATATTTATAATCTTTTTATTGTAATGGATAATGTTTTTTTTATCTGAGATTGAATTCCAAGTACTTCTTGATTATTATTATTATTTTGATTAATATTTCTATCGCTAATTCAGAAAGCCATCTAGTTATTATTTATCAAACGTTTTTCAATCCATATTTATAAGTAAGCTAATCTTTAAAAAGAAAAAAAAAAAACTTAGTAAAAAAATAATTAAACGCTGCATTAGTAAATAAAAATTTGATCTTCATTATGGACGCAGTAATTGTGAAACAAAAATCACGTTGCTGTGTAATTAAAAATAGGTTCTATTTTTTACTTATACATATTTATTATTATTATCATTAAGTTCAGCTTTTGTATTAAATCTTTATTAGAAGCCTTAATTATTTTACTGTGTTAAAACACCCGCATAAATGCTTGAAAGGTATCAAATTTGATTACTGTTTTACTGAAACATGTCAAGTTATATTTTGTTTTAATTAAATAAGCAAACCGATGCAAATCATTTCTTGCGATAGTGTATCTTGCTGAGATAGACAGATAAATTATCAATTAAAAATACATGTAAATGCAAATATACAGATTCAAATAATTTTTATAAATTTTTCAATTATGAATTTATGTTCTTTAGGCGTAATGTTAAACATATAAAATATGTATATTTTAATTAAACTATTTATTTTTATTAAAAATAAATATATGTTTATATTCTCTTTGTGGTCTGCTTATACTTGTATGCGCATGTCTACGAATACACATATATATATTTATGTATGTATTAATAAATGTTTATATGTATTAACTTATCTATATTTATTTATATATATATGTCGAATACACATATATATGTTTAGGTACATATTAATAAATGTTTATATGTATTAACAAATTTATATTAATTTCATATCTATTTATATATCTGTTATTTTTTTTACCTTTGCATATACCGTTTCATGCAATTATCTATTTGTATGTCTGCCTCTTTCATCATTCTATCCATCTATTTATCGATTTGTTTGCTTGTATATCAGTCTATCCACATATCTAATCATATATAAATGCATATATGTGTATAGTATATACATAATTAGTCTTCTTTTCTCACTTTTTTTAAAAAACATATGGTTATTATTAGAGAAATAATATAATTTCTTGACATTTCATAGTTAATGCTTTTTGCCATTTATTATAGTTAGTTAAATAGTTTACAGCTGCCACAATTTAATATATTTCAAGTTATAAAGATTCTTAAAAACAGTTTAATGTAAGTTAGGTAGGGAAAAAATAATGTTTAAGAAGGTTAGATAATCATTAATGAGCTTATTTGTAAAGCTTGCACTGAAAATCTGTTTATTCAGAACTTAGTTAAACATGCTATTGTTTTTAATGTTAACTTTTAATTATCTAAAAAATATGCAAAATATAAAAATGAAAACCTTAAATAAGAAATTAATATAATCTCTATTTACAAATCTGATATTAAATTAATCTGCATCACATAAATTAATGTTATATAAATTTGTTCAAAATATAGATAAACGGTTGGTTTTTTACTTAAATTAAAATAAAACGATTAATTTTTTGATATGGATAATTATAAAAAAATACCTTACTTCTTTATAATTATTATCATTATTATTAAGCTGTTTGCAGAATTAAAATGGGCTTAAGTTGAATTTATGTATTTTTTATATTATTATTATAGTTATCATCATCATCATTCATCATTATCACATCATCATCATCATTATTATTATTATTATTATTATTATTATTATTATTATTATTATTATTATTATTATTATTATTATTATTATTATTATTATTATTATTATTATTATTATTATTATTATTATTATTATTATTATTATTATTATTATTATGTTTCAAGGATAAACCTTATTCAGTGCTCAATGGTTATATAAAATCACAGTGACATATACAGGTTGAATGAATAATTTCATATATATATATATAAGATTATGTACAACTTACACACACACACACACACACACACACACATATATATATATATATATATATATATATATATGTGTGTATATATATATATATATATATATATATATATATATATATAACAATCCACTAGAATAAAACTACACAAAATTTCAAAAAATGCTTATATAAAATTAAAGATTAATATATTTTGCTATACCCAGCTTCGGCATATTCCACCATCATAAGTAGCAATACATCAATATTTAAATATTATTAAACTCTCACACTAATAACACTCCCATGTGAATTCCCTATTTTCCATAGATTGTGAATATTAACACAATTACATGGTTTATTTAATACATTATCCATACTATTTATAAAATATGACTCCTTAATTTTTCTTTTCTTCAAATCATTTTCCATATGCAAAATAAAAACTCTATCAAATCAGAATTCTCCATTACAAACCACTGCATGTTCTGCAAAAACAGATTTATACTTTTCTGCATGCTCCCTAATCCTCTTTTTCAATGCACATTTAGTTTCTCTGATGTAATTATATCCACAATGACATACCACTATATATATAATATTACCTTTGTTGCTTTTATCAATAAAATATTTACCATTAATAATCAATCTTCCAATATTTGCACCCACTTTTAATGCAGCATTAAAATCAGTTAATACCAATGATGTAATCTTATTACAAACAATATCCTTTACATAAGGCATTGCTATCCACCTTTTTCCCCCCATATTATCTCTTTTCCATCTATTTCTAAACCTATATAGTGCACATAAAATATGTTCCCCTCTATATCCTCCACCCCAATAAATCATTCACATATCTTTCAATATTAATCATTTTATCTCTCTGAAATTTACATAAAACATCATTTCTAAAAAGAAATGTTCTAAAACCAGTCAATTTATAGGTAAGTGAAACATTTGAATTTGGAAGAACAATTCCTCTAATTGTTAATGATTTCAACACCATTTTATTATTAATTTTATTACCTTCTCTCCATAAAATCAAATCAAGATATTTTATACTCTTCTCACTATCTTCAGAAAGAATAATCCATGCTAACCCAGCAATATTATTTAATTTAATAAACAGTTTTTCATATCTAATCCTACAATAAGCATGTCATCCATATATCTAAAATAACTTTTAACACTGATCATAAAATATTGTATATAAAGTTTGTTACTTGGGTATAGATTATGCCAGTGATTATATATTATTCATTATGGAAAAATATTTTCATATTGTTGAGATGATGGTTACATAGTTAGAATACTTATACATTCATACAGAGTCTATATCTACATATATCACATGGTTATCAGAGGTTTCATCCACAATCAAATGTTCATTCAATGTTGGTATACTTTTGACCAATCACATAAAATAAGTACTTACAAGTCCTTTTGTAACAATTTAAAAAAAATCTAATTGAGCTATGCCACATGTTTTGGCATTGCAAAACATTTTTATTACATATCCATAAAAGTTTCATTAGTTGTGGCAATGACAAAGTTTATTGTGTAATATTCTTGTGTGTATGGAATGTAGGCATAGAAGAGTATTGTTGCTGTATATGAGTCCTGTGTATCTTTGGAGAAATTTTTTTGCTTGGTTTGCTAGAAGAATATAGGGTGCCATGATTTTAAATATGACCAAGTGTCAGCAAAAATATCAGTATAGGCAATTCTATACCATCCATAGTTGTCAGCTGCTTAAATTTATTAGAATAGATGACAGGGTAATGTCTGGTGTTGTTACTAAGTAAAAAAGTACAGTGAATGCAATGTAAGGCATACAAGCTGAAGATAACTGCATAGACAGCTAGTAATGCACCTCAGCTATATGTGCTTATGATTTTATTTAGGGAGATGCTGCATTGTGTATTTGTTCTTAATGTCACATCATGTGTGCAAGCAAGAGCTGTCCAAGTGAATAGAAAATGGTGTTGTGTTTTAGCATCTCTGTGACACAAATAGCAGAGTGAATTAATGATCAATATGACCTATTATACATAAGGAAAGGAGATGTGGTTAGGACATGGAGGTTAACTCTCAAAAAGAAGTAAAAAAACTTAGGTTCTAAAGACAATTTTTATATTGCTGCATCAATTAGACATTGTTTATTCCTAGTATTGGAGGTATGGAGTTAGCCAACTGATTTGTGAGCAATATATTGTATATGCTCCAATATATATTGTTACTTAAACTTCAAAGAGATATCTTGTTATAGATATTTTTGAATTGGTCCATGAGTATATATATATATATATATTCATTCATATGAGTGTGGAGGTATATCTGTAGGTGTTAACTCAGTATGCATTCCAGTACTGGAAACTGTTCTTGATTGTTATTAAAAGGTTTATGTTTTTCAACATGTAAAAAAAAACATGAATGGAATAAAGACCTACTCCATATTGGTTGGTCAACCTGCTTAGAAGTTTTTTTAAGATGTAAACCATATTAAAATGCCATAATAGTTTCTTACATAGTGATAAAATTCAGGAAGTGAAAGATTTTGAAAATATTATAATGGGCAGACAATAGATTATCTTTGAGTTGACAAGCTGGTTAGAAAGTAAAAATTTTGATTATATTGACAGATAGAGTTTGATTCTAGCAGAAAATTATTCATTTAAAATGTATAACTTAAACAACAAGAGTATGGCTTTTGGGAAATTGGAAAGTGCAAATTTATACAGATTATATATATATATATATATATATATATATATATATATATATATATATATGTATTGTATTTGAATATATATATATATATATATATATATATATATATATATATAATTATTCAAAACAATACAATAATTAATACAGTAAAACAATATTTAAAAAAACAAATATATACCAATTTAATAGAAGTACTTTCAACTATCTATGTAGTCATTATCAACTAGATTCAAATTGTATTAGAAAAAACTGTTACAAATGTAAACAAAAAGTAATATGTCATACATCAATTTTCCCACAATTTATTAATTTTTATATTGGTGGCCTGTCTGATTATTTCTTTCAATACACAAAATCTTTACTTTATTAAAATCAAAACCATAATTACATGTTACATTATGATCAAAAAATACTGATGGTAATACATCATCATTTCTAACATTCTCTTGTCTTGATTTTTGCACTCGTTTATATAACAGCAAATGCTCATTTGATCTCTTCTCCAATGTACATCGAGATTCCCCAATATATGCCTTTCCACAAACACATAGCCATTTATATATTGCACAACTTTGATTTTAAATACCTCACCTATTTTTTGAATTATTTATTAATCTATTTAAATTAGGAGTAGTATAAAATGCAACTCGACATATATTTTTATATATCTGTTATATAAATTTCACTTGTTCATTACAAATAAATGGTATTGATATCCAAGTATATTTTATTTTATCAATATATATAGCTTCTAAAATATTTCTAATATTATTAAACTTAGTAACAATATTATAAATTAATTTATGATCATATCCAGCATTTAACAAATCCATAATAAATACATTTATGTTACTTATTTTTTCAGAATTATATTTACATAATTTATTATTCCTAAATAAAAATGATTTTAAACCGGATAATTTATGTGCTATTGGCACATTTGAATACCAAGGAATATATCCTCTTTTTTCAATATCTTTTATTACCATACAATAAAATCATTTTTATTTAGGAATAATAAATTATGTAAATATAGTTCTGATAAAATAAGCAACATAAATGTATTTATTATGGATTTGTTAAAAGCTGGACATGATCATAAATTAATTTATAATATTGTTACTAAGTTTAATAATAATAGAAATATTTTAGATGCTATAGATATTGATAAAATAAAATATACCTGGATATCAATACCATTTATTTGTAATGAACAAGTGAAATTTATAAAACAGATATATAAAAATATATGTTGAGTTGCATTTTATACTACTCCTAATTTAAATAGATTACTAAATAATTCAAAAAATAGGTGTGGTATTTTAAATCAAAGTTGTGCAATATATAAATGGCTATGTGTTTGTGGAAAGGCATATATTGGGGAATCTCAATGTACATTGGAGAAAAGATCAAAGGAGCATTTATTGTTATATAAATGAGTGCAAAAATCAAGACAAGAGAATGTTAGAAATGATGATGTATCACCATCAGTATTTTTTCATCACAATGTAACATGTAATTATGGTTTTGATTTTGATTTTAATAAAGTTAAGATTTTGTGTATTGAAAGAAATAATAATAAACGCAAAATTAAAGAAGCTATGTTAATAAAAAGTGAAAAACCACAGTTGATAAACAAACAGGCCGCCAATATAAAAATTAATGAATTGTGGGAAAATTGATGTATGATGTATTACTTTTTGTTTACATTTGTAACGTTTTTTTTCTAATACAATTTGAATCTAGTTGATAATGACTACATAGATAGTTGAAAGTACTTCTATTAAATTAGTATATATTTGGTTTTTTTTTTAAATATTGTTTTACTGTATTAATTATTGTATTGTTTTGAATAATTATATATATTTTATTATAATTGGAATACAGACATTGATTAATAATTTATATATATATATATATATATATATATATTTACATATATATATATATATATATATATATATATATATATATATAGATATATATATTTGTAAAATTGAAGTTAATACTTGTTTTTTAACCCTTAAACCGCTAATTAAATCATTGGTTGTATGAGATAAAAATCAAATCTTTTAATTGGCCAACTCACAAACTGAAGACAAAGCCTATTGTTAAAACATATTCGTCTATAATATTAAATTCAACTCAGATACGTTTATAAAAAGTATATAATTAATTTTTCAGGTCATGAAGAAAACGAAAGTTCTTTCAAAAATAAATTGCTATTTATTTATTCTAAGATATTCTATATCGGCAACATAAAAGTTATAATGTAAACAAAAAGATCGACTTTTACGTTATAGAAAAGTAAATATTTCTTTTTACTACATCTTCAATATATTTACTTAAATCTTCAATATTTTTCGAAAATAATTTTGTTTTTTTATTATTCTCTCTGAAAATTATGTTTAATTTCCATAAATATTATTTAATAATAATTTAAATCGTATTCGAAATGAAAATCTCAGCGTTTTTCTTTATTTTCTTTGATCAGGCAGTTTCTTTGTTCTTTCCAGCCAATCAGAATGTCTTTTTCGGCTGAGAGCATGCTAAGAACCAATCACAAATAATGTTCCTTCTTTGTTTAGGTTTAAAATGCGTTTTTTTTTATTTTTTACTTCTAAAATAAATCGGAAGATGTCACCATCGTACAGAACTTTTAAAAATGAATTAAATACGTATTTAACGAATTTTATCGTATAAAAACGAACTAAGTTAGAGTGATTTTAGGTGTCGACGAGGAGTCTCGTCGAGCGCGGGAAAAGGGTTAACAAGTGAATGATATATTTATTTAGCTTTTATTTAAAAGTATTTATTTTCAGTACATAATTAATTATTACAGACATTAAGATCCTTTTGTTAAAAAAACACCTATTTTGAAAAATACACATTTTGTTGTTTTTTATTTGCATTTATACATAAAGTTTTAATATTTGTAAGAATTATTCAGTAGTTGAATAAATTCTTAATGAAAATTTATTTTATTCATGAAAAATTTATTGATAACAATTTTGCTTATACATCACTTGATCACCATTTTCTGTGTTTACACAAACTGTTAACGTACTAATAAACTCTCTATAAAACAGTGCCTCCTAGTAGATGTCTTGATAATCAATGGATGGAAGAAAATCCTTACTAGATAATGATTTATACAGAAACATCACATACATTGATTACTAAGGCTTGTACTGCAAGGCACTTTGTATGAATAGTTTACTTCAGTATTGGAGAATAATTTTTGTTTGTTGAGACATGTTTCTTCACATAGAAGGCAAATGATTTTTTTTATTATTTCTTTTAGCTTATTGCACTTTTTATTTATTTGATATATTATTTTTAAGATTAATTTTCATTTCTAAATTAATATTTGCAATATTTTTTTAAAAAAAATATATAAAAATTAAACAATTTATAAGAAAAAAACATTCAAATAAATAGCAAAAGAAATAATAATTTTGCAATATTAGTGTTACAAAGTTCACACTAAAAAGTAATAAACTGAAGGCATTCATAAAAATATTACATCAACTTTGCCAATATGAAAATGATTTTTACCTCTAGGTATCAAAATGAATAAAAAAGATTTTCTCTCATCTTTTATCATTAAAATATATATTTGTAAAAAAAAAAAATACATAAAACAAATTATGTATTTTCACTTCTACTCATAGATACTAAAAAAGAATGACAACAAAAAATATTTAAATAATATATCATTACTTTTATTTTTCTGTCAAAAACAACTTTCTCTGTTATGTTATTAAAATTCATTTGTATTATTCTAAAAAAAATACATTTGAATAAAATATGAATCTAAATACCCATTAATAAGAATCGATATTTCATTTAATTGTATAAAAATAAATATATAAACAAACTAACATGACTTGTAATATATATATATTATTTTTACTCCAATGCTTACTTTATTTTTGTATCATTTTTATAAACTTTCTTATATATTTTTTTCACTTATAATTTTTTTTTATCTGCAAATCATATTATTCAATTTTGGACATATGCTGCCCATCTAGTGATATCTATTTTAACAATTCTGGATTGCCAATATCAGTAATACATGTTAGTATTAATTCCATTATTTTGCTTTTGCTCACTTCATTTTGATATTCATATATATTTATTTTCCCATGATGCTTCATGTTTAACCACAATATTTATTGTAACTTGATAAAAATATTCAAACATCAATGATTTGATAATTAAAATGTAGTATTTGCATGAACTACTATTTTAATAAAAATGGATTACTATTGATAAATTGAGTAACAATTGTTTAATAACTGATGCTATTAATCAGTAGGTTTTAAATTACATTTTTGTTAAAAAACTATAAAAATCAGTTTCAGATATAAGTATTGATAAAATACTTTAATAAAATCATTTATTTTGAAGCAATCATATATATATATAGTATACTTGCTATTAAGTTGAAAATATTAAAAAAATAATGTATAAAATAAATTCTAATTTTATACTTATTTAGGGAAAAGGTGACAAAACATACAATTATTGTAGAATCAGATAAAATCAAAGACGAAATTTTATTAAAAAATATAATTAATTAAATTTTAAAATTAATTTGCATTCAGATTCTAATCAAAGAAAATGATTTTACTTAAGTTTAATTAATTTAGAGAACAACCGACCTTTGTTTTGAGCTATATATATATATATATATATATATATATATATATATATATATATATAGAGAGAGAGAGAGAGAGAGAGAGAGGTAATATAAGAAGGGTTAGTTAGCTATTACTGTAAACTTCATAAAAAATACATTTTTTGTAGAGTTTAGAGTTTTATTTGTAAAGATTTAAATTAAACAAGGCAAAACTCTCCATACAGTAGAGCCAACCTGTGTCAACCAGAGCAATCAATGGATGCCAGAAATCTTGTGCATAAAATCCCTATCTAATGCCTACTCATCCAATATCCCCAGACCTGTTTCTGGTTTGTGGCGGATGCTAGTCCATCAAAATATCGGTGTTTAATGGAAAATAAGACATGGTACAGCCCAAAAAGTTATAATTTATATATATTACATTGGGTATTATTTTGCCACAGGGAAGTCATATAGTTGTAATCTAATTTTAAGAGTCTCCCCTGATCACCAAACATAAAAAAATGAAGTAGTATATAGGTTGGCATGAGATGTGGAGGTTTAAGTCATCCTGGTGATGATTTATGTGATTGATGGCTCATCCTGACTATTACAATATTAAGCTAAATAGTTGCATTTTCTGTCAATATTCAGTTTTTTAATGAAAAAAATTATTCAATCTCCATTATTATGTTAATTTTCTACATTGTACTTGACTGATCCTGTACAGTTTGCTGCCATTGGTAAAGCTTCTGACTTGAGATTTGGACGTTACAGAATTGATTCTGGTGTCCATAAGTCTGGCAATCAAACTTCTTATGAACTACTGAACAATAAAGCTATATGTATTTTTTTTTTGCTCAGCAAAATTTGGCACAGTTGGTAGAGTATTCAAATTAGGATAGGTGAAGTTCCAAGATTATTATGGCACTCAAACATCTTATTAATTTCCAAACATTAATGCCACATGCTTGGGATTGGAAAGTCTCTGTATCTATTCTAGCATCAACAGTTCTCATGCTGAAACTTTTTATGAACTCTTGAGCAATAAGATCAGTAGCACTTATTTTTGATTATACTTGACTTTATTAATATTTTGATAATGTCTATGACAAATAATTTTTAACATTTCTTATTTTCCACTTATTTTCAAAAAAATTGTCACAGGTCTTAATATTTTTAGTATTTATATTTGATCTATTATATGTTTTTACTAAAAAAAAAAAAAAGATATTTACAAGTTACACTATTCTTTAAAGTTTCTCTATAATATTTTTTTTTTTTTAGATTTAAATTACAAGAGTATATATTTAATATTAATGTGTATAATGAATTTGAAAGTGTTTGCAATATGAAATAGTGTGGTCAGAGGGCAGATGAAGTATTTGTAGTAATAATCGTTCATACACATATATTTAATGCACACTATAAAATGTCACTGTATGCAAGAGAAACACATACATGTAAGGTCCATATTGTATTTAATCTAACTAATAATATACCCTTTTTTGAGATCATTGTTCAATTCCTGTGAGAAATGCTAACATTAATATATTTCTTAAAAATAATGTTTTATGTTAAACAACTTATATTTAGGTGTTATAGATATATAGATTGTTTAAGAAACCATCAAAATCCACAAAGTTTGTTTTTTTATTCTTCTATACCTATTTGTTTTTCCATATTAATAAGAATCAAACAAAGAATGTGAGGGAGGAAGATGAATGGTATTTTTATATAGTTTTGCATATAAGTATAAGTTTCCTATTACATCAATATTTTCTAGTTTTCAAAATAAACAATCACTATAACAACTACAACTCACTTCTTGAAATTATTCAAAAATATTTTCTCCCCCTCCCAAAACTATGTTTTGGAATATTTTCAAAACTATGTTCAAAATTAAAACATGTTTACATAAAAACCACTTTAAAATCAATTATAAAATAAAATACATTATCAGTTTTTGATAAGAGAAAAACAAAATAAATTATACTTATATATTTTCTCTTTATTATCAACTAATATCTTTGTTATGCCATATATATATATTATAACAAAATGTTCATGTACACAATTTTCTTCACTGTTTAAATAATGGAAGTATTATGATTACTTTATAAAACTTTTAAGATTTATTTAAGATATATGTGTAAATTATGTTTGCCAGTCAATAACTAATTACACAAAATATTACAACATCATGTATGTATATATATATATAAGCTAAAAGCATAACAAAATATTACAACATCATGTATGTATATATATATATAAGCTAAAAGCATTTTCATTGAATATAGATCATTTTCTAATAGCTATAATATATATTGATAAGTAAAATTATTTTATTACTTTTTTAAAATTACAATATTTTGATGGTGAATGATGATGATCAAACCCTCATCAGAAGTTTGATCAGCTGACATGGGATTCAAGTGTTAGGTGACTCATAAAATGTACAAGTATGAATATAATTTATAAAGACAAAACGGACATTTGTGGGCAATATAAACACACACTATATTGCATATTGCAAATATATTTTTTTTTTAATTGTGACATTAATTTTTGTTAAGAAATTTTCATTAATTTGTTTTACATTTTTTTTTGTGGGTGCCTAAAATAAGAGGAGGATAACTAATTAAAATGTGTGTTAGTTTGTTTAATTAAATTGGTAGATAAAAAAGGAAAAAAAAATGGCTGAAATAATTTCATTAACTGTCTTTGATACAACTATTTTGCAGACATTTTTTTAACAATGTTTAACATATTGTAAAATCATTAGATACATTGTAATAAAAATTCTTTATCTCTTTGATATACTTTTTTTTAAATAGTTTTTTTAAATGTACCGAGGGATCGTATCAAAATTTATTATCAAGTTTTAATAAAATTGTTGAAATTCTTTTTTTGTCAAAATATAAAGACTCATCTGCAAGCTGATAGAAAAATAAATTAATTGAAATCAAAGATAAAAATTACAATATCCTGTTCTTTTGTGTGGGTATGATATAAAAAATGAGCTGAGCGAGAAAAAAAAATGAGAGGAGAGTCAGAGTCCGCCATAAGCATCAATGAGACTGTCAGAAGTCCAAAATCAAGAATCCTAAGAGAGAGCAAATATATTGTGGACCTTCAGAGACAGTGAGTGTTTGGTGATTAGTGATTGGAACAACTATTGTGCCAAAACAAAAAAAATATTGAAGAATAGTTGAAATTCATTTTGAAAGAAGGGGAAAAAACAAAACATTAATGCAGCCAGAAGAGTTGGGTAAACTAAACAAAATGGAATAAAAATTCACCAAGTACAATAAATATTTCAAATTAGTTTTTTTAATTATAATAATTACTTAAAATAAGTATTAAATTGTTTGTACATATAAAAAATATAGCTATAAAATTGCAAAAATGAAGAAATAAAGTCACTTTTGTTTAATGACATTCACTTGATTTCTTTCTTTTAATAAGTTATTATAATGAAATAAATTTGCCTTTTATTATTGTTCCCCTTAATTACAATAAGTTTTGTAAGATTACTTTTAAAGAGTAATAAAAATAGCAACATTTACAAAAGACAGAAAAAAAGATACAGTTATTTATACTACAAAAAATATGAGATACTATAGAACCTGAAAGAGGAGGGGTTGGTACAAAATATATACTATGCTTAGTAAATTCAAACTAATTTGAATTTTGAAAAAAATAGAGATATACTTAGGAAATTGCTGCAATGAACATCTGTTGAAATTAAAAATAAAAGAAATTTAGTCATTTGAAAATTGATAGTGATATGGCATACCAGTTACATCTGATAATGTTATTTGTACTTATTAGGAAAGTTGAAGATTAAAATTATTCAATTTTAGAAAAATTCCAGGATGGAGAAAGTGGCATGTATACAAATTAAAATATGATTTGAAATGAGATAAGTTATTGAGTTTCCAGTGTGCAAATAGAAAGATCATTATGAAATAGTATTGGTAAGGGGATAACTATATAAAGAAATGACTATGATCTACTTTCATCAAATTTATTATAACATTTATAAATATTCTTTTTTTTTTAAAAAAGAGAGCAAAGTTTAAGTCATATGGCTTGTTTGATTATTATTTGGATTTGATTTATTAATTAATTATTATTATATAAATCTCAAAGCTGGGCAATTTTTCATTTGCCATGTCTCCCCATTCTATTCATTTATTATAAGATAGTGATTTAATTTTTAAAAATACAGTATATGTATAGTTTTTAGATTTATTTTTATGACAATTAATAATTTCTTGACTAAACTAATTTATCATTATTGTATTAATGAATATTAATAGTTTTAATATTGTTTATATTTAAAAGATATAAGAAGTAATATATTATAGCAGATTTTAATCTGTAATTTTTTAATAAAATAAATTATGTTTAGAAATCCCTGATATTTATACAGTTGTTTTAATGTTTTATATTAATTATATTGTTATGCATTAATAAATATGATTTTTCAAGGCTTAGCTGCATTCTGATGTTTGATTTTATATAATTTAAAATATTTCTTATACATTAAATATTATTTGATAAACTCTAAAAATGTTGGATAGTAATTCAAAGGAATAGTGTTTTTTAATAATTCTTTCAGCCTTTTTATTTCTCATTATTTTATACTTGCATACATATAAAAGGGTCATGTGTATAAATCTGATCGCCAGCCTACGCTGCGGTATTGTTAACCTGAGTTGTATGAAACTAAAATTTTTTTGGCTTTTAAAATTCAGTCTTCCAAGTATAATTCGTAAATGGAAGTTCAGATTGTTTTTTCTAGAGGGTAAAACAAAAATAAAACTCACTAAAACTTCACTATTTAGCAGTTATCTCGTCTGCAGAGCCGTGCTTTGAACTAAAATAATTCTGGGGGGAGGGGCTTTGAACATCAGTGGGCTTTTTTTTTACCATATAAAAGTAAAGTTCGAAAAGAGATCCCTCAATAGCATATATTTAGCAAGATTTATTTTTCTTTTTTCACAATTATAACATATTTCTTAACACACTCAAGTACTAAAGACAATTTTTTTTGTCAAAACCTTAACTAATATTTTATTATTTCTTTGTTTAATATAATTAATATTCTTAGGCAGTTTTTTTTTTTGTCTACGGATAAAAAAAGAATTTAGAAGTTTTGCTTCTTAATTAATACAAATTGTTTCATTTTCCCACAACTAGTCTTATAATATTAACTTATGCAAAATAACGTAATTACTTTAGTAGGATGACATTATTTGCGTGGAGAACCACGCTCCAAGTTATTTAAAGAAAACATTTTCCTTAATCCATTTATTCCTTCCAGAAATTACTTTCTCATTTGTGCTAATATAAGATGTGACAAACAAGTTAAGCAGTTTTTTTAACTAATTATTTAAAGTCATTCCGACAATTAATTATTAAGCAATTGTGACATTTGCTATATTTCTGATACACATACTTATAATAAGCTTTAGACGAATTTATAAATAAATGGATAAAGATAATTATGATTATGAATATTTTCGCCCCGTTTAATATTGCTTTTTTTAAAAAAAATAAATAAAAATAGAAAGTTAATTCCTTTGAATAAACTTGATGTAAATATTATTTTATTTATAAAATAAAACTTCATATAGATATTTATATCAATTTGCATAAATTATGTTTAAAAATTAACAAGGTAATGAATATTACTGCTGGTCAACGTGCAAGTGTATATATTTTTTTCCTTTTTATCATTATATCGTTTAAACATTTTATTTGATCTCAGAAAGATAATATAAATACACAAACAAATTAATTACAAACAAATTGATTGTGTATATAAATAATACAATAAACTGAAGCGATATCATATATTCAAAATGCTATCTGTAAAATATATAATATTTATCCATTAATACATTAAATAAAAAAGTAAGCAATTTTTATCAGACTCAAACAACTTTGTTCAAATGTCGTGAAAGAAGATAAATAACATAAATATAGTACCTCTATTTTTATATAAATACCATTAATAAGATTCATTTATTGTTTAAGTTAGTATGGTCATATCCAATTCACCAAATATTTTACCAAATAAGACTATATATAATAATTTTCTTCTATCTTACACAAACAATTTAATATTCCAATTACATAATAAACGAATTAGTGACTGTAAAAAATAAATTAAAGGATTATTAAAACCTCACTTTGCCATATATATATATATATGTTTGTTTAAAAATTGATAAAAAGGTCCTTATCAAAATAAGAATACTAAATAAATGATTCATTATTTAATTTCAAATGAATTGTATTGTAATATTTAAATTAAAAAAAATGCTATATTTGATGGCAAGATTGCATGCACTTCTCTCAAAGAACAAACAAGTTGAAACCTAATCATGCTTCTAAAAAAATTATCAATGTTGCAATGAATATATATTATATTATTCTGAAAATGCATTTTTAATATTGGGTATCACTATAAATTTGTTATAAATTTACATCTTTTTGGTCTGTGTTGTTTGCTTTTGCATCATTGTTCTGGTTGGTTTTTATATGGAGTGTTTGTTGTTTTTGTGCTTCTTCAATTTGTGATGTTGTGTTTATTAGATGGTTTTCCAATAGATTTGTAAATGTTTCCATTGGACATGAGTCTTCATTTATATTATCAATGGTTGATGAATTAGTGTTATCATTATCTGCCTTCGCTTTTTTGTTAGCTTCTTTCTGTTAGGTCTCCCAGGCTTTCTCTTGCTTTCTAGTTGGATTGGATTTGTCGGTTGCATTATTGTGATAGGAATGCTTGGTGGTAGCAGTGCCTCCATAATTTCTATGGCTGCCTTATTAATAATAGTATGATGTCTGCTTTCATCTGTTCCCAGCCAAATTCTGGCATATATGCATTTGTTTTACTGTTGAGTTATTTTTTGCTTGGCTTCCATTTTGTTTTTGAACATGTTTTTTTTGGCTTAGAGTTTTGTTCTTTTATCTGTGAACAAATCTATAAGGTGTAAGCTTGGTATCTTTGCTTTATTGTTGGTATTATTTTTTGTGTGATTTGTAAACTGATATTGTTGGCAATAGTTATTTCTTCTTCTGTTTGCATGGTGTTATTGAAATTTTGTTGTCTTCATATGTGCATGTTTTTATTTTTGTTTAAGTTCTGGACGTTTGGGCATTGTGCAGTGATGTGTCCTTCTTGTTTACATGAATAATACTGTGGTTTCATATATTTAATATATAGAGTGAGCATTGTTTCCTGATTCAGGATCTGTGTTGGTATATTATCTGGACCAGTATCTGAATGTAGTTTTATTCTGAACTCGTAAAAGTTACTCACAATTGGTATTGGTGTGACTTTCTGGTATACTGTTTTGAATATAATGACCTTGCCAAATGATTCCATCATTCATAGGAGATCTTGCTCTGTATATCCCAGGTAGGTGTTCTTAATTATTCCTGAAAAGGTATTATGATAATTCTGGTGTATAGTGATCAGTGCATAGTTACCCAAAGATTTGACTTGTCTTTGAAACCTTTCCCTTTGTGTGACTTTATAAAATTCCAGTATTAAGAACCAGTGATTGGGATGTTTGGCAATCTGTTACATGGTGTCCCAGAATCCATTTAATGTTATTGCCTCATACATTAACTCTTTTGGAAATTTATATAATGATATGTTGCTACCTGATGCTGACAACATCATGGATTTGGAAGAAAAAAAAATCATATGTTGCAAATAGATGTTTTGGTATGGATTTATTGAACAATTTAGTTGAGATATTAAATTTTTCTTCATTCCAGACAATTTCTGGTGGATTTTGACTTTCCTGTTTTCCGATTTCTAAATTGTTTATGTCACTATCGGTTGGTTTCCTATACCTACTATTGATCTTTTGAGAGGTTGTTGCATTGCTTTTTATCTCTTTGCTGATATTTGAGCTAAATTGAGTTTCAGTTTTTTTGTTAAGATAAATGAATTTATTTTTTATTTTCCTTTGACCACGTCTGCAAATGTTGGCTTGTTTTTTTTTCTTGCTTTAATTGATGTTTTTGCTGCTGTTAATTAAGTCATGAGATCTTTGAGCCTCCATGCTTGCATTAGTAATGTTGCAATATTTGTTTTCAATTCAAAAATTATCAATTAAACACTGCTTATTTTTTCTGTTAGTTGATTTCAATTAAATTAATATTACAACTTTTGATGTTATATATATATATATATATATATATATATATATATATATATATATATATATATATATATATATATATATATATATATATATATATATATATATATATATATACATTGCTTCTGAAGTTTTTAATGGTTTGAATGTGGAATGTTTTAACCTGGTCTGTGCTCTCCAAGGTCTAAAGCGCTCTCTATTGTTATTGTTATCATCATCATCATCATCATCATCATCATTATTATTATTATTATTATTGTTATTATTATTATTATTATTATTATTATTATTAATAATAATATTATATGTGTTTCAAAGATAAACTGTATTTGTCTTACAAGAGTTTTACATAGCTTAGATTACTGTGTTTGCATGGGTAAACTGTAGTTGTACGTTTACATATATAAAAATTGATTTATTAGTTTACACAGGATTGCAGGAAATTTTTACATACTGTGGATTAGTTATAAGAGTTTTACATAACTTGAACTGCAGTAGTTACATGGACAATCTGTAAATGTAGATTTACATATGTAAAAGTTGATTTATTGATTTATGCAAGATTACACAAATTTTACATATTTACATGCTCTGGACTGCTGTATTTACAGTTGCAAACCAGGTTTTATGTGGTTGAGTTGCCTGGACACATAGGCAAGAAATTAAAATTTTCATGGTAGTGTGACAATTGTCTGTGAGGTTCACAGTGATATGAGATCAATGTGTTATTTTTGATTTTTTAGAGTTCTGGATCTGCTTTGGGTGACCAGGTTTTTCTCTTGGTTTCATTAGCAATGTGGATCATGGAGGGTGCTAGTGTGGATAGAATACATGATGGGATTTCTTTCATAATTGGTACAACTCCACCATGCCTGTGTTCTGGTGCATATGAATATATGAATGTTACAGAGGGAGGAAGGGTGACAGCTATATTAGAATTAGTTGGAATTGTAGTTTGTGGTATATTGCTTAGGCTTTGGATTTATCTGTGTGTGAAATATAGAGGTTAAGTAAGGCTTATTGATAAGATTTAAGCTTTTGATAAGATTTAAGCATGAGATCTATGAGTAACGGTCCTAATTTCCACAGGGGGCTGCTGGTACAATTATGTTAGAACTAGTTGCTATTGTTAAATTGAAGTTTGACATAAATAGTCAGACTCAGGTTCAGGCTGTTTTAGAGATAGAAGCTGAGTAAAGATTTTGATGTGATTTAAATGTGAATTCATGGTTAGAGGTCCAGACATAGGGAGATGGTAAATTTGGATAGGTAGTTAGGCTTGGCATTACTATTGGAAATGACTTATGGTTTTTGAAATAATCTAGTTGAAAATATGAATAAAAAATTAAATACAAAATTGGAAATGGGTTATCAACTGATTGGAAATTGAAAAAAATATATAAAATTAGTTTTTTTTTTTTTTTGCTAGTCTAAAGTTTTCACTTTTTTACGAGTACAAATAGCCAGAACTTGTTAACTTTGTGAGCAAATGAATTAATTGCTGGGAACTTGAAATCAAATTTTTATTAGTAAATAAAGATCAGAGTTTGCTACAATAACATTAAAAATAGGCATATGCATGACTGACCTTTGGACTTTTGAAACTCTGTGCTGATATTATTTGTGACAGGCATTGGTCATCAG
Source organism: Epiperipatus broadwayi (assembly GCA_028023455.1). Classification (NCBI taxonomy): domain Eukaryota; kingdom Metazoa; phylum Onychophora; class Udeonychophora; order Euonychophora; family Peripatidae; genus Epiperipatus; species Epiperipatus broadwayi. Next base: position 732,588 of record JAQFVV010006313.1, on the reverse strand, counting down.
ATGGATTTTTTAATTATCATTAGCTAACTTGATTTTAATTAAAAGTTTGAATAAAAAACGTATCTCAAAATTGGAAAGAAGTAATCAATTGATTAAAGATATATTATTATCTTGCATTAGGCCAAGATTTTGAATTTTTTAATCATAAACACTGGGGCTTGTTAACTTGTTTGTGAGCAAGTGAATTGCATGCTGGAAAATTTGTAATTGAAACTTTTTTCCCCAACAAAGATCAGAAATTGCTAAAATAGAATTAAAAATAAGCTTATGTTTAACTGAACTTTGGATTTTGAAACTCTGGGCTGGTAATATTGGTGGAAAGTATTTGGTCATGTGATGGCTTTGTCCCATGTTGTTTTCTAAATTACTGTTGGGTACCTTGATTTCAATTGAAATTTTTAATTAAAAATGTAACACAAAATTATTAATTGATTATGAGCTCATTGAAAATGGTATATTGGGATATGGTTTTTACTGTGTCAGGCTTAGGTTTTGAGTACTTTTGGAGCATGTAAATCTAAAACTATTTAACTTGGTAGTGAACAAATGGACTGTTGCTTTTGAACTACATATTAATATTATATTATTATTATTATTATTATTATTATTATTATTATTATTATTATTATTATTATTATTATTATTATTATTATTATTATTATTATTATTATTATTATTATTATTATTATTATTATTATTATTATTATTATTATTATTATTATTATTATTATTATTATTATTAGTAGTAGTAGTAGTAGTAGTAGTAGTAGTAGTAATAATAGTAGTAGTAGTAATAGTAGTAGTAGTAGTAGTAGTAGTAGTAGTAGTAGTAGTAGTAGTAGTAGTAGTAGTGGTGATGGTGGTGGTGCTAATGGTAGTGATGGTGGTAATAGTAATGGTGGTAGTAGTAGTAGTAGTAATAGGTAGTAGTAGTAGTAGTAGTAGTTATAATAGTAGTAGTAATAATACTAATAGTAGTAGCAGCAGTAGCCTCATTTATACTTTGGCTAGAAGTATGATAAAACAAAATTAAATCCATCAAAATCTTTTTTTCTAAAAATAATTTAGAACTATTGGAAACCTATTGGAAGCTTGATTTATCAGTAGATAACTTAATAAAAATACAATGAAATATAAGTGAAGTTTTATATAATTTGCATATATTATCATAAAAGTAAAATTGATTAAAATATTTTTAAGTTCTTGTTAACCTACCATTTGTAAGTGTAATATGTTTGAGCTTCAAAACTTCAGAAACAAAAATTAAAAATTGGAGAATATATATAGTTTTTACTTACCTATTATTTTATATAAAATCATAAGCAATATATATATATACATCTTTTATTTATACTATTTATTTATGGAATTTGCTTGATAACATACTGAAATATTAAACAATGTAGATAACTTGCACTATTATCATGTTATTATATATTATATATATATATATATATATATATATATATATATATATATATATATATATATATATATATATATATATATATATATATATATATATATATATATATATATATGGGTTTTATCACTATTCACTGAATATTTTTAAAAATACTTAGATATCATCTAAATGTAAGCATAATACAAGTAGCTTAATGTTTGATAAATAATATTATTATTCACATTAAGCAAATTTAAATATAAATTTTAAATTTAAGAATAATCAATAATAATACACAGCTTTTTACATTTATTTAGTAAAATTCATTTATATGTAGAGAGTAACATTATAACTCATGTGGAAACTATTTAGAAAGATTGTCTATGCAAGGAGAAATATTATAAACTTTTTATTCATAATTTCTCACAAAATATTATAATATTTGATCTTAAAGTACAGAAAATCAAGGGTGTTTTTACTATGAAATGATAAAAGATATGTATTAGTGTGTGCAATGAAAGTCAATGGCTTTCTCATAAATTTTGTGGCATTTAGGTAAATACAATAGCACTGTCATTACTTTGGCTTTTGTTTGCAATTTTGCAGTTATGTATAATTTTAGTTTACTAATGTGCCTTATTTTTGGCATAAAAATTTAACTAATTTATTAATTAGAAAAAAAATATTTGAAGATGCCACTATCATATGAACCCAATACAAATATCACTGTAAAATTTTAATCTTAACAAAAAAGGAAACAATGCTTGATTAGTTATACCGTAATACAAAAAAACTGACAACATCACTGATTAGTAGACTATTTGACCTCAGATATTTCAGAGATATTTTATTGTTTACTTATTTCTGAAAAAAATTGTACTTTTCAGTAATTTATTTACATTTTTACGATTATATATGCAACATATTTGTACAATATTTAATTTACTCAAAAGTATATATGATTACAATTGTATTTTATTTCATAAAAATGTAGTTACAATAAACTGAAAGCTGTTTTACTGGTTAACAATAACTATTTTTTTTTAATTCTGATGAATAATTTTTTGTGAAATTTTAATAATTTGAATTTTAGGACATATTTTCACTTCTTTTTATACATCTCAATTTAAAATTGTTTTCATATTAAATATGGAATTCAAATAAATATTTTGTTCAATATCATTTATGAATAGATGATATTATACTCCAATATGAAAAGAGCAAACATGATCAAAGTTGTAACCTGAGATTTGTTAAATATGTGTAGGAGGATGTGAACTTTATATGAATTAATGTAACAGTCAGGGATTTCTATTTGTTTAATAAGAAGCAATATTTAATGGTATATTTATAATAGTATAATTACACTGACAACAGACAATAATTAAAGTTATATCACACATCAAGGAACAGTTTACATCTTTTGCCCAAAATTTTTATAATGTAATTATCCTAACCATATAGCTTTTTTTATCTGAAAATATCTATATTGTCTACTCTAAAAAAATGAAAAATTGGAATTGATTTTTTAAACAACAGATTGGATTACTTTTAGTCATGTACAGCAAATATAATCATGAGTCTTACTCTCAGACTTGGTAATATTTTTAATCTTTAAGTTAAATATAAATTGTTTTTATTGGTTTTTCCAATTTTTGAATGTGGATAAAAACCTCATTTGCAAACTGAAATTATTGTTCAATAAAATCAATTTCTATTTTTTTTTTTTTAAATTTAATGTCTGATGATCATAAAGTATTTATTATTTTAGTTACTTTAGAAATGTAATTCTTGTTTGATATTATTGCAAATAAAATTATTTTAGCATATTTTTTTATTTCTCATATCGATGACAAGTTGACCTCTATTTTGTTTTATATTAGAATTTATTTTATAAGTATCATTAAATTATTATTTTATTTTTTGTGTTCTACCTATATAATATTGATACTTTTATTAATACATTTTGTATTTTTTTTTTTTTTTTTAGTAAATGGAATAATTAAATTCCTCTATCTCAAATTATTGCTATTTTAATTTTAATACACATACTTATTTTTTCCTTGTATTCTCTTTATATATATTATACCAGACACTCAATCTATACTGATCCCAGAGGGCGCCACCGGATCGCTACATACCTGGAAAAATTTATTTACTGTGATCAGAATGGATGATGATGGCGGTTTGCACCGACTAGACTCAGGGAGAAACAAGATATCTTAAATATTGTTTAGACAATTGAGAAATAAAAGCACAAAGACAAACATCAGCCAAATTAAGTTTAAAGAAACTTTAAAAATTTTATTTAAGAGCAAAATAAATTATGAAGTATAAGTTATGACACAGAAATAGGATGAGCTCAGTGTGTACCAGAAAGACTAAAATTCCATGCTCTGGAAGACAGACTGATTTTCTAATAGAGCATTAAAAAGGGAGAGAACAAATGTCTTTCAATTGAGAATTCACGCAGACATTGGTTTTCCTATTCACATTTATGAAAACAATACATCCTTGAAATAAATCAAGGAAAGCAGCGCCAGTGAGCATTTTCTAGGTCCGGAAAATGCGATGGGACAAAGAACATCATATTCCACTAGAAGCTACATCTTATACTACATTTAAAGTAAAGATGATTGATTTACCTCAAGAACAAACAAAAAAATATGATTTAGTGAGAAAGAAAAACAGAAAATTAACTGAGGAATCCCCAACCAAACGATTGGTGAAAACTAATCTAAGAATAATAATTAAAGGTCTCAATAGGAGACAAGTAAATCATTAGAAAACCAGTTACGTCTGCCACAGCAATTAAAGAAAATGAATTACAAATAATTATAATTAAGAAATAACTTTATGAAACAAGTTCTGATTACATGCTCTGATAAATTTAAAGCCACGCATAAATACAAAAATAAATCTAGAAAGCTAAATGTAAACATTCCAAGATTTTTTAGAAGTTAGTTTATCGGAGAGTGTTTATGAGTAAAAAAAACATTAACTTAAGACATTAAATACTTTACCAAAAAGAAATGCTCTTCTACCGGTAATTTACAAAAGGATAAATATTATCTTCCTGCTGGCAACTTATAAAATTACAAAAACAACAAATCCAGTTTCTGATTTCAGAGTTATATAAGAAAAAAAAGAGATCTCCACATACAGAAAACTAGGACAATAAATATGAGAAGTCACCAGCCAAATGATTTTGGTGGTTTGCAAAAGTGCAAACACAGTATTTAAAATCAATTATAGGATACTAAAATAATTACAGGTGAGCATTTAAGAATATACAATGCTGCTAAAGCATTTAAAAAACAGTTAGGCATAAAAATACAAACTCACTAGTCACACTCCAATAAACAAAATTGAAATCAAACTTGGATTCTTAAAACTAAGATTCCAAGACACACAGCGAAGTACAATAAAAGAGAATAAATACAACTAATAACAGGTTAAACATTAATTTAGAATACAGGTTTATTAGATTGAGTGGAGATTTAACTAAAAGAATTTACCCTGGAAATAATAAAAAAAAAATTTACCTTACAGTAAAGCACAGTTCGCTTAGAGTGCACACATTTATTTTAGTTCATTTTCAGGTCCTTTGACAGCAGCAAGGTAGAGACAGTGTTTATTTTAGATGTTCATGGCAGGATTGAAGGAGAGTTGGCAGGCATGGGTCCGTCTTTTGAGTTAAGCTAGCAAGTCATATTGTTGGTTCCAATAAGAACAGCAGCGTATTTTGACATTGAAAAAAGCAAAAATTTTTTTAATAACTGCAAATTTTGCTTTTAAAGATTAAATGTCCAAACTACTAATGGGAAATAAGAAGCTGAGCAAATCACCTTGATAGAGTGTTGGCTTAGTCAATCTCTCTAGGATAGAATAGCCCATGAAATTTTTTGGTGTTATTTATACCTCCACTCGATTTCCTACATAAACTAGCCTTGTTGTTGAATTCTATGCTTCAGGGCAGGGGCAAATCTTAATCTCACGCTCAAAACTAATGAAGAATTCTATCCAGGGATTATTTTGAACAAAAATAACAACATAAAATTAAAACTCCGCTTTTAGAATGAACTTAACATGATTAAAATAAAAGCAACAGGAATGTAATTAGCTAGCCAGCTTGTTTTTAATCAAATTGATTAAAAAAAATGAAAACAAGCAGTATCAGAAATCTATTTTAAAAACAATTTTATAAACATTAAAACGATCTATTTTAAATATAAACGAGTAGGTGTATTAATACACATACTATTTTTAAATAATAATAAAAAAATTAACATTAGATAAGATTTCACAAAAATTAAGTTTTTAAGTTTGTCAGTAAAACCCTTGAATCAGATATCAGTTCGGTTCAATATATATATAAGCACACTTGCATTTATGACAAGTTGACGTATACTTCTAATAAATTAACTTGAATTATTATTATTATTATTATTATTATTATTATTATTATTATTATTATTATTATTATTATTATTATTATTATTATTAGTGTTGTTGTTGTTGTTTTTATTGCTGTTATTATTATTGATATTATTATTATTATTATATTGTATAAGCAAATTTTACTATAACTTTTTATTATTTTGTGGCAATATATTTTTTTAAAATGCATGAAAGCACATCAGTATATTTATATATCAAATGCTTTTTTCAGACTCATTTCCATGTAATAACTGATAAACATATGTTTTCCCAAACGAACATTTACCAATTTCAACTATTTTTGATTATTATATGTATATACTTAATGTTTTAAAGATCTTTAGCACAAAAGACATTATTGCTTCTACTTTTCAAATGACTTGAATGAATCTGAGCACTTAATATAAGTAACTGTCCGTTCATTACCTTCTCCTATCTAATGATTAGCCAACTTATAGACATGGATCTGAAGTTAAGAGAAAGTAATTAATTAGAGCTGTTAAATGCAGAATAAATGTGAGAAATAGAAGTCATGTATTGCTTTGTTTTGATTTATTATTTGTTTGTATGGAACTTAGCTTCATAAAAGAAATTATACAGTTATGCACACACAAACCGACGCATGCAAAAGATATATTTTATCAAAATACATATATTTTTATTTTTTTGTTTTATTATACATTAAATGTTAAATAATGTAAAAATTAAATAATAATAATTTGATTTGCACGAATTATTTAAAAAATCGGTAAAACGTAAATAATTTTATCATTAATCATTTTTTATTTACTCCATTACTTAAATTTTTGTTTATTTTATAACGATGTTGTTAAAGTGAGAAACACACGAACTTTTTATACATAATCTATATTGTTAAAATAGCACAGTAAAGAAAAGATGAGTGAACTGATTGAAAATGACTTTTTTAAAAATATATATAAAAAATATATTGTATTTACTATTCTTTTTTTTTCCTTTTTTTTAATGATTATTTCATTTAGACGTTTTGCTGATAAACTGCTATTCTTTGGAATCATTGTAGTATTAAATGTAAAGATTGCTTTTATAAAATAGTTGAGTTAATGTGCAGATGTGTAGTGAATATTATTTATGCTAAATGTAATACTTAGAATGATTTTGAAAAATCTAATTAATAATATTTTATTTAGAGATATAATTATTTGTTTGTATATAAAATAAATAGTGCTCTACAAAACATATTGCCTATTAGATAGATTTGTATATTAATCAAAATTATATAAAGCTGAACCAGACTAGCCAAAAAATTAAAATCTAAAACACAATCAATAGTTTCACTGCTACAAGCAGACTTCTCAATTGTAAAAAAAATACAAAACAACAATATTGTTATATTAAACATTATCCACAATCTCATTTACTTTTCATCCACCCTTAATATTAAAAGAACTATTAAATAAGTTAATTACTTCAGAATCATATATTTTTTATAATAAAGATTCTTTAATTCTTCTTTTTATTTCTTTTCTCTTAAAGAAAATAACCTTAGTTTCATCAAAATTAATAGTGTGGTCTGTATCTTTTTCAAGGACAAACAAAGCAGAACTAAACATCACATGATCATATTTATTATGCATGCTCTTAACTGTTGTTAAAACTCTCTATTGATTACTCTGGCTTGCACTGGGTGGCAATATGTATAGAGAGTTTTGCCTGTTTTAAAGCAGAAGTAAGATATTTATTTCTAAGTCTAGTTTTATGTATCTTTATTTTTTCAATTATACTCAAACTACTTTGAGCTATATATAACTTTATTAAAAACAATTCTATTTACTTTCCATCCAACCTTAATATTAAAAGTACTTTTAATAAGTTAATTGTTTCAAATCATAAATGTTTACATTTGAATATTAATATGATAATTGATTAAAGGCTATTTACAATACTAAATTTCCTTATAACATTTGTATTTTTTTTCATCTTTATTTATTTATCTTACTATCTCTAGTAGTCTATTTTAATATGTATCCCTAATCATCATGAAACATTCATGATATTGTTATGTTTATGTGTGTGTGCACTAAGTATGAATATAAATGTTTGTTTAAGCATGATATTTTTTATTTGCATACAGAGGCAATTTAATTGTAATCCTTTTTTTTTGTCTGTAGCCATTTATGTTTGAGAAAATAAGAATGCAGTAATAATGGACACTATAACTGTTTTCTTGAAATTGTAATCAATAATGGATTCTGTTGTAACTGAATTGAAACAGAAAAATCACATATCAAATGACTATATGCATAGGCATCCACAATATGATTTAGAGATAATATTATTTTTCATTATTGTATTATTGACTAAAAATACCTGTTCAATACAGTGTATTTAGGCTTTATTTATTTGAACAGAAAAAAAATATGTACTGTCATTAATCGTAGCAAAGCAACAGATAGTAATAAAGATATGAATTACAATTATTTTTTAAATATGTGCATGAAATTTGTGAACTTTGCTTGATGTAAACCTTATAAAACTTATCCTAGGAATGGTGCTGGTATAAGTATTTGTCTAATCTTTAAAAATGATAACATTATTTTTCTGTAATTAATGTTCCAAAAGTATCTAAGGATAATTGGAAAAACAATTTACCATATGACAGCGATTAGGGGTATGTTAAATTCACTATAAAGTTTTAGAATTTCTACATGCATAGAATCAATGAAAGGCTAATGATATACAAACTGATTTGCACAAGAGTACTTATAATTATTTTATTGATAGTTATGCTCAAATATAAAAATAAAAAGGTTCAGATTTTTTTAAAAATTTTTGATAGATAAAATTATGGCATTAATATTGCTTTAGAAATTTTTTTCTTCTTTGAGACTTTAATGCATCTGTTGTTATAAGCAGCTAATCCATGATGTAACATTAATCAAAATAATGTAAAAAAAAAAACTATGTAAACTGGAATGACACATTATTATTATATGTTTTTATTGCACAGTAGAACATAGATTGAGTATTAAAAATCTTAGTTTTAAGAAGATAATTGTTATAATACAATGAGAATGTATGTTCCTGCTAAATTATAATTTATAATTACAAATAGCCTTTATAGAACAAAAACAATATAGTGATCATTATCAATTTACATCCATTACATTAATTGTTTAATATAGTGATCATTAAAATATATATATTTTTCAAATGTTTACTATTCTAATCTTTAAATCATGATTAAAATAATACTTAAATAAAAGCTAATTTTACAAAATTAAACTATTCATAAATATGACGTTTAATTTTTAAAAAAATATATAGCAAAACAATAGTATGTTTTCTAATTATTACAATATATATATATATATATATATATATATTATATATATATATATATATATATATAACTAGAATAATAAGAAGTAGTAAAAAAAAAATACTTAAATGAGAAAAATGGTGTATCTTAGTTACAATAATGTAATTTTTTTTGTTTCCATGATATAAATTTATTTTTTAAAATATTACATATTTATTATTTTTTAATTATTAAATAAACAACTATAACACAAATTGATTCCCTTCAGAATTCTTTCTAACTTTGAAATAAATTATGAATAAGAATTAACATTTTAAATCTCTTTACATGTAAAACATGACCACTGAAATATAGAATTTTGTTTGTTGAAATATATATATATATATATATATATATATATATATATATATATATATATATATATATATATATATATATATATATATATATATATATATATATATATATATATATATATATGATAAAGTGAAAACTAAAATATAAATTAATTACAATGCTGTTGATTCATCCAGTACAAAATTACATACATGTTGTCACAAAAAACATCACAAATAAGAAGAAATTGAAATTTAGTATCTTCCAAAAATGAATAAGTAATTGTTCTTTTGTAAGACTTTCAGCATTATAAAATACATATATCAATAAATGTCATCTGCATAAGACAAAATGGTGATTTTTATCCCAATATAAAAATATTAAATTCCAAATATGCTAAGTAGAATGTATTGTTTACATTATATTATTCATTATTCTTTTATTGATACATTGAAGATAAATATGGCATTTATTGTGAATGTAAAGAAATTCTGTCAAAGTATATATTTTTAGGATTAATTAAAATATATAGTCACTATATCAAAATTAAAATACAGCAAAATCAGTCAAAATATATATTTTGTCTACAAAAATATTACTTAATTAATTTTTATTTAATATTTTCTTAATGACTGTTAAAATTATTTTTTCTTATGCAAAATGCATTGCCAACCTGAATGTAAATAATATATGCATAATGTTATTAACATTTTAGCTATATAAGTTATATATTTTATTATAAGAAATAACACTTTATTTTTCATATTGTTTTTTTTTTAATAGTTCTTAAGGATATTAATTTAAAAATCTTTAAACTATTTCAACATTGCAAATAAAAATAAATTAATAAAAATGAAATACATTTTCAAAACAATGACTTTTATTTTATTTGTTGTGATGATAAAAACATATCTGTAATGAAAAAAAAAATCAATCTTATATCTATTCCCAAAATGAAATTTGTCAAAAATATATAAAACAAATAAAAATATTTTACAATTTAAAATTCAATTTATAATTTAAAAAAAATTACACACAAGCAAATAACACAATTAATTTATTGTGAGGTTTCTTATTTTTTGCTGTTACTACTGTTGCTACAACTATTATTATTATTATTATTATTATTATTATTATTATTATTATTATTATTATTATTATTATTATTATTATTATTATTATTATTATTATTATTATTATTATTATTATTATTATTATTATTATTATTATTATTATTATTATTATTATTACTACTACTACTACTACTACTACTACTACTACTACTACTACTACTACTACTACTACTACTACTACTACTACTACTATTTCTACTACCTCTACTACCACCACCACTACTACTGCTACTGCTACTACTACTACCACCACCACTACTACTATTACTATCACTATTACCTCTACCACCACCACCATCACTACTACTACTACTACTACTACTACTACTACTACTACTACTACTACTGCTGCTGCTACTGCTGCTGCTACAGTTATGGCTATAGCTACTACTACTACTACTACTACTACTACTACTACTACTGCTATCACTATTACTACTACTAATAATAATAATAATAATAATAATAATAATAATAATAATAATAATAATAATAATAATAATTATAATAATAATAATTATAATAATTATAATAATAATAATAATTATTATTATTATTATTATTATTATTATTATTATTATTATTATTATTATTATTATTATTATTATTATTATTGGCAATTTTATATTTCCTTTAACTTGGAATATTTAAAAAAAAACATATTGGAAATAAAATATTTATCTGAATATTACATAATTATTTAAAAAAAATATTTATTCCTTTAATGTTACAAAAATTAAAAATAAATATATATTCAAAATATACAGCAAACTAGTAATTTTCAGTGTTTATTTATAACTAAAAGAGTTAATGTAAGTGCAATAACTACTTTGTTAACAAAGAATTTTCATTTAAAATCAGTCTCATTGCCATTTTTGAAACACATCTTATGCTTTTTGTTAAATATATATCCAAACAATATTGAACTCTTCGGATTTTATATGGAATTAATAAATCAATGTTTTAATAGTTATAGTTTTTACCATCAAACAAACAATTTCTACAAATAACTGCACTTAAGAGACTTTAAGATAAATAATTGTAGTATCACAAAGCAATTTAGAAAACTGTCTAACTTATATGCATGAGTTGACATAATAATTATCAATTATACACTATATTTCTAAAGCTTTCATAGCATTAAATGGTATATTATAATGTTATCAATGTTCAAATACTTTAATTTCATTTTACTGTTTAATTGAATAGTTGTTCCTTTTAGTACCTTTATAAGGATATCTTTATTTTGAAAAAAAAATACTTTGAATTTAGTTTATATAGTTTATATAGTCCTTTTCTGATTAATTATATTTTATAATGTTCATAGTCTAAACAGTTGTAAAAAGTTGTCTTCAATTTTAAATGATCATAAATAAACTAAATTTAATTTTGTTTCATTATATTTGATTACAAGAAAGCAGTCAATTGAATCCCCTTAAACACAAGTATTTTTTTTTTCATTTTTTGTAATTTTATAACCATATGTACATTTTTATTTTTATATATAAACATGTTAATATATATTATAAACGTTGCCTATAATTATTAAAAAAAAAACAAATTTAAAATGATATTTATATAAAAACAAATTCTGTTTTTATGAGTAGTATTATATCCTTGTAACCCTTATGGTTCCTAATATGGATTTTAAATCTAATTTGTATTTATTAGACCTTATTTTTTATTTAAAAAGTGGCAGGCCTTTAATTTCTAAACTTTTCTTTAATAACTCGGGGAAAAACTGATTTTTTGTTTAGTTTATTAGAAAAAACAATAACATCAAAGAATGTAACATAAATCAACCCAAAGTAAATAAAATGTTGTGTTATTTAAAATAAATAACAAAAAAAAAATTCTCTCTTGTCTATATAATATTCTTTTTTTTATTTTTTATTTTTATTTTATACTATTCTATCATCTATTTAACCAATTTAGATTTTAAGGCATGAGTAATTATGAGACTTTTATGCTGAAGTCATTTTCCTTTATTAAAAATAACATTATCTTTGGTGATTGTAATGAATGTTTACACTGTTTAATACTCAGGTATGTATGATCAAAAAAAATAAGCAAAACTGCTGGTGCAAAAAAAAAAAACAAACAAAACAGTATTTGGAACAGGCTTAGAAAAAAAGTTAATTTTATTTGAAATTAAATACACAGTAATACAGTTAGTATAATGTAGTATTTTGGTAAATAATTATATATTTGATCCATTCTATTATCTTCCATAAACATATATATTAAAGTTGGTATACAAAGCTCATTTTCTCATAAACGTCTAAATTTTTATACATAATCAATTATTTAAATATAAAATATTTTAAAATATGGTGATGGTAATAGCCACAAAAATATGATGTGTTAATAATGGTATTTGTTTTATAAATAAATATGATATGCATAGACCTGGAACATCTATACATTGTCTGCTGTGGACATTTTAAATAATTGTGTTTATGAATCAAAAGTTTGATATTGGTAAATTATCTTGTAAAGAAAAAAAGTTTGACTTTATTTATGGATGGCTAGTTAACATATTATTTTTTAAAAAAATCAGTAAGTAAATAAGTAAAAAGTTGTCTGGGTATATTTTATCAAGACTTGTATTCCAAATGATTGAAAAGATTCAAAAAAGGTTTTAGTTTTCAATATATAATATGGCAATTCAAATAATTGTTCTTCACTTTTTTCAGAAAAAAATTTTTTTTTTTTTTTTTATTATTATTATTATTATTATTTTTTTTTTTTTTTTTTTTTATTATTTTATTTTATTATTTTATTATTATTATTATATTTTATTATTATTATTATTATTATTATTATTATTATTATTATTATTTTATTATTATTATTATTTTTGGGGGGGGCGGGGGGGGAGTGGGGGGGGGGGGGGTTGGTGGGTGGGTGGGGGGTTGGTGGGGGGGTGGTGGGGCGGGGGTGGTCGGGGGGGTGGGGCGGTGTGGGGGGGGTGTGGGGGGGGTGCGGGGGGGGGGGTGGGGTGGGGTGTTTGGGGGGTGCGGTCTCGTGGGGGGGGTTGGGGCTCGTCTCGTTGTGGGGGGGGGTTTGGGGGTGGGTCTTGGTGGGTGGGGGTTGGTGGTGTTGGTGTGTGTTGTCTGGGTTCTGTGGGTGGGTGTGTCTTGTGTGTGGCGGGGGTGGCTCTGTGGGTGGGGTGTTGGGTGTTGTGTGGTGTTGTTGTGGTCTGGTGGAATTTTGGTTGGGGGGTGGGGGGGGGGGGGGGGGGGGGGGGGGGGGGGGGGGGCGGGGGCGGGGGGGGGGGGGGGGGGGGGGGGGGGGGGGGGGGGGGGGGGGGGGGGGGGGGGGGGGGGGGGGGGGGGGGGGGGGGGGGGGGGGGGGGGGGGGGGGGGGGGGGGGGGGGGGGGGGGGGGGGGGGGGGGGGGGGGGGGGTCAACTTTTTTATATATAAGAGTCAAAAATGGTTGGTTTTTTTTATAAGATCTCTTATTATTATTATTATTATTATTATTATTATTATTATTATTATTATTATTATTATTATTATTATTATTATTATTATTATTATTATTATTATTATTATTATTATTATTATTATTATTATTATTATTATTATTATTATTATTATTATTATTATTATTATTATTATTATTATTATTATTATTATTATTATTATTATTATTATTATTATTATTATTATTATTATTATTATTGCAGTTTTGACTGTATCACATCATAAGTATGATAAAAGATCACCATCAGATATGCATATTATGGAAACAGCTCATATTATTGGGAAAAAGATTATAAGAATGATTAGTTATACAGATAAAAAAAGAGATAGGAAAATAATGGAGGTAATATTTATTAATAAAATTAAGCCTAATCTTTATAGATATGGGGGGGGGGTAAGATCACTGATAATATAAAAAAAAGAAAAAAATTAGGGGTAGGGGTAAAATGGTTAAGGATAGTATATGAAAGTTGTTATAAAAATAGATAATATAGGGAGCTAAAACATAAGGAATATGAAAGGGAGGTTAAAATGAAGTTGAATTATTAATAAAAAATGAAAATTAGAGAGAAGAAGAATAAGAAAAGAAGGTAAAATGTGTATATAATAATTGAGATAATAATAAGATAAAAAATGTGTTTAGTATAAATAGATGAAATTAAAAGATAAGAAGAATAAAGAATGATATATTATTAGCAATAAGGGTAATAAAATTGGAATAGTAATAAATAAAAAAGGTAAGGTTAGTGTATTATGTATAAAATATCATATGTATAAAAGATAATATATATATATAAAGAAAAATATTATAGATATTAGAATAATAGGAAGATATGAAAGAGTTATTAATAATTAAAAATTAGAAAAAGTAATTGCATATAAGATATATATGTTTTAAAGAATTTTAAGAAATTAATAGAAAATTAATAATTTTGAAAATTGATAAATTTGTATAAAATATGAAATGTATTATGTAATGGTTTTATTGTTATGTGTATTTGAATTTTGTAGATCTGATGAAGACTGCATGGGACAGACAAAACTGTAGTAATATTAATAAAAAGTTTTTGCTGAAAAAAGTGTAAGGAGAATTATTTGAATTTCAATATTGTATATGACGATAACAGAAATAAAGAAAGGAGGAAAGTGTTTACAAGGATTATACATAAGTATATGATATTACAATAATGTTTTTTTTTTCTGGGAGACATTGATGGGTTTTGGAAACAAAAATACATCATGATACAAAGTTATTATGATTAATATAAATGACTTCAAGGACATAAAAATGCCCATTACTTAGACTTACTTTCACACACACACACACACACACAATTGGCACTTCACCTCCATTCCAAAAAAAGTTATACAAATTTTAGATGGGTACATTATCAAAACATAGAAAATTACAGTTTATGTCAAAAATATCCAACAGAATAAATGAAACATGGTTATTTTAATGTGTTATTAAAGATGTTTGTGTATTTTCTTATTCTCCAAGATTTAAATTATAATGTATTACTAATCAAGATTCTCCTACTGTTGAAAAGTGTTGTTTTGAAATCAAGTGTTAATCTGATCTTTATTTTTTTTATTAATGAGTAACTATATTTCGTAATAAAATGATAGTGATATCTCTTCCAAACTATTGAAGTATAATACTAAAAGAGTAATGACTCATAAAAAAACAAGCTTGTGAGAATTTATGTATTTAAATAAAATAGTCATAGCAAATGATGGGATTACTATAAAACATAGTTGGGAATTCATTTGGCAAATCGACGTGGCTTGAAATTGATTGTTTAAATAGAATAAACAACTTTAATTGTAGTTAGTTGTTTAGATGGAGGGTCAAAGTTGACCGTTGTTGATATAGGGGATATTTTCTGAAGAGAAGTTTAAGAAACGTATTGGTAGTACTTGTATTTTGTTTTCCCAAACTGTCTAGCTTTGGTGTATGATAAAAAGTTGATTTTCATGAATGTTAGAAAGTAGAAACATATTTTTTAAAGATAAAAAAATAAAACACACTCTGAATGAGAAAGATATATGAACATGAGTCATAGAATTAGAACTAAGAGGGTGGAGGTTGACTGTATATACATTTGGAAATTTAAAATGTTTTTTTTTGTGTGCGTTTGGTTAAAATAATGCTAGATAGATTGGATAGAAAGAGCCACCTGATCGATTATAAAATAGAATTATACTGGGATGAAAATTATAGTGAATAAATAAAATGCACATGTACAGTTAAACAAATGTTAAATAAATAAAACTACATTGTTTATAGGTTTTAATTCTGGGAAAACTAAAATGCTCAGAATGATATTTTAGTTTCAGAGGAGGGATGGAGATAATGTACTTAAGTGCATTGATATTAAATTAATTTTATGAATCCCATGTATTAAAATATAAAAATTTAAAATTAAGAGAATAAAATGTAAAAAATAAAAAAATAGGGAGGGGGGGATTTGTATTAAATAAAATAAACTGTAAATGCTGTTTACAATAATAAGATTTTTTTGTTTAAAAAAGGAAAATAAAGTCTTGTAATAAAAAAATGATTTAATATTCTTTAAAAGAATTTATAATAAAATAATAAAGGGATTTTGTTTAATCCTATAATAAAATAATTAAATATGTGTGCATGTGTGTATGTAATATTTAATAAAAAATAGACACAAAAGCTGATTTAATTTTATGAGACTAAGGACGCTGCAGCTAATAAAGTTTTCCATTGTTTAAAACAGTATAAATATCTCAACTTTTGATAATTTGGGTCTGACTTTCTCATTTTTTTAATAAAATATTTCTTGAAGTAATATCTCTAAAAAATGTTGCATTGTTAAAACCAATGTGGTATGCAGTTGACCGAAGCTGCTCTATGCATTTAAGACCTGCAATTAGTTCAGAAAGTGGTCATGTTTAAATAGACTAAACAAAAAATGGAGTGTGGGTACGCCAAACTAGCCATGAAAATTATACCATGTCACAGGATCTATGGAGGAGTCATTTACCAATCGTCGATGAGTTATAAAATAATTCCATTATGCTGTTTCCATTGTATTTAAAAAATCCTAGGTAATTATTTGACTTTGATATCTTAACATTCCCATTTTTTTCTTAAAATAAAAGATAGACTTTATTAAAACAACTTTGAACTTTATGAATTAAACTTAA
This sequence comes from Epiperipatus broadwayi, assembly GCA_028023455.1. Taxonomy (NCBI): domain Eukaryota; kingdom Metazoa; phylum Onychophora; class Udeonychophora; order Euonychophora; family Peripatidae; genus Epiperipatus; species Epiperipatus broadwayi. Next base: position 715,303 of record JAQFVV010006313.1, on the reverse strand, counting down.
AAAAAAAGAATAAACTTTAAACTTCAAAAGATAATATTTGCAATAATAAAATAAGTAAAAGAAGCGTCTATTATTAAATAATATTTTTGAAAGTATTGAATGCACGTATGTGTGATTTGGTTTTTTTAAACTTAAAAAAAATATATATATATGATGTAACGTGAATAATTTATTTGCTAAAGTAATATATTAAAATGCTTTATTTTAATCTTTAAAAAAAAAGAAGTGGGTGTGTTTCATTATAAGATAAAATGATTTATTTATTTTAAATAAAAAAACACTTAAATTATTTTTCTTAAAATATTTATGTTTATTTTGATACGTGCGGGTAAGTATAAATATTTATTTTTCTTAATAAAAGTAGGAGGGAAAAAATCTAATTATTAATAATAGTATTTCAGAAAAGATTTGCTAAGTTAAATCTATAAATGCTTTGGCATTCAGTATAATGTTGTTATTATTAGTTTTAAAGGATTGAAGTATTATTTTGAATATTTTGGGGAAATTCTGTTTATTTTTTTTAAAAAGTAGTGGTAGCTTAGAGGGGGCATTTAAGATACCTTTTGTTTGTTTATTAGTGGGTGGTTGGAAACCGATTGAATTAGCGGGGATTTTCAGGTACCAAATTGTGCTGATTAGATAGACATGCTAATTCTAATGTAATTAGCTGGTGCCTAAAAAATTTTAAATTCTTCTTTAAAAAAATAAAATAAAGTGTTTATTTGATCGGTGTATATTTGGCAGTCGAGTGTTGAATGTTATTGATAGTTTGTTATTGATAATAATTGACACTTTACCTGAAAACCAACCATTTGCTGGAAGGGAAGTTTGGGAGGCCAAAATATAATAAAATATTAGTTAATATTTTTATTTGTCAATGGTTGTTGTTGTTTCCCGTAGTTTAAGTAGTAAATTTTAAGGGGTAAGTTTTATTGATTCTTGAGAGGCGGTTGGTTCAATAAATAAATAAATATATATATATAATAAATCTGTTTATAGATGTAATGAATTAACTTGAATGCAGTGAGTGCATATCTATTGCTCATATGATTAAATTTTATTATTACACATCCACACATATATTTATTTATTGATGAATGAAAAAAAATATTGCTGATTTTTTACATGGCTGTTTGATTTCTTTTGCCAACTATATTATAGTGTTGACTGGGTTTTTAATTATTTTAATAAGATTAATTTATTTATAGTTATAATTCTAAAGAATACATTGTTAAAATCCATTATTTATGGCAAATAGAATTTCAATATTTATAAATGTTGATAATATTATCAACATTATTTCAATGTATTAAATTTTAATGCTGCATTCTTGGAAAGGTGAATATATTTAATATTCCCAAATATTTATATATACTACATGGCATTCATTTCCAAAATTGATGTCCAATCATTTGTTATCCTTTTATATAAACATGATAAACAGCTTATCCTACAGCTATGACAACATCTTCATTGTTGTAAATGAATATGATGTTTTGTTAGTTAGATGTTAACATAACATTTAACTTTATTTAATGAAATCTTAACTTTTGTGACGAAACTTACGAGACCTTTCATTGACAATTGACGTCACTCTAATTCCGTTATTTTTAAAGCTAGGATAATCGTTTTATAGTCAATAGTTAGATTTTTAAAAGTTCTATAAGATGCTGCCCTGTTTTGAATTATTTTACAAATAAAAAATCAATATAAATGCCCAAATATGTCAAAGAATAGCAAACCTCCACCTTCTCTTGAATCTTATTGGCTGTGTAAATTTTGACAACAAAAAAAATGGTTGCCAAAAAGTAAAGAGTTACGTTCGTATTTTGTTTTATTTTGAAAATGATAAATGAATGTTTTTTGAGTATTTTTTGATGAATTATAAACAATTTTGATAAAACAGGCTAAAAATACAATTATTTTAGAAAAATATTTAAAATTTTAGTAAAAATATTTAAGATTTTAGCAAAAAAAATATTTACTTTTCCGTAATGTAAAAGTGAAAAAAAAAACAATTTACATCAGCAACTCTTTTTAATTTGATTACTATATTTCACTTTACATTTGCCACTACAAAATATTTCTACAATAAATAAATAGAAATTTATTTTTGAAAACACTTTCGTTCACTTTCATAACCTGACAAATTATTAATATACTTTTTACAAATGAAACTAAAGTAAATATCATATTAAAAGATAAATATATTTTAACAATTGACTGTCTTCAGTTTGTGAGTTGGCCAATTAAAAGCTTTTATTTTTACCTCACACAACCAATAATATAATTAGCACTTAAAAAGTTAATAGAATATCTGTAATCACTATATAATTAATATTGATGTTTTCATGTTTATGTTTTGCATTTAATAAAACATTAATTTAGTGTACTATTATTATTAACAATATTTATTCTGTAATTACATTTGGATGCTTCTACATTATCTTTCTTCTAATATTTTTTAAAGAAATACTTCATAATATATATTTCTTGTCTGAAAATTGCACAAATCTGTGTCTTTACTCATTTCTGTCATCATATCAATATATACAAAAAAAATCATTTTAATTTTTCAGTTGCTTTTCATTTCTATTATTAAAGTATCTCATGACAATTTTAAAATGTTGGGGTGATCACAAACATTTTATACATGTTTATTATAATCTATTTTTTATTACAATGAAAACTTATTGGTCCATATATGTAAATTGTCTACATTAATATCTCTTATTAAATTAAATAAGTATTCCTATCATTCTTTTTAGTATATTTCCCATTTGCACATTTTTTTTATTATTATTTATTTTTGTATTTCCAATCACCATATACTTGCATTATGTACTAAAATACATATCCATTTTTCTAATCAGTTACCTCTTCACTTTTTCCTCTCACTTCAAAAATGCAAACAATATCCTTTTAATGCTAAATCATATTTATTTTTATTATATACAATCTTTTCTTCTCTTAAAAGTGATCTTTAGTTATAGATTGCTGAATAAAAGGTGATCCTCGAATAACAGTGAAAGTTGTTATTAGGAAATTGTTAGTACACTTTATTGCCCCACTTTCTTGAATGATGATGTCATAGCCTAAGAACAAATATTTAAGTTATTTTTCATGATTAGTGATGAAAAAAACACAGTTAACTTTCAGCTCATAACTATCAGACAACAGAAAAGAAAGATAATTGTGTTTTTTGCCTTAAAATTAGAAGTACAAGCTAATAAACTCTTTACACTGGATGATACAAGTGAATGAGAAATGCATCATGTTTATTTACCACATAGTTATTTGCATAATATAAAAGATGCTATGAATAAAACCTATTGAGTTGACAATAAGAATTTACCACATGGAGTTAATTAAAGTCTCAAATAAAAAGATGTGTATTATTTCAATTAATAACGAACTTTTGTTTTGAAGCCCTTGTTAAGTAATTAGTCTTAGAATCCTTTCTTTTTTATTTCATTAAATTTTATTTGTATTTGTAAATGTTAACTTTACACTTTTAAAAGCATTTATATTTAACAATCATTAATATTATTTCCTTAAATGGTTGGGTTTCTTGCTTAACTAGATTCATCTGTCCTGTGTAATTGTTTTAAATTTAATTTTATTAGTTTAATATCATACATGTACTGCAAGTGATAACTCTATTTAATTTCTGAGTTTATCTCAAAAATATTTGTAATATTCATGATTTTTTCTCAAATTTATATATATATAATCTTTCATTTTTATGATTATTTGTAAATTTTCCAATAGATCTTTCATTTTTTAGTAGATGTTCAATTTCTAGATTTAAAATCTCTCTTAATTATTTAAAATAATTATAGTTGATCGGATTAAAATTACTGTTTAAATTTTTATAAAATTTCTTTATTTTTTTCATCAGAATAATAAATAATCTGTTGTACACTAGACTGAAGTATATGGATATAGTGTCTTCTAATTTAATAAAATAATTAATGCAATTATTAGTTATTTCATATTGTCAGTCTTTACAAAATTATCGTCTTTTTCTTATTTAGAATAAATCCACTCTGATTTTAAATTTCATAATTATGTTTTTTTTTTTAATTAATAAAGTATATATTTTTTACAAACTATCTTTTATTTTTTTAAACTATTTAATTGTAGAATGTTTTTTTTCCCAATACACATCATCTTATGTAGAGTTATAAATAAATAAATAAAATACCATTATTGAATGATAGTCTAAGCCTGTAACGTGATGATTTTTATCTTTTTTTTTTTTTTGCTTTTAATCGTTCTTGCTGTATTTAAATATATTTTTAATACATTTAAATGATGAAACTCAAATTTTTTTTTGTTTTGATTGCATGTTCAAAAGAGAATAAAAATTAACAGCAAATTTACATATTTTTATAATTTCACAAAGTAAAAAAGAACAAGCGTTGTTAGCTGAGAGGTCAGCGCAGCAGCCTTTGCAAGTAAGCAGTTGGTTGCAGATGGTTGTTGGGAGTTCGCCTCCCGATTCTATGTCATATGGAAAAAGAAAAAAAAAACATAGCAATTTGTGATTTTTTATGTCAGTTAACTTAATCACCATATTTCAGAGTGCAAGTTTACAGTGAAAATAATCTCTTGGGAATAGAGTTTTCTATAAAATAAACCATAAAGCGTAGAAATAAGGAATTTCCTCTGTTTATTTTTTTTTTAGATTTTAGAAAAGATTAAATATAAGGAAATAATCTAATTCATCAGTCTTTTGTTAATGGATTTGATTAACAAATAATCAAAGGCATTTTAATTAAACATGAATCTGGGAAAAAAATAACAAATATTAATAATAGTAATAGATGCTAAAAAAATTTTGTAAAAGTATTCCTAAACATGATTGAAAGATCTGAATTGAATAAGCAATTTCCTTTTGTCAAAATTATTGGAAAATCAAGTATAATTTAAAACAACTGAACCACAGGATAAACTTAAAAAAACGCATTCTTATAATGCAAAAAAAGAGAAAGCTCTGAAGAAGATATTATACTAAGAAAACATTTTGCTTTTTAATTTTAAATTTGTTTCTAAATCTTATTTGATCGCCTTTAGTGAAAAATTTTTTAGTAAATCATACATCAATTATAGAATGTGTTATGTTTAATCAAAATAATTTTAGAACATATAGAAAAAGTTTTTTCTCAAATAATCACAGACAATATGTTTGTGTATACATAGATATATTATCAAATATAAGCAGCATACAAAGATAACATTATTTAAAATAAGTACTGAGTAATATTAAATAAGACATTACTTTGTGGAAAAAAAAAAAAACAATTGAAATGAAAAATAAAAAAAAAATGTACTTTTCCTTAGGTATAATTATAAAAGCTGAAGAATAATAAAATTCATTATAAACAAAGAAAATGAAATTATAGCATTTTGGAGATAATGAAGTATTAAAATGAGATTAATTCATGTTCCAACAAGTTATTATTAAAAGATAAAAAGTCGTTATTTATAGAAGTAAAGAGAAAGTATGTTGAACTTACAAAACAATAAAATGAGGTATATGTTAAAAATGAACATTATTAGAAAGATGAAAGAGTTTTGAGCAAAATGTTATATTAAGACAAACTTTTCAAAAACTTCAAAACTGTATATTTTATTTTTTTGCTTGAAAAAAAATTATACTATAAACAAAACTTGGAAGCATCCAAGTAAAAATAAACAAAAAAATGGTAATTTGATATGATAATGTGCTTAAGAGATTCAAGTCATTCAGTAAGATGTTAAGATATATATTGATGCAACATTGTAAGTATAAATGATAAAAAGAAAACATTTAATCATTTGCTATCTAAATTATGCAATAAATTTATGTGACAAATCAGTTAACCATTATATATTTAACCAATATATATATATATATATATATATATATATATATAATTAAAAAGAGAAAATAAATCAAAGGAAACAGGTAAATAATTAAAAACTATCCATTAAAAATAAACAACAACTAAATATTGGATATTCTTTAAATTCTTTAAAAAAAAAGAGAGAAAGAAATAATGATGTCACATGAAAATAAACTATATAATATTACATAATAAAAAAAGGAAAGCTGTGAAAAGATATAAAAGTCACAATCTAAAATATTATATTTTAATATTAAAAGGAAAGATTTACCAAAAGCTGAAATTGATATCAAGAATTGTGGAAAATATTTTATAAAGAATTTATAAAATAATAAGTAATAGAAAACAAAGCTGTTGGTGTTTATAATAAAAAAAATCTTCAAAATTTTAATTAGAAAGATGAGATTAAATCTATGAAGATTGAAAATGCATCAAAAACTAATGCAATTATTATAAACATTTTAAAAAAAATCAAGTAATGAAATAAATAAAAAATATTTAAAAAAAAATTTTAAAGATGAAATTTTACAAATTAATAATTCAATATTCATTTAATATTTAAGAAAAATTCAAACAACATACACAATTATAAATATATTAGCCATTTTCTATTTGAATGATGTTTATATTTTTATATCAGAACAAACTTTTTCTAATGAACACTGAACTTGTGTCAATTTAATTTTAATAATATTTTAATAGTAATGCATTACATTTGATACCTCAGAATATTAATAGAATTTATAAACTTCCAATTTCACAGAAGGGTTTTATATTTTATGATAATGTTATGTAACAAAATATATTCCAAAAGTGAATAATTGTCAAAATTATATATCATATGAATCTACTGTAATTATGCTATATTGTAAAATAATGGAGATAAATGGTCAAAAATATAAAAGAAAATCTTGTCTGTCTTAAAGATTTTATATAAAATTTATGGTAAATATTTTGTGACTAAAATGGCAAAATAACAGTGTATAAAAATAATATTATTTAAGCAATATACATTTTGAAGATAACATAATATAATTATTTATAACTTAAAAATATTACAATATTTATATGAATTTTTATTAGTCATTCATTGTACTAGTGATTATCCAATAATGAATAATATTTCTGTAGTGTAATATTCACTACATCACTCTTTTGCAAAATAGAGACTGATTTTTATCCACTTTTAATACCTTATAGAGAGATGTAATCAGAAATCTATGATCAAAAACATGTGGAAAGATATATAGTCCCCAAACTGTACACTTCATGCTGAACAATCACTCATCCATTGTTCAGACCCCAATCTCTTACACATATCTTTAATCATTGTTCTATATATATATATATATATATATATATATATCTACTACAATACTCTTACACATATCTTTAATCATTGTTCTATATATATATATATATATATATATATATATCTACTACAGTTTACTTGATATGTTAAACTTTTTGCCTTCTCAACTATGACACATACCATTTAATGGAAGGATATTAATATTTTTTATTAGTCATTCACTAGACTAGGAATTATCCAATAATGAATAATATTTCTGTAGTTTATATTTTCACTACACCACTTTCATTAAATTTTGAGACTGGTTTCTATCTACTCTTAACACCTTGTAGTGGGATGTAATTAGAAACATATCACCAAAAATATATGAAAAAGATGCATGACCCCCAAATTGCATATTTCATGCTTTACTTCATTTTTGGACCATTAAAAACATATAATTAAAGCCACATCATGTAATAATACATTAGCTCAATAAAATTTAATATATATATATATATATATATCCTTTATTGACTGCAAATGTAGTGTTAAAATATAATGACAGAGTAGTGCATGAAAATGATGTAGTGAAAACTACACTAATGAATTATTATTCATTATTACAATAACTATGGCTAAAATTATTAATAAGAAAATATCAGATCTAAATAATAATTTAAGCAGGGATTAAACACTTTCAATAAAAAAATAATTTTATATTAAAATATGCTTATGTCCATAAAAAGATAATTTTTAATAAGTTAATTTTACCAATGGTTATTAATATATGTGAGGTGAAACTTATTATAGCAACGTGAATAATATTGCATGCCACATAAGAATGAATGCAAAGACAGATCTTGAGATTGACAATTGTCGTCAGATATGAGATAAGGAAATAAGACAACAAATAAATGCTTCTTGCGTCTTTGAAAAGATTTAACATTTAAAATCTTGCTGTGTCTAATAAATAATAGAGTAGATTCAATAAACACAATACGGAACTAAATTACAAAGGATTTTAAGAGAGCTAGAGAAAGGCCTTATGTAAGATAGATGGATGAGGTTAAAAAAATTTCTGGAGCTATTTAAATTTAAAAAAAGTATAGTTTAAAATCAGAACATTTATAATGCAGTGGATTAATAATTTTTAAAAATGATGGTAAATTATAGATACTTTTTAACAACACATATATTATTTATATTTTGAAACAAATATTTATTCACCCTTTTACTTATCTTTTTTTTTTTACTTGAAGAAGGATGAAGACTGTTTTAAATTAAACAAATATATAGTTTTTTTTTGCTTTATTTTTTAAAAAAAAAAAATCATGTCTTATAACTAAATCAAAGCTTTTTTTAAAATAATTTATATGTTTACCCAGTATAATTATTTTGACATCCAAAACTATTAATATTGATTTTTAGAAATGAATAGGTTAATAGTACTAATGGGAATCTTTTTACAATTCAAACTTTGAGGTATAGAAGATAAATTTGAAGCTTTAGTAAGACGTTTCTAACCATAAAAGAATCTTCAAAGATAATTTTTTTTTTTTTTTTACCACAAGAAATATAAAAACACAAAATATAACGATCAATAATATTAAATAATATTAAAATCCATTACGTTTGTAATTTTTTAACGATTTTATGTAGGATTAAATTATTAACTTATTATTTTTTTTTTAGGTTTCGCTTATTCTTTCTTAATCGTTTGTTTCGTGATAATTTAAAATCCAATAAAAATATTACTTGATAGTCGTAGTGACTTATATATATATATAAACATTTTACAGACTAGTTTTATAAATGATATTAATATCAGTAAAAACCGCCTTTATAATATTGTCTGGCAGACGTAAAATGATTATTATATCAAGCTAACTTTTATTATATCACAAAAACAAATATATTATTCAATCCAAACTTTATATTATCACAGCCTCTCTCAGTTTAATCAAACATTACATTTTACAAAAAAGAGATAGTTTCTACTACATTTTTTAGCTATTATGAATTGTTTTTAACTTGGTATCTTGGGTTAAATTCAAACATTAAGATATTTTTGAAATTTGGAGGAACATCTTGACTGTAAAACAGGAATAAAAGATAGCTATTAAAGATAAAGTGCATTAGATTTAAAAATCTAATGCATTTGACCAAGATCTAAAACTCTTTGCTGATGAAAACTATAATATAGAAACTACTCTGATAATCAATATGGCTCATTCCTGGATAAATGTTTATTTAGCAATACCATCTACCAAATATTGTTAGGTGGTACAATACAAAATTAAAATTAAAAGATTTGGTATTAAATAGCATTATCCTGGCTGGAGTCATGTAATGTTTTTTTTTTTTTTTTTTGTTTTCATACTAGTTCTATTTACACATTAGATGTGTATATAATGATTAAAACAAGAAGAATGTCATAATATGTAGATCATGAACTAATTTTAGACCAATATAACTATGCAAAACATTAGCTTTGAAAATGGCTATAGATTAAAAGTGCATTAGATTCAAAAATCCAAGTTAATTAGACCAAAATCAAAATCACCTAACTGATGAAAGAAATAACTTAGACACAGAAAAAGTATATATGGATAGACCAGCATTGAATAATTATTTTTAATTACCACTATGTAGCATATAGTTACTATTTTAAGCTACATTAAATGGCATAAATGAGTAATAGAAAGATTTGCTCTTAAATAGCATTGTGAAAATTAGGGAAATTGGATCATATTATGTTTTCTTTGTATCACTATTACTAAAATTAAAAACTTCTTCATAAAATGATTGACAAAAATTTATAATATATATATATATATATATATATATATATTAGAATAGATTTGAACTCAGATGTTCAAGTTCTCTACAGACATCCACTTCATCATATACAATGAGTGCTAGTTCAGAATGATATATATATATATTAGAAATTATTTATTGTCATATATATATATATTAGAAATTATTTATTGTCACACAGATGTCATGTGTATCAATTATATAAGCTAGAGTGGATGGCTGTAGAGAGCTTAAAAGTCTGAATTCAAATCCCTTCTGATTGAATTAAATTCATTGTAGACAATATACTTGTATTTAAATATTATATATATATATATATATATATATAAATATTATATATATATTATAACGGTCTGAAAAGAAGTGGAAGTTACCAGTCTTACCGTATCTACACTACAGAGCACCACTAGGCTACTTGAACCTAGAAAATGTATAAAGTAGGCAAACCATCCTCACAGATGAATTCAATAATATTTTTTTAAGAGTGTCGAGTATGAATAAACTACATAAATTACATTTGAAAAGAAAATATTCTATCTTTTATTTAACCTTAGGCCAAAAGTTTGCAGTTAAACCTACGTCAATCCATCTGATACATCGATTTATTTAATGCAGTATGAATATGACAGCACAAAATACCATACTGTCAGGAATGTACATCTGAACAGCATAGTTAAGAAGACATTGACTCTCATCCAAACAGGAATGCTACATCTGTCTGGCAAGAAGAACAATAAGAAAAACTCCATAGGAAGGAACTGCATTTTTCATCTTACTATCCCTTCCATAGGCAAAAATGGGTTGTGCAGCATAATATGCGATCCTGCACATAGCGACATCTCATACTACATCTACTAATTATGCTAATATATCCAATCCATTGACCCAATTTAACTACAAAACAAATAACCCAAGATTAACCCTCAATTAATTAACATAACTTTACAAATTTATATAGCCATTCACATCCGACTTAAATTTAACATTTATATAATTTTGCACAGATTAATTTTATAATAGTTTGTTTTATAATGTTGAGTATAGATCGGCTACATAGATTACATGGTTAAAAACATTTCAAAATAAACATAAACGATCAAAATATAAAGTCATTGATGGAATTGCAAAGGGAAATTTACAAGAAACCCAATGGCATTCTTCATAAGATGCCATATTGACAACAATGACTTAAAAGACATCCGAATAAATACATTTTAGACAATCAACCTAAGGTATCATTATTTACCGAATGTCTATATATTTTAATCAAATATAAAAACAAAACATAATTAAAATGTTAACAAATCTATGCAAGCATCTATACCCAACTTAAATTTAATGCATTTAAATTATGTATACAATAAATATTAATAAAAAAAATGGAAATGATTTAAACAAATAAATAATACATTCAATCAAATAATTAATAACTGATTATGTTTGGTCAGATAGGAATTTCTATTGCAATTATTTTAAATACTGGGAAAATTTTATACTTAGAGTTATTGTTTTGAAAATGTTCATAAAGTTCTTATGGTTTTAAAAAGTTCATCTTTATCCATTGCTTGCCATTTGAACGTGAATTCCCATGCCATCCTAAAGAGATTGGTATTCTGTTGGCTGTTTTACTGATTCATCCAGAGGTGTTTTACTTTAGCTGGTACTCAATGTAGAAAATGATTGGTCATTTCTCTTTCTTTTTTTAGCAGAACTAAAGGGATTGAAGAGTGCATCTTTTTAATCCCTTCTCCTTCAATCTGCACTAACACATATCACCACTGCTGTCACACATCTCTCCTTAAATTAATTTTCATTTACTTTTTATGGTAGACTTTAGGATCCAGTGGACATTATGTCATGATGATGGTGATAGTATTTTCACTGAGGTCTGATTCCTGAGTGATTTCTTTTATTGACCATTCTGTTCTCATTGTTTTTATCTCCTATCTGACCTTAGATTATGTATTATGAAATTTCCAAGGGCTAGTTCACTTGGACTAATTAAAATAATCATTTCCATTTTTCAATAACAATTAATTTTTTTTATCTTTAAATCTTTTAAGTCTTTTTCTTCATATTTAGTTTTAAAACTTTTTCTTTTTTTTTAATAAAGTTTTCGTTTAACAATTTTTCATCTGTGTGATTTTATATATTAGAGTTTAGATGATTTTTAATTTACAATTTTTAATTATTAAAAAAGTTTTTATTTGCGAACTTTTATTTTTCCTGTCTAATTTAAAAAAAAAAAATTAATGGTGCCTGTACCCATTACAATATATTGTACCATCTTGATAGATTTAAAACCCAAATCATTTTATTTTTGTAAAATAAGTTGTTGGTTTATTATATTATTCAATTGTTTTAAAAAGTACAATAGTTTACAATATAAGATAATATTTGTGAATTTTAATTTTTTTTTAAGAAATAGCATATTAAATTGTATATCATAATAAAGTTATTATTTTATCATAATAAAGATTGAATTAGTTGAATTATTTAATAATAGATTTGTTTATTGATATTTTTATTTACTGCATATGCATAACCAATAAGACACAAATATAAATATATAAAATAGTCAATTACTATTTAGATTATGTGTATGTACATTGTATTTGCACAATTAAAACAATCTTAAATTATCGATATTTTAAAATATTATTTTATATATATTTATTTTAATAGATATTTTAAAAATTATAAAATATAGCATATTGAATAAATGAATGTAAAAGTGTATTTATATCTTATTTAAATTATGCTTATAAAATGTATTTTAATGTGCCTATTTAGTATTATTATTATTTAAATATTTTTTTCTTACAAGTTAAGATACACATTAATTTCACAAACACTGCTGCATTTCAAAAAAAAAATTATTGAGTGAAATATAACTTTTTATATCAGAGACAATAGCAATGGGTTATATTTGAGTGAAACCATAATAACAATATCTAATATAATGACTTAAATGTTTCATCATTAGGAAAATGGTATGTAAAGCCCCTGATTTTAGATTGAGACTCTCTTAATCTGTTTTTTAATAAGCAAAGTCAATGTATTATATATAATATTAATAGTTGAATTATAAAATAAAATAAATGGTTAGACAAAGAATAAATGTTTCTTCTGAAAGATTACTATCTTTTGACAATTTCATTAACATTTTGGAATAACATTCTTTCAATGTACAATTTATTTATAATTTCACAGTAATATAAAATATTGTGGATTACTATTGGTACTACAATATATATTGGTAAAAATAACTAATTATACAACTTGAATTTCATTCTGGATTAAAATTGTGAAGCTATGACAGTGTAATTATAAAAATATCAAAGTATTAAACAATACTATTATTTATATAAAAATGAAAATATTAATGTCTCAATGCTTTACAATGAAATATTTGATTTAAAATGTATATTTCATTCAAGTAGATAAAAATTCTGTTTTGAATTATGAGATGAAAATATGATTGAACTTCAAATATAATGCTCACATTATACGTCTTCATAGTATGAAAAATACAGATATTAATCAGAGATCTCACAACTAATAAAGTTTAATTTCCTAATGTTTCTACAAATATTATTCGGTTGATATGTATTAATAAATATGCTTTTTAATGGAATTTTAGTTAAGAATCAATGATTATTGGAAAGATTAACCCGGTCATACATTTTCATTATATATTTTGTTACTGTAGAATCTATATCTTTGTTTATACTAAATGAAATATAAACTAATCAAACAAAAATTTAGACTATTTTAAAACAAAATTTAAAAATAGTATCTTTATTAATATTAATTTTAAATGTTATTTAAAATTTTATAGTATATTTGTTGGTTTTCATTATTTATATATAATTAAAAATCAATACAGATTAAGTATAAATATTTTTAAATTATGCTTAGGAGAATGTGTACTTCATGTTCCTTGATAACAATATAATTTTGAACTTAAATTGTTAATCTTAACTTAAGAAAAATCTGAAAACAAACTAAATGGATATAGCTAATTTTTAAAATATATTTTAAGAGTTTTATTTGTAAGTGCTTATGCAAATATAATACTTTTTCTGGTTTATTAGTGTATCATTCCTCATAACATCTGCTAGATACATGAGTAATAAATTTATACAATATATAAATTCATACATTTGATAATTAATTAAGAATCAAATATCATAATCAAGATTATGTCAATCATTTATTAATTTATATATTTTATTTATTTATTACATTTCTTATATCAATATATATTTTTCTTTGTATTAATTAATATTGAATTTTATGATTATTCATAAATTACTGATTACATTATACTTTAATAACAACTTAATAAGAATCGTTCTATATTTCATTTTCATGTTAAATATTCAGCTAGCTAAAATATTAAAAAAATTACATGTTTTAATCATTTATTGTATTATTTTAGTATTTTCTCATTTACATTTTATTGACTGTAATGAATATGAAATTATTAAAAGTTAAGCTGAAATCTTATTAAACACTATTTGGTTAAGTGAATATATTTATTTTAGTTTAAACTGTTATATATTGCAATCAATGTCATTTTTTTAATTTTCTATTTATTTATTTATTTATAAGTATATTAAATAATCAGTAACTAAAAAAAACCCCTAATTTCAAAATTATTATTTTCAAATTCATCTACTACTATTTGAACTCGCATTCTGCGTTCCTGTGTATTTATTATGATACCTTCCTATTGATGGTCAATACAATTCTCAATTTTAACTTTTATTTTCTGAAAATTAGTATCTATTTTAGTGTTATTATCAGCTTTTATTTTTTTAGAATTATTAACAATTCTAGTTTTGAGAATTTCAAACTTTTTTGAATTAACACCGACCTTATATTCTAAATATTTTAATACAGCCTTAAACATTGGCCTAATGTTTTGATGGATATTTTAAAATTCACAATTTTTAACTTGAGACCATCCCAAGATATTTATTTAGTATCAGTCATAATCCCGTATATTAGTATAACAAAGCACAAACATATTTTTAAACATATACCTATATCAATAAATGTAATAGTATGGAGTTTTCTAAATACTCCATCCACTTTTTCTTAATATGAAAGTCATCTAACAAAAGCACAAAAAATTTATATCTTTGATAACTGATTGTTTCCTTCACTAAACAAGGTATTTTTATATAAAGATTACCCTTAGTGATACTTAAATTAATATGCATTGTCATTGAAAAATAATATTAGCATAATATTGTTAAAATAATTTATCAGATTACATTTAAAACATAAGAAACATAAAATCACAACTATACAAAATATTTGTTTGGCCCTGTGTTTGGTACCAAATTGTAACAGTATTGTGGAAAAGAGAGACTTTGTTTTGACCTATGAATTATTTAAGCTTAAAATTATATGTACCACTCACTAAGAATGCAAAATAATAATAAATATATATCTAAACTTAGACAGAATAAGAAAGGATAAAATGTATTTTATTATTTAATTCTTTTAATGTCAAACCTGATCCCCCATGTTTAATTTTTGTTGGCAATTAAATCTATTTACATATATTAAAAAATCACTTATAGCTACATTATAAATATTTAAGCCTTCTAATATTTAAAATTCTAAAGATGAAAAATTAGTATTTTAAAATTGTGAAAATAAATATCTAACTAAAAATGTTACCAATAACAAAGGCAAGCATCATTATTGGCTTCATGCTATCTATTTTAAAAAGTTAAAAGCATGATGTATTAGTTGTTAGAATTTTATGTTATTAAAAATGATATATTTAAAACTATTTATTATCAGAGAAACAAAAAAAATTGTAAAAGTGAAAATATTATTAATTGTTATTAAAATATTTAAAACTTACAGTTTTTACAAAAATGATTTTCTTTTTTAGCCTCTAATGGATTTTCTGTGGTAATTTGCAGATTTTATAAAATACGATCATATACTTTAAAAACTGACTTTTTTAAAATATAATGATTTCAAAAATAACCCTCACTTAGTGACATAGTTTTTACTTTGATAATAAGTATTTTACAAAAAATATTGTATCATACTCATTAACAATTACTGAAAACTCATATTATGTATGACATTTAGCCACAGGAAAAATAAATCTAAAGCATCAGCCAATCACAAATAACCACCTCTTCATAATTCATAGTTTTGTCAGAATAATAGCATGTACTGTCAATCACAAACAAAGGTCCATAAAGATCTGTATAATTCTGACATCACTTGGAATTTTTTAAATTAATACATTAAAAACAAAAGTTTCTTAGACTGTCACATCTCATAATTTAGCATATACATTGGTTTAAATAATATAGAAAAGTGCTGATCACAGTGCAATCATGCCATCTAAAATGTCAAATTGGATAGAACTATCACAGCTTATCTTTGTAAAAAAGTTAATTACAACTATTTCTACTAAATATGTGGATGTGTTTTTATGTAAATATATCTCTGAATCAAAGAGCATTTTATTAATTCTGAAATAAATATAAAATAAATAAATAAATAAATAAATAATCATAGAAATTATTTTAATGTAAGCACCATTTTTTTTTCTATATACAATGTAAAGTGTAAAAAAATCTTATAATGTTATAATAGCTAATGGTAATTTAATATTATAGAACAAAATAAAATATCTGTATGTGTGTAAGATTAATGTCTTAGGGTGAATATACTTTAAATATTTTGGCAATTCTAGTATGTAACCAGTAAATCCATCATGGTGTTAAATAATAATCTTAGGATTGACATAGAAAATATGAAAACCAAATTTAATAAAAAAAAAAAAACTATATAGATTTACATACATTTAACCATCATCAAATTACAAGTGGAGAAGATGCAAATTGCAAAATGAATGTCTTCTTTGTTTGATGTTTATTTTACAAATCTGAATGAATTATTTTCAATAATTAGCAAATATGTTTTAAATATTGACAATTTATTATTAATGTTTACTATGTTTAGTGGTGACATTTTTTAGGCTGCTGAAATTTCCAAAGTTGTAATTACAATAGTGACATTCCTCACAAGAATATAAGTTTTTAAATTTAAAAGTAAAACATTTCTGTAAAAAAAAAAAATAAGTAATAATATATATTTTTCCTTTCTAATAACCATACAATTTCTATACAAAAGTAAACATATTTTTTCACAAAATCAACTTTATAGAATATTGTAATAATTTCTCCAAGTAATCATGCAAGGTTTGCGATCATCAAATATTTTATTACAGCACTTATAATCTTTGAGTTTAAAAAATTTGAATTCTCTCTTATTCAATTATCCTGACATCTTTTGATTTTTTAAAAAAATAAAAATAAAAAATATATACATGGATTTTAAAGTTGTAAAAAAAGAACGTTTGCAAAATTTATCAAAAGAGAGTGAAAAATGTAATTTTATTTTTTTTGTCTTCTATCTGAAAAAATATAATGAAAAATTACATAATTAAGTGATATTATAATATGAAAAAATATGAAGTATTTTCTTTTCTTTGTGTTTATTTTAATCTATTAAATTTGTTAGCATTTATAAATAGTAAACAAATCAACCTCTCATATTTAAGAAATGTTTTTACTTTTTTAAGTACTTAAAAAAACATTAACAAGGGTTATAAAAACAAATTACAATTATTTAATACTACAATATATAAAATTTAAATTATAATCAATATGTGTGTTTCACAGATGAAGGATTTTCAACAAACTGTTCATATCTCTTTAGTATATGACTTATCTACTTTTAATGAATATAAACTTCTAGGATATTAGTTTAAACTAATACATAATGAATTGTACTTTAAACTGATTAAAGGCAAAATATAATTAATATATACGTATACATTTACTCACAATATACAATATGAGGCATTTATAATCATTTATAGAAAATAAATTTATTTGGGTGTTATCCTATACTTACCCAAAATACATAATAAGAGACATTTATCATCTCTTATGTGAAAGAAAATAAGTAAATAAATATACTTGCATTTTACTACAATAAGCAAAAAAAATAAAGCCACTATCTAAAATATACACCTAAAAATTAAGGTTACTATTCTTCTATTTAAACGTTACTTCACAGAATGGAGCAAGCATCAAATGATAACAAAATCCACTTCATCATTAAATCAATGTATATAGAATAATTAAATTCAATAATAATAAAATTACATTTTACTGGTTGATATAACCCTGTTAACTAATACATTTACAGGCATTCAAAATTAAATTATTCACACTAATATATGATATGTGGGATATTTGCAAACATATGTGTTATACTTGCATATAAAAATGAATTTACCTCTATTTAAAAAAAAAAAAAAAAAAAAAAACATTTTCTTTATACATGTATCTTAATTATACAAATATAAAGAAGATAACTTTGAGAAATAATTTAAAGAATACCAATGGAATTAAAAATATCTAACAGAGGTCAAACAGATTTAAAATTATAACTTGAAATAAACAATCCACCATTCACCCAGTTTATATTGGTCAAGACTTGTAAAAAACTTAGACGGACACAATATACCTAATCCTCAGAAATATCAATATAAACACATGTAAATGGAAATTACTAAAGTAACCTACTCTTCTAGTCTGAATGAAGTTTCTTTTTGAAACAATAATAATAACAACAAGGCAATAACAACAACAACAACAATAATAATAATAATAATAATAATAATAATAATAATAATAATAATAATAATAATAATAATAATAATAATAATAATAATAATAATAATAATAATAATAATAATAATAATAATAATAATAATAATTATAGTAGTAATAGCAATAGTAGCAGTAGCAGTAGCAGCAGCAGTAGTAGTAGTAGTAATAATACTACTACTAGTAGTAATATTAATAGTCACAGTAGCAGTAGTAGTAGTAGTAGTAGGAGGAGGAGGAGGAGGAGGAGGAAAAGTAGAGTAGTAGTAATAATAATAAAAATAGTAAAAATAATAATAATAATAATATATGCGGTCCTGCTCCTATTCAGAAAAAAAGGCACTCACTACAGCTCTCAATTAAGATTAAAAGTTATTAGCCTACAAAGCGATATTTTTCATATTAAAAATATTTAAATAAAAAAGGATACCATTTCCAAAGAACTGAGATTTTTTTTTTCATGCTGAAAAATTAAGTAAAATTATATTTTTAATAGAAATAAAACTTTTACACAACATAAAACACCATGACGTCTTCAGGAAAAAATATTGAGTCAGACAGCACATTACAAAAAAAAAAAAAACACAAACTAGGGGCACTTTAGAAAAGTAAACTTAACATATATTGATGATCTAAATCTAGTAAACAGTGATATTACAGCCCCTCCCCCGGTCAACCTATGAAAGAAAAAAAAATTACAGTTTATCAACACTAGCTTTAACAACTTTATTCCGAAAAAAACTTTTTAATACATTCAAAAAATATATGTTCAATAAAATCAATAGTTCTAGCGGTCACAGACAAAAACCTAACTTTTTATAAATTTCCATGAGAATTATTATACAATGAGTTAACAAAAAAAAATCTATGGGATAGTATCACAAATATTGGAGAACTTTCCAACAATAGATACATTGCTATAGAATTTTATGATAAATACCAAAAAACAAGATTTCAAACTCTGGTGAAAACACCACATAACTACACCCTAATAATAGTAAATTCAAGTTTACAAAATTATATCACAGGCCTTATCAATAACACGTACTTCAGGTACAACATACAAGATTTTAATAACTTAATTCAACCTTATAACAAAGCAGTATATATAAAGCAAATTTTTCTAAATGATATGCCTACCGATTGGCAGCAATATCTTTAAATTTAAAATAAAATTAAATGAAAACATACCCCATTCAAATTATAGATCAAAGATGCAGTATTAACTCTTTTTATAGAGGAACTAAGACAACAATGCTTCACATGCAAAGATCGAGGACATTTAATAATCAACTGTAATGCAAAACAGGTCAACAAAAATAATTGCTGACTGCAATTGGTGAAGTGAAAATTCTGCCTGATCACATTAGATCTAACAGAAAATCCTGACTTGTGGCAGTTTATCTAGATGTGTCCAATGCTTTTGCTACTGTAGATGTCAACATTCTTCTTGAATTGCTATCTCAGTTGGACATATCAAAGCAGATAATTCAGATATTTTTTACAATCTCCTGAATAATAGGCACATTCACGTTTCCATAAATGAACATTACACAAACGGATTTGCCCCTTCAAGATCCATGCCACAAGGATCACCATTGAGTAGTCTATGGTTCATTAAGTATATTGACTCTCTGATTAAAGAGCTAGATCAGCTTCCAGGGATATATGTGCCTCAGCTTAAGAAAAACATTAAGGTTTTCGCATACATGGATGACATACTTGTGATTCTTCCATCCCGTAAACATCTGAAGACAATTTACTCCATCATTACCAATTATACTAAAAATTATGTTATTCATCAATCCTCACAAGTCATCATCCTGGTGCATCAACACTGGTAAAAAATACTTTCCAATTTTTTAGTAGAACCTCAGTGTTTTCTGGGCATCCCTATCTTCAAGTCACAGACTGCTATGTCTGTCTGCCTACAAAAATCCATCATAAGCAATGCTACTAAGGTGGTTCAATCACTATCAAGGACATACAAGGGAATATTGCTCTTATTAATATGAAGATCATGGTGAAAATAATTTACTACTTGCCAATAATGACAGTTACCAAATCATTCAGCTTACAAATTCAGAGGCTCTGTGGTCAGCTCTTATGGAGAGGACAGACCACTGCAATTAGCATCTACAGACTTCAGTTTCACACGAGAGAGAATTCTATGGGTCTAAATTCAATACAGACAATCAATTTCCAAAAAGGGCATTCACTTTTAGTAAACCTGGGGAAAATACTTTATCAGATATTATAGAGACTGTAATAACTACTGAAAGACTTTCCCCAGTAAAGATACATGGCTTGAAACCATTATTAAACAACAATTTCTATACATCGGGCACTCAACAGCAGAGTTTAATAATAAAATCTGCATTTGGCAGGCACATCACCTGCTGAATCCTGAAAATATAGCTATTTATACTCACCTAGAAAGCAGCAATCATAAAATCACCACAATATTTAAATATCTGCTACTGGAGCCCAAATTTTTGGATTATCTGATCAAGGTGAATGTGGGTTCCATGCCAACTAATACAGTTTTACACTACAAATGGTTTCTAAATAAAATAGACCCAATTTGTCATGCCTGCTCTAGAGGAGAGGAGACCTTTAATCATCTGTTAAATATATATCCAGGCTATAACAGTATTAGAAGTGTCATCTTTCAACACTGCATTGTAGCAGTGGATAAAATCCTAGACATCAGGGGTTGTCTCTTCTCTGGAGACTTTACAGTTATCAGGTTATCTATCTTCCTTACATATGCTTTTTGGTACACAAGATGCAGGACAAAGCTCACATAACTAACACCAGACCCCAATTCTATATTTTGTGACAAGCTCAGAGTTCTTCAAAACAAGGATACGATTTTATCCTCTAGATTCTTATTTATTAATACATGGAGCCTAGTAGTATGGCCCACAGACTCTACATGAATATTGGACCTGATATATCCACATTGTAGTGTATCGTAAATGAAGTAATCTATGATGCAACATGCCCAATTCTACTAGAGAGGTATTGATTTCACACTACATGTATCCCAGATGATAAGTTAGCATTATTGGGCCAACCTCAAAAGGGGTGATGAATACCAACAAAATGGAGTGTATGTACTCATTTATCAACCTGCTAGTGCAGAGTATGGCTCTGGCATACATCTACCAGACCAATGCCAGTAATGGATGAGCCAACTTTAACAAAGTGCACTTATTATTCATCTGTACAATTTTATTATGTCAATAAATATATTTTTAAAATAAACATAATAAAAATGAAATTCAACTTGAAGAAACAAAAACATCAAAGCAAGCAGATAAAATAAGAAATAAACTTGAAATAACTAATAAAAATGATACTAATCAAAATTATAATTAACAATGATGTGCTTTTAGACATATCAATTTAAAAAAAAGCCAAAATAAAATACCAGATAAACAAGTGACAACAAATAATAAGTGTGTTAATAATGAAAAAATAGCTTTAACAAAACTTGCAATCAGAAGTAACACATCTCGAGAAATAATAGAAGATCTCAGCACAAACCCATCACTATGTACACCAACTAACCCAGAGCAGAAAAGAAGTTCATCTAGAAGATCACCAAAAAAAAAAACAAAAGGGTCAAGAATGTCAAAACAGAACAATATTACAATTCTAGTTACTCACAGCTAGATAATACAAACAGCACATGAGCTAAGGATTTAGAACTAAATTATCAAGATGCTTAAGATCAACCACAAACAACTATCCAAATAACTAACACACAACCACAAACAATACTTAAACATAATGAAATTAAAAATTCGAGCAATTAATGTAAGAAGCCTGAACTCAACCATAAAATTCATAAACTTAAACAATGGATCAGAAATACACAACCACACTTACTTGGATTACTGGAAACAAAAATTTACACTGGATCAAAAATAGAACCAGCTAAATATCTAAGTAAAGAAGGATTTTGTGCCTGCTCAATAGATTCATCATCTCCCTCAGCAGGTACCGCTATCCTAATAACCACAAAATATTTTTTCACTATCTTTAAATTAATATTTATTGATTCTAATATGTGTATTACAACTCTTTCCCATAAAGTTATAATTATTAATATAATATTTATCTACATACCAATAAAAAACAACAAAATTAACACCATAGTAGCAATCGTCAATTCCATGCTAGTAAACACAGCAAATCCAACAATACCAATTGGTGATTTTAACACAACATACAAGGAATTCACAAAACGATAGCTTCATAAAATATCCATACCACTCATGAATGGTCAAGGATTCTTACCAGAAAATGCAATTTCTTTTCACAATGGCCGATTCTCTTCACTAATTGATTTATGTTTCTACTCACCAATGCTTTACCATCTAATAACAATAAAACTTACACCCTCAGCTTTCTTAGGTCACTCAGCACAAATAATAACAATTAACTTTAATGATATTCAAACATCAAAACTTGCATTTACAAGAACAATTAGAGTTCTATTACCAGTAAACACACCCAAATTCATTTTTTTTGGAAACCTACATCATGATACACAAACTTAAAAAATGAAACTCAATCCCATACAACAATATATAGCATTTACAAACATTATTTCATTTAATATCAATAATATAGTAATGAAGCAACCACCACCATCAAAAGTACTGGCACTAGCAAATGAAATTCACAAATAATTAACCATGATTAACCCATCAAAGCAAACACAAAAAATACATATACAAACTCACATATGCATAGAATAAATCATGTGAGACACTTAAAAGCTACCTGAAAATTAAAAAAAAGAAATATATGTCTTACAAAACCACACTCTTGCACAAGGAAATACATTAGGTGGGTGCATTGAAGATAATAAACTATCAAGGTACCAATGACAATACACACAAATCAAGTAACATTTGCAGGTCACAATATGATTTTGCCCATATATCAATATTTCAAGACAAACTTCCAACAAGACAACTACAAATCATTACAAACAGATTTATTTGGCCTAACAAAAAGAAAAACTATCTTTCACCACAAATGTCTTCATAGAAAAACTAAACAATATACCAAATGCATGCCACCCAGGTAGCCCTGGAATTCCAAATTTTGTCAAAAAACACATTAGTCAATGCACTGCCAAACACTTACACAATTTAGAAAACCATCTAACACAAAAAATACTGTACATGGAAGAAGTGTACCAAATTGCAATTTTTCCTTTCAACAAAACAAAATCCTCACTAACTAACTTATGACCAATTAACATGGGGCCATTGCCAAGTAAAATCATAGAAAAAATCATAAAGCAAGAAATCAAGCCAACCATAATGTTTATTTCAAAATACCAATTTGCAAAAAAAAAAATCATTAACAACACAAGCAGATTTATTTTTTAAAACAATCATATCATCAATAAAAAGACAAACAAATATAGCCCCATAGCTGTATAATTAGATATTGAGGCAGCCTTTTACTCAATAGATATACCTATACTTCTAGAAATGCTCAATAACATTGATATACCCAAAACTCATCTATACCTAATAGCAAACTTATTTCTAAATCATGAAATCTATATATCCATCAATGGAAGAAACTCCCTGTTATTTACTCCTACACAATCAATATCTGAAGGATCACCTTTTAGCTCTTTACTATTCATACTATACATTAACTCTCTCATTCAAAAAATAAAACAAACTTTTACTGGAATACAGATATCAAGCATTATGAAACACATACCAAGTTTACCATATATGGATGATGTTACTGTTTTTCTATCATCAAAAAAAACAACTTGCCCAGAATCAAAACATTCTCTAAGACTATACCAAACAAGATAAACTAAAATTCACCCACAAAAACATCCGCATGTCACTTTTTACTGAAAAGTCATGCACAAACACATACTAATCAAAACAAATTTCTTTTTTCAGTTTTCCTTTTCATATGGGACTTACAGGAATGAGATGCCACATTTAAAATAAACTAAAGAATGAGGCCAAACAAATAGTAAACTTCTTACCAAAAACATACTCATTCATATATTCAAAAGTATAGATTATAAACCAGCTCATCATAACAAAAGTAATTTATAATTTACTGATTATATTCTTCTCAAAAGTTTTTAAATCAAAAATAAAAACCATCTGTAATCAACTACTATGGTCTAAAAACAGTAGCAATTTCAACAAAAAAGGTCTTTTAACCACTCATTAAAAATGGACTAGGTATTAAACATTATCATCATATTTCACATTCAAAAACAAAGGAATCTCATAATTACCACTTTACAGCAATTCACAAAACTAAAACACCTTGTGAAATTCATCCCAACTGATCATCCACCACAGCAAACATATCTGAACAATATACAAGCAAATACACATTAAGAAATATCTATGATCTCACAAATGAAATAAATAACATTAATGATGCAATATCATTGTTAGGGATAAACAACAAAAGATTACTAAAAGAATATAAAAATGGGCTCTGGAACTAAAATTTTTTGACTATTTTAAAATTAAATCTAATTGTCCTACCCACAACCTAATTTCTATATCACAAGAGAATGTATTTCACTATATATTCTTTTTGCAGATTCTGCCATTGAGCAAAAGAAACTCTACAACACATGCTATACCAATGTACATCACTCAAACACATAAGAAAAAATAATTTTTGATACATACAGAAAACCTAATACACCAAATGAAAATATAATTGCTGCATACAAAACAAAATCAATACCAAAATTAAAGTGGCCACTTTTATACTATACACATTTTGGTGTACAAGGTGCACTTTTATAATAGGAAATAACACCAGGTGGCATCCAGTCACCTTTTACAATAAATTAACATAAATCAGGAAATGAGATAAAATCATAAGAAACCCCCACTTATATGTAGCAACATGGTCACTACTAAAAGAACAATCAATGCTAGAAAACAACACTAAGGATCTGACAAAAATACTAGAGAAAAACTTTTTCAATAGCTTCTAAGACTTTTAATTATATGCATATGAGTTATAAACCATAAAAAGATACTAAAAAAGGCAACTTTTACACCAATTATTAGCAATTGTTTAAAGGACTCACTCAAGTCACAAAAGGCAAACAACTCAACAAGCCATAAATTGAACTATTACTCTCAGTTATTGTTATGTAACAAAATAAATCAATGTATATACCAAAATTATGTAAAACACTTTTGATGTAACCTTTTATAGAATCAATAAAATGCCTTTTTGAAAGCTGCTGCTGCTAATAGTAATAATAATAATAATAATAATAATAATATCAACAATAATAATAATAATAATAATAATAATAATAATAATAATAATAATAATAATAATAATAATAATAATAATAATAATAATAATAATAATAATAATAATAATAATAATAATAATAATAATAATAATAATAATAATAATAATAATAATAATAATAATAATAATAATAATAATATTATTTTGATTTTCTAATAAAGCTTAATTTAGGATCATTACCAACACTTTATTTTTATAAATATAGAAGAAATTGTATTAATATAGATGCTTTTTGCCCCCTTTGTAAAAAAGATTTTGAAAATCAAGAACATATATTCTATGATTGTCAGTGTTATGATAATATACGCATTGCTCTTCCCAACCTATTTAACAATTCTTTATTTAATATTGCATATCTTTTTAAAACTTTCTCAATAGGAATTTTTGCTAGAATTAGAGCTAGTACATTCATCTTGTATGCTTTATGGTGCACTAGATGCATATTTATATATAACAATAATCCTAGAAGACATCCTAATACATTTTGGATTAAGCTGGAGGGTTTTAGGGAAAGAGACAGAAAGCTTGCCCCCTTTAACATTTTTCATGACACCTGGTCCTTAATGCGTCAACAACTGAGACAGTGCTAAGGTGATATTACCTAGTTACAACAAAAGCGTTATCATTTATGTATGTATATAATCTTAAAAGCCTTTGAAAGGAGAAAAATTTTGAATTAGATACTAAAGAACTATATAACATTATGTAACCCATATTAATTTGTTACCACCTTTTTGCTCCTTTAATATATGAAATCAAAATTAATTATGTAACCTGTATATACCACCTAATCAGTTATATGTAACCATATCGATTGTAAAAGTATTAAGTAACCTATGATCTTTGTTAAAATGCAACTATGTAATCTGGTCTCTTAATATTTGTAATCATAATCAATTTTTATATGTGTCCATATGGATGTAATCTTTTGATGTTACCTATGATCTTTGTAATTGCTACAAAAGCCTTTTCATTTATTATGTAGATAATATTGAATACCTATAAAAAAAAAAGAGAATTAGATACTGAAAAACTATATTACATATGTAATCTGTATTGATTTATATGACCTTTTTTTTTCTTAATATACATAATCACTACTAATTTTTATGTAACCTTGTATATACTTCCAAATCGGTTATATATAACCATATTGATGTATATGTATGTTGTAACCTATGATCTTTGTAAATGTGTAACCATGTAATTTTTTTTTCTTTGAATATATGTAATCATAATTATTATTTTTACCTTGTATATACTCCCTCATGAATAATATGTAACCATATTGATGTAAACTTATGTTGTAACATATGATCTTGTAAATATGTAACTTTTGGAAATCAATAAAGTTCCTTTGAAACGTAATAATAATAATAATAATAATAATAATAATAATAATAATAATAATATCAACAACACCAATAATAATAATAATAATAATAATAATAATAATAATAATAATAATAATAATAATAATAATAATAATAATAATAATAATAATAATAATAATAATAATAATAATAATAATAATAATAATAATAATAATAATAATAATAATAATAATAATAATAATAATAATAATAATAATAATAATAATAATAATAATAATAATAATAATAATAATAATAATAATAATAATAATAATTTAATTTCTTTTTTTTCTCTTTTTTTAATTATAAAGTTCTAAATTTGAAAATTATTATGTTTTTTTTTTATTTGTTCCCATATTGATATTAGCAAAGAATTAAAAGAAAAGGCATGAATACAACAAAGAAGTGTTATTCAGATAGGATCTAAAAAATTTCAAATATATTTATGATATGAGATGTAATTTAAATTGGTATTTTTTTATGAGGACAGCAGTAATTGTAGCTTTTCCATTGATTTGTTATAAAAACATAGATTTCTTTAGGTTTTTTTATTAGATATACATTTTCTATCATGCCTTTAATTGTTAATTAGAGAAGATATAAATTAGTATTAAAGTTTATCGGCTAAACGTTTTTGAGGATCCATGCCTTATATTCATAGAATATGAGGCATGGATCCTTGAGAACGTTTAGCCAATAAACCTTAATACTAATTTATATCTTCTTTAATTAACAATTATAGATTTTACATATAGTGAGAAGTAAAGCTATATTTATCATTCCTTTACTGGAACTTTCAAAAGGAAGGCAATAGAATTGAGACATTTCTATGATCTGAGTGGGCTATTTTATTTAGCTAGTCATCTTCACTGTTGAATTTATTATTCTTTATTATTTTTAATATTCCAAAATTGATCTATTTATATTGAAAGTTTATTGAAAAGTAACTAAAGATTTTTTTTGAGTTTAAACAACTCTTCCATTACATCTCTTTTGACATTAAAATTACCATAGTTTTCCTCATGTACTTATCTCTTAGGATAATGGGATTAAAATGTTCATTGTTCTTTTCAGATACTTATATGTACATCTTCTATTTGTTTTAGAATATATTGCATTCAAATATAAAAAATAACTAAAATAATTTTTATATTCATTTTTTAAATTTTAATATAACATCCCTCATTAGTAGTAGTAGTAATAGTAGTAGTAGTAATAGTAGTAGTAATGTTAGTAGTAGTGATAGTGATAGTGGTAATGGAGACAGTGGTGGTGGCAGGGGCAGTGGCAGTGACAGTAGTAGTGGTAGTAAAAGTGGTGGCAGTTGTAGCAGCAGTGGCAATGGCAGCTGTAGCATGGTAATGGTAGCATCAGTGGCAGCAGTAGCATCATTAGTAGTAGTTATAGTGGTAGTGACAGAGGCAGTGGCCATGGCAATATCAGTAATAGCAGCAGTAGTAGTAAATAGCATGCAAATAGCCCTAAACAAGCTTATGTTTAATTTTTTTCACTGACAAATGCCACAAAAGAATACATTGAAAATCTCCATTGAAAATTTTCCTCATCCTTAAACCAGTTTTAAGCTATGGCTCTTATCAGTGAAAAGCTAGGGTATCCAGACATCAGATCCAAGATACAAACTCAAGCCCAGCACTTTTCTAAAACTTAACTATTAAGTAGAAGATCTGAAATCTTCAGACATCTATATGTTTTCAAATCCAGCTCTTCAACTCAAATAACCGTATGGGATTGAACTAAATTCAGATATACCATATATTAATAGCCTTAGAAATCTAGTATAGCCTTTGCATAAAATAGATAAAATTATAATATTAATGTAATCAATACATTTATCAGGAAAAAAAGGGAAAAATACATAAAATAAGCTTTTAAAAACTTTTAACATGCTCTTTATATATATATTGTAACTTTTCTATTTGTTACATTATTCTATGCATGTTGTTAAAGATCAATTTTAGCAACAAAAAAAAAGTAATTACTCATAAAATACCTATTATTTCATTGATAGAAGTTAAAGTAATTGTTAAGTTGAAATTTCTATATATTATAATTTTGAATCAAAAATTGTATTAAGTATTTATTTTAAAATAAAAAAAGTAAATAATAGTTAAAATAATGTAAAATATCTTTACTCAGTAATTAGAATTATTAAAATTAATATTTTATATAATTATTAATAATAAATTTGAAAATTGTTACTTATTTGTTATTTCAAACTTATTTTATTAAGAATAAAATATAGGAAAGATGTGTGTTAATAGACATGCACACACATTGATTTAATATTAAAGAAATATACTTCCTGTTAAATTAATCAATTTGTTAATTAGGTAAATAATAAATGTTACTTTTAATTATATAAATGACATAAAAGTTTTTAAAATTAATAACCAGAATAACAGTGTAAATTATAAAATTTACGTTATAATTTGATTTTAAATAAAGATTAGTTGCTCATTAAATTGTAATTTAAATTTTGCATTATTAAAATTGATAAATATTGATTTAATAATATTACTTATAATTCATTTTGAAATTGTAGATAGCAATTAATATTCATTTTAGCTAGATGTCTGAAGATAATTATCTAATCATATATTGTAAAGATTTACTTATAAGTAGGAATAAGCAAGTGATAAATATAATATAATAATCAAGAAATCATGTTAAGAGGAAACCATATTTTTTTTCCTAAAAATTTCAGTGTAAAGTTATTAAAATTTTTATCATTTTCTAATAGTAAAAGTTAAATAATAATTTTAAATACATGGAAATTAATTTATAAAAGTTTGTTAATAAATTTCATCATGGAGCAAGAAGTAAACTACCCTTGTTGGTGCTGTATATATGCTGACTATAAACTTATGATAATTGTTGGAATAGAACTTTATTCACTTGGATAAAATATACTTCAACAAAAGAAACCACAAACTATTGAACATTTTAGCTCTTTAAAACAAAAGTAAAATAAAAGAAACATTTATTAATCATTTTTATATGTGATATGATGGAAAATATTTTTCTGCTAAATCTTATCTTTATTATATTCAGAAAGACTATTAATATTTAAAGATATAATTTTATTTATGACATTGTTAAGATGATCACTGCATAAAAAAGAATATGATACAGATTCATTATTATTGGAAAGTTTGTAATTACTAATTTGAATATAATTTATATAGTTATAATTTATCAACTATTTAAATATTGATTATTCAAAGGAGTAATTTGAGAATTTCTAATTCTACACATATAAATTTTGAAATGTAAAGAAAGAAAGAAAACTTATAAAAAGAAAGAAATACATTAGAACATACTTACTAAATTGTGAAATAATTATATAGATGTCATAACAGAAAGGATGAGCTTGTGTTGAAAAAAATATTACTATTGGTAAATAATTTTAGTTTACATTTTTATTCATATCTTCAAATTATGATATAAGTAATTGTGAAAAATGCAGAGAAGAGAGAAAAAGGAAAGAAATTTATTTTTTTCAAGCAACAATTTGTGATTCATATCATCATGAAAGTTATACTCCCAGTAAGATCTTGTGATATTATATTTATTTCAGAGAGTTGAAGACAACTTTTTGTTTGTATTATTTTACTTTAATTGACTACAATATTAATATAGTATTAAGTATTTAAAATTATTTATTTTATATGTGGTTCATAATGTAAGTATTTAAATTTTTTGTATAAAAATATTTCTTGATTATAATTTAATAACATGGAAGAGGTGATATTTACAGGATAGTAAATGATGATAATCATAATTTATTATGATTAATGTAATATTTTAATAAAATGTAAGATATTAGTATTTAACTTTAAGCATAGAATCATGTAAATAAATATGTGTAATATTTATAATATATGAATTTAAATGAAAGTATATGACAAATAATTAAATTCATTTATAGTAATATTAGTATGTTCTTATAATGGTGCATATGATTGACTTCATTACAAAGTAAAAATAAATAATATATTATATTTATGATAAATACTGACACAAAACTATTTGTTTGACTTTAGTCTTCTTTGTATGTTAAAAGTATTATAATGGGTTAATGATAAGTTTGGATGTTATGAGAGAAATGTATTATATTTTATGTGATGTAAGTATTTTATAAGAAGTGTCAGCTTTTTAAGAAGTGGCACAAGAAAGTAAATCTATTAGAAATCCTTTAGTATTGTGGATGTGTTTATTCAAGTTAAATATGATAAAGTATAGAAGTTAGAATATTTATGATACAATGGATAGTGACATTTTCTAAAATCTGTAAGACCTTGGAATAGTAGCCATGACAAAAGATTAAAGAAGATGCAATATGATATGTGACCTTAAGCGACACTTAGTCCATGATATTATTTTTTATAATTTGATAAGATATCCTTCACATATTTTTATCACTAAAGATCACACTGGTAAAAACATCTTATAAAATAATTAAAGATATTAGTAATAGTAAGAGTTCAACTTTCAAATGGTGATAAGATGGGTAAATTTATTGCAAAAATGATAAAATATAAAACAAATAGAATATTAAAGAGTGTAAAAAGATATATTTTGTGAATGTTTTATTTCACATATGAGATAAAATGCAACATGAAAATATAAGGTATAAATGATATAATATTGAAAGAAAATCTGATATTTACTCCTATTATCGTATATAATGGAATAAAATGCCATAAGTTTATGAATATCAAAAATAATCAAGTATTTACTTTAGAACGAAATAATAAAATATAAGAAATAAATATAATTATAGAATTGTAATTAGATAATAATATTGTATTTTTACACATTAATTGTATAATTTCTATGTAGAATCAAACATATACATTGATATTATTTGAAAATGCTTTATTTTTAAAAGTAAGTTAATCTGTGATAAGTACAACATTATTTACACATATATGGTCTACGAGAGGTATCACTTACTGTGCCTAGGAAAAGTAATAGTTATATATATATATATTTCAATTTTTTTTTTATAAGCATTATTTCAATACATATTAAAATATTTATATAAAAACATAGTCATAAAATAGCAAAAATGAGAGAAAAAATTACATTGTTTAACTGGATTTAATTAATTGCTTTTTATAATCAATTATTTATTATAAAGAAGTAAATTTGTTTTTTATTATTGTTTTCATTAGCTACAATAAGATTTGTTTTATCTAAATATTTCAAATTTTTTTTTTTTATTTTTTATTAAAGCATTATTTACAAATGATATTAAAATGTTAGTATAAAAGTATAGTCATAAAATAGAAAAGTGAAAAAAAAAAATACATTTGTTTAGCTGGATTAAGTCAATTGCATTTTATAATCAATTATTATGATAACTAAATTTGTTTTTTATTATTATTTTCATTAGCTATAATAAGTTTTATAATATTTATTTTAAAAAGTAGAAAAAAATAATAATTTTTAAAAGTTTAAAAAGAATTACAAGCATTTAGATTATAAGTGATATAAGATACTGCTAAATTAGAAAAGGACTGGGGCATAAAAATTATACTATATGAGCTAAATTCAAACTAATTTAATTTTGATAAAATAAATACATACTCAGGAAGATACAGATATGGACACTTGCACAATTTTAAAAATGATATAAAATTAAAGCACTTTATACTTTTTGTAGTCATTGAAAGTTAATAACTTCAACTGTAATGTTACCCCTCCCCTCCAACAAACTGTCATTAAAATGACCTTGTCATGTGATGCTAATTATGTAAAATCATTATTTCTAATAACTGACATTTTGTTAGGCACAATTGAGAAAAGCAGTTTCGATGTTTTTAAAAACAATTTCATAGATTTATTACAGATTAACATTTATTCATTTGTGTTTTAAAAATACATTTCATTCAAAGAAGATTTTGGTGATTTTCTGGAGTTACTGTTTTCCTTCCTCTATTAAATAATAAAAACATTTTTGTTCTCATTATAAATTCACTTACTCAATATTTGTAAAGTTTAAATATTAGATTTTTTGAAATAATATTATTCATATGTAAACTTAAATTTCTAAGAAATAGAGTCCCATTTATTGAGTTTTAGTATATAATGAAGATTATATGTTGGTATCAAAGAATGAACATTGACAAAAATTGTCATCAGACAAACAATAAAAAATGTCAAAATGTTAATGATTAATGATATATACATATATATGTTGTAAGAGTCACTTGCAATACATGTAAACATTAATGCACACTCTCATTTGGAGGTCAGTATACTCTAATAAACAACTTAACATATAAATGATTGAGATCAACATAATATATATACTAATTAACCTACATGTGTCTTAGTCATGTTATTTAGAAAATATTAGCTTTAAAAAATAAAGATATTTCCCTAATTATACATGGCAATTAAAAATTAAATATTCCACATATATAGATAAAACAAAAGTAAACCTTTTGTTTAGTAACCATGGAATCTAACCAAGACTTGAACTTTAGAACCTGAAGATGATCTACTTCAAGCATATCCAAGCATCCCATTGTTTAACAGATGGAAGTTTCTGATTCAATTACTTGACTGAAAACATTAATTAGCTCAACAATCACTATAAATAAAAACCTCCTGAAGAAAATAAAAAAATACATATACCAATATATATATATATTTGGCAGATTCAAATATGAGAATAACTGCAAAAAAATTTTTCTAAGCCAAAGGAATTTATTTGCTTACATAGCTTTTGATAGCAAGAAACTCTTTTACAATATTGTAAACAACACCCAAGGGAGTTTTGTATTAGACAACAACCATTCAGAAGAATAGAAATATTATCAATTGTGAAAACTGTAAGGAAATAGTAACATATCATTCAAATATTATCAGAAAAGTAATTTTGCATATGCTAATATATTGTACCAGTCACATGTTACCCACCAACAATCTAAATTTGAACTCAGATTCAAACCCAGTACAATCAAAAAATTAATTCCAAGATCAAACTGAATTCGAACCCAACTCACAAGTACAGATCAAATCAATGGATAACACATGTTGATGGCACATGACTATGCACCAATAAACTAGTCAATGGATGATGATTTCTGGGACCCCTAATCTGACTCTACTAATGTACAAAATGACTAAACTATTTCTAAGTAAATCCACATATGTATGTTTGGGTTGCCAATACAGACAGTGAAAATGAATATTAAAATAATTAATAAATAATGAAAAAAGTCTAAACCAAATATGTTATATAAAGTATTTAATAATAATAAATAAATGTTTGTTGAAATGGTTATGATTAGCAAGATATATTATCTCTAGTCTTTGGAAACAGGAGTTACAATAAATAAGTATTGGCAGTTGTGCTCATATGCCAATAATTAATATGCAATTATGGGAAAAATATATATGTCTGTGCCCTGACAAGTAAACAAAGGTAAAAAAAGGTATTTCCTTTGGAAAGGAATTATGATTCTAATTTTATAAAAAAAAGATGTGAGATTTATTTTCACATATCTGTAAACAATTCATGAAAAGAATGATTATTGTTTAGGATATAACTTCAATATTTAACAAAGAACTTATTTAAAATTATAGATGGATATAAAGTTGTTTGATTATAACAAAATCAATTCATCACAATTTATAAGAATAAGAATGGGGCTTTATTCGAAATGAAAAATAAATGGTACTAATGACCTACAGGCATTAAAAACAAATATAAAATATAATGGATTGCCAGTGATTTAATAAGTAGAAGGGTGGCTTGTATTTTACAAGTTTTTTCTGCCCTACAAATAATCAGTGGAACACAGGGAAAGCCAGATCAAGACACAGCTGTGAAACTTTGGTGTTCCAAATATAATAATGAGTGAGGGAAGAAATTTATTCCTATATATTTAAAATAACAATAAGATCACTGATGCGACAAAGCTTACAAAGCAAGGGGTGCCTCACCTTAGCAATGTTCAGAAAGTTATAATTCAATGATCGTTGTATTTAATTAATGAAGCCCAAATTATATGAGAAATGCTTCCCATAATGACCTGATCATGTAAGATTAAAATCAAACTTATCCTAAGCAAAATAACTGATTGTAATTATATAATTATAATAATCACACCTTAAATTTCATGCCCTCCCTCAATATTAATATAAAATACAAAATTCAAATTAGAATACATTTATTTTATTCTCTTCTTGACCTTTAGTAAAACATTTTAACATTATTAATATCAATAAATAAATTTGTGAACTCAAATTAAACAGCCGAAAGCATAGGTTATAAAATGGCTAATGATCATTATCAGCCATTAGTAAAAATAGCAAACATTTAATAAATCTTTCAACTCAATATTTAATAGAACTGTATTAATCTAGTTCTAATGGGCAATAATTAAATTAGAAAATTTAATACAATATTATTTTCATAAGGTAAGTTTAAATGAAAGAGATTATTATCGAGTTGAAATTATTATTGGCATATTATCAAAATTAAACAATATTAATAATCATTCAAATAAATATATAATAAAGTTAGTTAAATGAACTGCCATTGTAAAAAAAGGAAAGATAACAAAAGTTAGTTAAGACTACAGATAAAAATAGAGAATTACTACACAAATTGAGACATTATAAAATAAGAAGAAATTTTAACAGTAGTTAACTTAAAATGTGATTTAATGTAAAGTTCAGAAACTGGCCAGAAAGTTGTAGTTCAGAAAATAAAGATATTACCAGTATTTTCATAGTTTGTTCTTTAATTAACATGGCAGAGTGCAGTTGGGTTGAGATGATAACATAGGTTCACATTTAACTTATACGAATAGCATTTTTGGATTGGTTTTCTTAAGATTTCAGCAGCTCAGAATTGATATGGAAATTTCTGATTAGCAGCTACATGTTGAAAATTTTATGAAAACTTTGGGTCCAGCAATCAGATCACTGAAGTTAGCCACATACCATGCTGAAAAGACTATAAAAATTCATAATTTAAAGTGGCATAGCTTTAGGTAGCAAATCTCATAAAAATTAATGGCTTCTCTCTTTTTGAAACTTTTCCAGGCTATTTATACCCTTTATTGTTGTTTTCCACTCATTCTGTCTCTGATGCCTTTAGGCTAAAGCTTTTTAAATTATCACATGTTAAAAATTTGGTTAATTGGTTTCAGATCCATTTCTTCCATAAGACTTTTAAATCCATTAACTTTGAATTCATTTTCTATTTTGAAAATAAATTTGTAAATCTGAATAAATGATTTTAATTAAGAACCATCTTTACATTTTAAATTATCATTTTCACTAATTAATAAAAATATCCCATTGTCTTTGGGAAAGGAGAATCTGAAAGCTTATTGAAAAAATGTAGCTTTTAATCACAGAAATTTGAACAAACTGGTAAAAGTAAAAATAAAACATTATGATTAATGAAACTTTATATATATATATATATATATATATAGTATAGTTTCATATATATCATATATATTTATATATATATATATATATATATATATATATATAATTATTCATAAATATATGTGTACAATCCATGCAATTATAATATATGTTTTCATGAATAGATTTATAATGAAGTTATTAATGATATTAGTAAGTTTAAACATAAAATAATTGGCTTTAACAAATATTTAAATAATAATCTGTTTTAATCAAAACTAGCATGTATTGAAAAGTAAAAACCCCCATTACATTAGGAAATTTACTGCTAGTGATAGGGTTTGACATAGGCTAAAGGTGAGATTTCATGAAGCACGGATCAAACTTAGATCCAACTACTTCAATCTATATATTGCAGAATCACATTTTTAAAACTTTTAATATTAAATAATTGATAAGCAAGAATACTCAAAAGTTTTTTAAAAGCTACTTCAATGTTTTTCAGCTAAACACTTTACCATGAAGATCTTCCATAGAAGCTTACCAGGATATATAAACATTAATTCATCCATCAAATGTCTAATTGAGATTCCAATAGTCTATATAGTGAGCTTCTACCT
This sequence comes from Epiperipatus broadwayi, assembly GCA_028023455.1. NCBI lineage: Eukaryota > Metazoa > Onychophora > Udeonychophora > Euonychophora > Peripatidae > Epiperipatus > Epiperipatus broadwayi. The sequence goes on along the minus strand of JAQFVV010006313.1, from coordinate 677,800 downwards.
TAGTTTTACTATATCAGTTTGCAGATAATGGAATAGATGCTATGAGATGGCGGCACCATACTGAAGCTGACCAACAGCTCTCATCCAACCATTGTATGAATCCCAGAAAGAGTATGAAATTTACAAGATCAAGATACATTGCTGTGAAGTTTAGAAACATTTTGTAAGACTTTCTTAAGGCAAAGTGTTGTTTAAATCATTTAAGTAAATTGTCCAAACTTTGAACTTTGTCTGTGAACAATGAAGAAGCATATGCCTAACTTGGATTGTTTCATTTCTCAAATCATCAAATGAAAAGAGGGGGATTACAGTTTATAGGATAAACAAATATTTTTGTTTTTTGTAATAAATAAAATTTAGGTTACCTTCCTGAACAAGATTGGCAGATCATCTAACTTTAACATGGGAAGTAAGATGTTACTTTGTCCACATTAAAAATGGTCACTATGTACATGACATAATTGTTTGTTAACTTATACTAATTAACTAACTCTTGTTTATTTTTTTTTTAATTTTTGGTATGAACAACTAACCTTCTTGCATACATGTACTTTACTATTAACAGTAGATTATTAATATACAGTGTCTTTTTTCTACAGAAGATAGACTTAATTAGTGGTAACAAACTGCAAGGACATTGCCCACTATACTACTGTTTGGGTTTGAATATAAACTTGTTAGGATTCTTATTTTAAATTGTAATAAATTTGTAAGTACTTAGTGCTAATAATGCATACATAACAGCAATAAGAAGGGAATGGTTTGAATCATCAATTATCTTATAAAAAGTGAGGACTGCATGCCAGTCACTTACCATTTCATTTGGATTTCCATTTGAATAGTTCTTATTTTTTCTTTTTAAAATGTATTAAACTATTTTGAAATTTTGAGAAGTCTCTGATTTATCAAAATTATTCTATTTTAGCATGATTACATATTATTTCAAGTATAAGCACACATATACTCTTTTTCTTATGTCATAATATTTTAGCAAGACTGGTTAGAAAGTTATTAATTCATTGCACTTATATAAAAGTGAGAATATTTTTACTTATGTAGATTCACCCCTGAAGAGAGTCAACTGCAACTTCTTTCTGAGTTTGAAATCTGTAGTGTAATTGAACCTGAAATTTATGTAGGAAGTGGGTGAACTGAGATAAATTGTGTTCAGATTTAATGTGTAATAATTTGAGCTAATCATTAGAGGTGGATAAAATCATTGATCAGGGTTTTTTATCACACCACTTTCTGCATCCTACAAATAGACCCTAGGTCCCATTGCAGTAAGGAGCAACTTCCCTTTCACATACAAAATTCAGACCCTCATGTTATTAATTCCTGAACTTTGGGGGCCTGAAACAGGGGTTTGGCATGAATTTCAAACATAGTGTACAATTTTTTTTTAAATTTTATATGGATTAATACCCAGATTGATCCAGGATAACAATAATGAATATAACCAAATGGAGTAAATTTCAAATTAACAATAATTAACCATAAAAGTGTGAAAAAATCCTTACCTTAAACAAAAAAATAAATGTTACAGAATATAAGGAAATCAGAGACTTCAAATTAGTGAATAATCATGGGAATAAAATGTATAAACTAGAAGAGACAGATGAACTAAACACACTTAAAATAAATTGGGCAATAAATGACAACATTATTAAAAAAAACTTGTTAACGAGATGAATTAAAATTGAAACATCATGCCAAACACATTATCATGTGACAATCATTTATTATATTAAGAGAAATAAAGGAATAGTTATAACCAAAACAAATAAATTAGGATTATTGCCAACTAGAAACAAAAAGCACTTGGAGAAAATGGAAATGGAGAATTCCGAAGAAACATGTTAATTACTAGTAGCTATGAAGAAAGGGTTCAGAGTAATGACATTGGGGGATGGTCAGTACTGACCCAGGCACTGGAGGGATCACTAGCCAAAATCAACCACTCTAGGCAAGCCTACATCCCAGACATGGTGATATTTTAAACTCATGGTGAATTCAAGATGACTGTTCTATGACTTAGGATCAAAATACCCCATAGTACCAAAGATCTGATAGATATTAGGGTCATGGGACAAATACTCTTAAACCCTGATGGCCCAGATAAGCAATATGGGAGCTCAGATGGCTCAAGTGAAAATGATATGGGAAATAGAATAGACTACAGGATGGATGGTTTGGAAGAGACATTAAAATCAAATTTAGAAAACATAAAATCAGAATTGAAGACAGAAGTTAAAGAATTTGATAATAGATTGTCACGTGATATGGAACAGCTGTGCAGAGGGTTGAACACCATGCAACAATACAATCAAGCAATGAGGCAAACAATTGAGGAAAATAGAAAGGATATCAAGGAAAAAGATATCAGATGGCAGCAAAGATTTAGAAAATGTCAGGTTAGTACCTCTGATCAACGCAATACCAAATATGATGAAATCTATAAAGAGAAATGTTTAGGAATGAAATATATGTGGAACAGGACCAGCTGTGGACAAAGGTACAGATGGAAATACAAGAGGTGAACAATAAAATGGTTTAGTTGTATGTGAAGCAAACCACCAATATGGAGATACAAAGTAGATCATTAGAGAACATTGATAACAAGCTGAAGTGAAGATGGAAATTAGAATGACATACACAGAGGAAACCAGACCTACTGAAATAGCCACACTCAAGAAACTGGTAGTAAGATCAGTCAAGATGCACAATTGAGTGGACTGCTTGGATGAGACCCTCAACCAGAAACTTAATGACATTGAAGCCCAATTATCACATAAGACCTCAACCTTCATGACATAACATACTGATACACAGCTTAAAATACAATCTAATACAGATGCGAATGACAAAGAAGGACCCCTCAAACTCACCATAAAGGATCCACAGTGGTTAACAGACCTGAATATGGATATATCTATAAGTTGAGATGAATCCAACACAGATAGTTAGCCATAAAGAAATAATTCCATGCATATACCATGTCAATCAGTCTTACTGGATAACCCATATGCTAATGAACCAGCAAGAAATATATATTAGACAACTCAACACCACACAGCCCAGTGCCATTAATCAGTTTGTGTGACTGAAGGTGTTCTAAAGCACTATGAATGAAGCCCTCATTGAACATTTGATGAGCCCTCATCTATACTTTGCAGTGACACACAATTTATCTGAATGAGAGAAAATCATTATCATATAAAATCACCCACAAGGAGATGTGCTCACATAATGTAAATCCTTTCAGACCTCAATCATATTTGAAGATTACAAGACCCTTTTAATAAATTTTTTTTTGGAACAAGGGAAGACAGAAATCATTGTTATACCAACTGTTCCAAGAGAAATACTAAGCCATGCCAGGGGAAACTCATTAAATTGTTTTGTCTCCAGGTAACCAGGCTAAGAACCTTGAACACATACCACCTGATCAAGAGTGAAATAATCAGAATCATGAAGAGGAACTTACCTTTGAAAGTAAACCTAAGTACAACAGCAAGTAACACTGAGCAAGTGTCAGAGTTGCTTTCTAATATAGACATGAACAATTCAAATTTATCCACCAGAACACCAGAAAAAGCAGGGAAGAAGTAACTGTAAATTCCATTTTTAAAAGAAGCAGGAAAACAATACTGGCCCTAATCACTGGAAAATAAAGCAGTGGGACCTAAATCTATAGACCACTGTTCCCCTTAGGAACACTGAGACCAGAATCATGTAGCCTCAAACAGCCCTCCTAACAGCTCAGAGAATACACCAAAGTCAGAGTGCAGTAATTATGTACCCAAACCCCATCCAAATTAAACTAAAAAGTACTTGAGGGTATGTTTCTCACCTCAAAAGACCAAACGAATACTGAGAGACAGTAATATAAAACAAACTCTATATAAAGAAATACCTAACTTAATGTGATTTGAGAAGAGAAGACACCTAATTTTGCTATACAAAACTGCCTCATGTTTGAGATGTTTGAGGATTTACTGGTCAAAGCCATGTTAGATTCTGGAAGCCAGATAAATTTTATGGGGAAGGAAGTGGGTGAACTGATATAAATTGTGTTCAGATTTAATAGGTAATCAGTTGAGCTAGCCATTAGAGATGGATACAATCATTGATCTGTTTTTTATCACATCACTCACTGCATCCTACAAAAACACTCTATGTTCCACTACAGTAAAATGTGGCTCCCCTCTCCCATATGGAAACTGGACAGTTACAATATATATATATATATATATATATATATATATATATATATATATATATATATATATATATATATATATATATATATATATATATATATATATATATATATATATATGGAGAGTTATATAATTGCAATCAAGTAAACTTTTTTAACTTTAATTCTTTTAATGTTTTGACATGCAGTAGTTTAAATAGCCTATGTTTCCAATTTTAAAACCATGTTTGTCCATTTTATTTTTAATAAATATATCTTTATTCTTTAATAAGGTTTAAAAATTTTCATAATATTTATTAAAGTTTTGATTTAAAAAAATAAATACAATTTTGAAAATAACATATCAACATTGGAAATAAGCACAAAAAACTACAATAAACAGGAATTCATATGCAGGACAATAAATATCATTTTAACCTTCAAGTTAAAACTATTTTTTAATGAATAATAAGTGATTTTGCATGATATTTGTTTGATAATAAGTATTTCAATAATGAATATCTTCTAGTAAGTATATAATCTTTGAACTGTAAAAAATCATCTTATACTTATAAAAAGTGATAAAAAATAGCATATCTTTTTATTAAATGATAATGACTTCTTGTTTTATGATATTTCATAATTATCATGATATATAACTTGCTTTTTTCCTAAAAAATAAAGACATTGAAATAAATTTATGAAGGTAAACATAAGATAATCTCTTAACACACATTTTATTTAATTTTTACAAAAGTAAAAATCATACAAATACAATAAATACTTTTAAAAATAATAAAACAATTCATTTTTATTTTGTTTTTCTTTTCACTGAGCATTTATTTTTTTTTCAATTATTAATATAAAATACACATTATAGTTTAAGAGTTCACCATTAAATGCTTGCAAAGTAGCTACAATTAAGCAATCTTCAGCTAATTTTTGGAAAAAATTGCAGACTAAAAAATAAAAATAAGTCAAATAAATAAATTTAGTGATGAAGATGAGTAGGCTAAGATTGAAAATTAACAAACTTTAAAAATAATCATTACTATTTTTTTTAAATTATTCAGTCGTTAATAAAAATATTCTTCGATATTTATGATAGGTCATTAAGTTTTACTTCCTGAGTCATAGCTCAATATCAGTAATAGTTTGCTAATTTGACATTGCTTATTGTGCTTTTAATGAAATTTATTTTGGTATTTATGTATTAGGTTATACATAAAACCCTCTATATCCAATGTTTAGATTTAGGAAACCATTGACCAAGACTTTTTACAGTGACTAGCTTTATAACAAGTTAATAAATGATATTAAGATAAAAAAATATTTTATGTATATTTGAACTTTTGGTCTATTAATATGTTTTTAATGCAAAATATCTCAATATTATAATCATTAATTTGTATCTATGCTTAACATATAGTGTAAGCAAAGAGTTATATAGCTTGAAAAAAGTAGCCAAAATGTTATATCCTCTCCCCACAGTACAATATTAATACTATGGGTAAACGTTAAGAGATGTTCTAACAACCTCAATTTGCATTCAAAGTTTAGTAATCTTAATAAAGTAATCACTATATAAGCAAACGATGACTGAAAAATAAGCAGAAATGTTTTAAAAATTAAAATTAAAAAAAAATCAATGTTTACTTTAAAATTAATTTAAAATATTGTCTTTGGTAATTGAATCTAACATAATTAATTTAAAAGAACAATGAACGGTTAAAAAACAAAACAAAAAAAACTTAACAATCAGTAGGTAATCATAAGTGAATTGTAAAACTGTTATCAGATTTATCTTATTAAAAAAGTTGCCTGTTTGTTTACGTAAATGAAAATTATATTAATAAAGCGTATTTTATAATTGTATTATAATAAATATCTTTTGAAATAATGTTTGAGATGCTTCATATCAAGGATTAAAGTTAATAATGAAAAATAGTTTATATATATAAAGATTACGATGCTTTGCAATTTATTCACTTATGAATTAAAATTTCATTTGTAAGAATGCCTTTAAGTTAGAAAATAAAACGAAAATGCCATTGGAGGGTAAATATTTGTATGTTTATATATGGCTTTTATTTTATTTTTTAGTATTTTGTTTCATGTGAATGTATATGATTTTTTAAAAACAGTTATTTTTTCGTGATTTATCTCTTCAGATCATTACACAAATTCATATATGTATTAATGATTAATTCAAGACAGTTATTCCCGCATTTATAATACTTATATAAAAAAAGCTATCTAATTACTATTTACTATAGGATAAAAACAACAACAACAGAAACTAAATCTCACTGCTTTGTAGATAACACCTCCTTTATTGTTAAAGTAAACAAAACCATAGAAAATAGAAAACTTTAAAGGCTGATTTACTTACATTTTATTTATTACTACATTGTAATTTTTTGAAAAATAATAGTACGATATATTTTTAGTGTATATTAAAGTTCATACATATGTTTGAGTATTTTTTTGTAGTTTTTATTATTATTATTATTATTATTATTATTATTATTATTATTATTATTATTATTATTATTATTATTATTATTATTATTATTATTATTATTATTATTATTATTATTATTATTATTATTATTATTATCATCACAATCTTGGCTGGCAGACATTTTCTTCAATTTTTTTCTGATTATGTTAGTATTCCATTTTTGGAAACTGTATGTAGAAACACTATCAGATATAGCTTTAATGCGCTTAATTAAGTCAAAACACATACAATATCAAGAAATGAACATCAACACAATCAGAAAAACCTGCATGAAAATGCCTACCACTATGCAAACAATTGTGGTACAAATAACCCAAGATATGGACCTCCACAACAATGCAAATAGAGACATTTACCAACAGACATGGAAACAGTTCCAAGACAGTAATAAACTTTTTTTTGCATGATTATGTGAATTACTTAGCTTTGGATGTGGGGACATCAGCTTGATTTGCAGTTGGCTAGTGGTCGAGTAAATTGTGCATTAAAGCCTGTCAATCCTTAAGTTTCTATGGCCTTTGAACTCTGTAGCAGTGAGTAGGTTGCATTGATACCATCCTCTAGTCACATGACTTAGAAACCAACTTTTGCCTTGGGTTTGTTATTTTTTAAATAGTTTTTTTTTTTTTTTTTGGAAAGTCATTATTTAATTTTTTAAAGTGTTAAAGTTATTTTTTATTAAATTGTGTTTATTCTTTATTAACATTTGATTTTACCTCAAAGGATACATGTTTTGAAAGTTTTCTTGAGGTTCAAATCTGGAGACTTATGAAATTAATAGGTTTGCTGTAAGACTATTATTATCTTGTTAGGTTATATCATTGATAAATTTTTGGTGGCAATATAGTATGTGCTTGATGCCCTTTTAATTTTATAACTCATGCAAAATCCCCACTGACACATTTAAGTGATAAATGATATCGACTATCAACATGTTGTTTCAAAAAATGGTGGTTACAAAATCACAAATTTCATCATTAATTAAAAATTAAAATGCAAATATTACAATTGTTATCGAGTATTTAAAATCAAAATCCGAATTTTGATCAATGTTTAATATTTAATAAAAAATCAAAATCAAATTATGGGAGTAAATACTTTGCATTAACTCCAACCTTTCTTTTTTTAATTTTTTTTTGTTTTTTTTTTTGGTGGGGTTTTTTTAAAAAAAAAAAAAAAAAAAATTGGAAAGGTTAACATACATTATCGCAATTTACGTAAATCTTTCATAAATCAAAATGCAATTTACATTTGTTATAAGCCTACGAAAGAAATCCAAAGGCAATTTATGTTTTTTTTACTTTAAAAAAAAAATAAAAAAACTTTCAAGTGATCACCATAGGGAATTAAGAATTTCTAATAAGAAAAAACTAAAATCCGATTATTTGTAAAACTAATATGCTACATTTTGTATTTTCTAAGTTATAATCTTTTGGAATATTAATGAAAAGTAGGTAAATTAGATTTTTTTTTTTAAGTAGAAAATATAAATTGCCTTATAACAAATGTAAATTGCATTTTGATTTTTGAAAGATTTAGGTAAATTGACATAATGTATGTTAATGCATAGTATTTACTCATAAGATTTGATTTTTAAGTAAATGTTGATCAAAATTAGTATTTTGATTTTTAAATATTCAATGACAAGTCAAGCGTTGGTAGCCGAGAGGTCAGCACAGCAGCCTTGCTAGCAAGCAGTTGGTTGCAGACGGTTGTTGCACGTTCGCCTCCCCACCGATGCTATGACATATGGAAAAAAAAAATATTCAATGACAATTACAAATCTTGCATTTTGATTTTTTAATTAATGATGAAATTTGCGATTTTGTAATCACCATTTTTGAAACCACATGATAATAATCCATGTCATTTATCACTTGAATGTGTCAGCAGGGATTTTGGGTGAGTTATAAAATCCAAATGGCATTGAGTGCATACTATATTGGCAACAAATTTTATTGTTTTATTTTTTTATGAAAATTTTTTCTAAAGAATTTAAAAGTGTCTAAGAAAAAATAATTTAAATTGTTCAATTTTGCTTATTGATCTTATATATATATATATATATATATGATTATTATCATGAAATATGGAGTTCTTAGACAGCTTTTTGAGGTTCAAACCTAGAAATTTTTTTCTTTGTTATTTTGCTAATTGAAATGATTTGAATAAGTCAATTTTTGATGAAAAAGCTTTTGTGGATTTAAAATTGTCACAGAAAAGATGCTTGGGAAAGTTAACTATTGTTATTTACTTAAGAATATTTTAAATTTATGTGAATAATGCTAGATTTTAGATGCTTCTTTGAGATTTAAATTTAGATATTTTTTTTGCTGTTATCTAAGATTACCAAGTTTCACATGGATATTATTGTTGTTATTGGTGTTGCTGTTATTATTATTATTATCATCATCACTATTATTATTATTATTATGTTTCAAAAAAGAAACTTTATTCAGACTAGAAGAACAGGTTACATTAATACTTACCATATATATGTGTTTACATTGATGTGTCTAATGATTATGTATATTGTGTCTATCTAAGTTCATTACAAGTCTTTACAGATATAAACTTGCTGAGTGATAGATTGTTTGTTCTAGGTTATAATACTAAATTTATATGGCCTCTGTTAGCTTCTTTTTTAATTCCATTGTTTTTTTTTTTTAAATTGTTTCTAAAGTTATCTTATTTACATTTGAATAATTAATACACACACATACATATATATAATGCTTTGTAACAATTTGTTTGTCTTTAGATATTGGTTGTGTAAGCTGCGGTATCACTGCTGGCAATATTTTGTGTTTTATTATCATCTATCAATTCTTGGATTTTGTGATGTCCATTTTTTTGCATTCTCTTTTTGTGTATATTAAGTGATTTGAGAAATGGCAGAACTATTAAAGATTTCAGCATTGTTTTATGAGTGACCAGGTAGATGTGAAGATGTCTGGAAGTGCTTTTATAGTCTGTTGATTTTAATTGTACTAATTTGTTAGGAAATGTTGATGTATGTCACTTATTAGCATTGCCAAAAGTGAATGTACATCACATGTACCAAAATGTGTAGAACATGAAAGTTGCTGCACAGACTGTAGTGATGGATGGTCTGTGAAATTCACTAAGATATTCTCCAGGGAGATGTTTTGTTGTTTATATGTATCAGTGAAAACTTGCTGAATATTGTTTAATGCTGAGAAGTTGTAAAAGAGATGCTATTGAATATCTCAATTTTGTGGTGTAGTGTGCAGAAGGGGTCTATTTTTGTATAATGATGTATGTATATTTGGAAGTATGATATTAACATGGCATATAGATTGTCTAAGAAGAAAATCAAAAAAATGTGTGTTCCATGGACAACTTTTAAAATTTTTAAGCAGCTGTTGGTTGTTTATTCTGAACATCTGATAGATAATATCACGTGTATGACCAGGGTATACCAAGGTATTTATCTGTCAATATGAATATTTTATTATTTAAAGTGATATTTGGATATGTGTGGTTCTAAAATGGTTTATAACTGATGATATATAGCAATATGAAGTTCGATGTTTGTGTGTAGGTATTATTTGATAAAGTCATTGAAGGTTCTGAAAAATGTCTGAGAGTGGCTATAATAAGGTTTGTGGTCTTTTGCATTTAAAAATATATATCTAGGTTGGGTAGCCCCAAACCATTGTGTATTGCTGGGCAAGTAAGGCATTTTTCAGATATTGGCACTGTCTTTCTATTCCATTGAAGTTGCTTGTAATATGAAGAGATTTTTAATGTGAAAGCTTGGGAGAATTGATTTGTGGAAGAAAAGTAGATAATCTTTGTCATCACCAGCTGATTGAACTCTTGTAATTTAGCATGTATTGAGAGGTATGCTTTTGATAAAGAAGCAGTTATCAGTTCTGTTTTGTCTTTTAAAAGTTGTTCTGGTTTTTTGCTTCATTGCATTTGTCCCCATGTAGACAAAAAAACCTAGGAAAGAGATAGTTTGCCTTGGAAAATTTGTGTGCATGGCTTACTGATGTACAATGACCAGGCAGCAGTCTTGTTGGTGTGTTGATTGGCAATTATGCAGTAATTTTTGTAGTATTGGTATCTGATTTCTAAATGGAAGAAAGACTGTAATGTCATCCATATATGCAATGCAGGCTATATATTATGATGTGCCTGGTACCTAGATATCTTTAATGCTCTGCTGGATTTTGAGTATGAGTGGGTTGATGGAAAAAGTAAATAGCAGTGAGCTGAGTGGGGAGCCTTGGAATATGGATTATGTGGTAATGAATGATGGAGATTTTTTGCACTTGAGCATGATATGAATTTCTCTGCTAAGTAGTAGGTTTGTGAGCTGGTACAAATAAGTTCATGGGATTGTGGTATCAGATAGCATGCTAATTGTGTATTAATGACAACTGAGTCAAAATACACTTTTATATATGAAGTTGAACTGCAATTTGTGCATACTTTTTTTAGTCCTGAACTGAGTTCCAGACTATTTTGAATATCATTACTGTGTGTGCAATAGATGATTGCTTTCTTGCAAACTGACTGTATAAAATTAGTCATAGAATATATGTCTCTAGGTTATCTTTGAATATTTATTTCAATTATTCTAATGGTAAGTGCCTCCATTGAGATGGGTCAGAGGTTGGATAGTGTTGATATTGGGACTTGTTATTTTATTGAAGGGGACTATTGCAATTAGGTATAATCCTGGATGTCATGTTGGCTGACTTTAGTACAGAAATGATAAAAATAAATGAGGGAGGAGAATATGGTAAGGATGGAAAAGTTCAGAGCCAAGATGAGAGGAATGAGACAGAAAGTTGAAATAGTAAAAGAGGATATGAAAGAGGTGAGAGATGGATTTGAACAAAGTAGCATTAGAACAGGGAGTTTAGAAATGATTATAGCACAGGTGGAAGAGGTGTGCAAGGAATGGATAGACATAGACAAAATGACACAAGTAGAACTGGAGATGTTAAAGGAAGAAGGAATTCAGAAAAAAATGGAGCAGGGAATAGATGATGTCAGAATGTTAGAAAAGGTGATTCAAGCCATAGAAGACAATAAGGATAATTTGAAAACAAGTGCAGCAAATATGTGTTAATTTGTTAAATGGCTCAAACAAAGGCTAGCTGGAATAGATAATAAGCATACTATGTTCAATATGGAAAAAAATATAAAATAGAAAATGACTATAGAGACTCATGAAGTAAATGGCAAGAGGGGTCCATCAGCAAATTTTTGGAAAAAAAATTTTTTTCATTGAAAATATTTAAGACTGAGGTGAGAGAAAGCCCCTTAAATCATTTATAAAGTCTGGATAGCCTGTTTTGGGTTCAATACTGGTTTGATGAAGATAAAATCATGCTCACCAGAAAACATCTCCAGGATACAGCCTTGGATTTGTGGCACACTTTGTATACAAAACCCTGGATGTTTGAAAAATACAGACATGCAATTCTGAAAATTTTCTGGAGTAAAGCTAGACATGATGGAAGGTTCTATAAAATATTCCAGGGGATATATTCCACTGTCCACTGAGAAACATACACCCAATTTTTTTAGATAGGTGACTAAGTTAAAATTGTTAATGGCATTTCCTATCTTGGAGGACCATATTATAAGAACCATCTGACATAATATGCCACCTATTGTACAGAAAATGATGAGAAGCAGTATTGGTTGGTCAAAAGAGGAAACAACCAAATTTTTAACATGGTTAGATTATGGTAATATAGTAAAAGAACCTAAAAAAAGGCTTACTATGGTAGACCTCCAAGATGATCAAACATTCCATAAGAAGAAATTACCTGACTAAGCTTAGTCTTTTAGTAGTGGGTTGGACTTCTAATGGAAATAATTTCTTTATCATTCATGAATTATAAGTTTGGAGATAGATATTTTGAAAAATAAGGTAATAGCTTAAAAAAAACAGGACAAATATCCAACTGGGATTTCTACAAGGGTGTTAGATGTGTAAAAGTTTTTTTTAAAGAAAAAAAATATACAGCAAAAAAATGCACTTCATTTTTTTTTTTTTTTTTTGATGGGTGATTTGGCAGTTGAACCGAATAATATCTGCTTCAAAAGTTTGATTGTGAGTTTTAGTTATTTCAAAGATTTAATATTTATTTTTTTTACATAATAAAGATATATTCACACACACTTATTTATTTTCTTTTCTGTAATTTGATTTGTTAAAAATGGTAATTTAAAAGCTGTCTTAAGTGAATTTTGTAAAAAACTTTTAAAAGAACAAACTAACATTTTGTTGTATTTTTTTGGGAATTTTTTTTTATTATAAAGAAAAAAAGTTGATTGCATTCTTGTTGCTAATTACAAATCTATTTTAATGCATAATTTATCTGAGTGGAGATTTAATTAATTGGTATTTTTTTAATAAGTTAAACTTTGGGCTGAATTATTAATTAGGATTGAGTGTGAGATAGAGATGTGCCCTGCACTAAAATTTATAATTAAAAAAGAACGATTATGCAGGAGATAAAGGTGGCATACAAGGAGACCTGAGAAGAGAGACATTTCTGATTTTTATTCATATTCAGACTTGTGTTTATCCTAGGTGTCTTGACCTATATTATTCCAGAACTAACAACACAGCTAATTCCCTTGACTTGTTTGTGATTATTTTATGTTAGCTTATGGAGATTCATATTTAATCATGTTTACTTTACCAGATGGCCACGTTCTGCACCCTGTGCAGTCAATTCTCAAGGATGCAATGCTAGACTTACTCTAAGATGAATTCTGATTTCTTAGCTGTTCTCTTCAATTATGACATAAAAGCATAAACTAAGAATGATTACTCCACATGCCTCCACACTCACCACCATTTAAAGAACAGATCATCTGAAGGCTTCAATCAATCTTACCTGCAGCCAACTGAGTATTCATTGAAATTTCCAACACTAAAGGTACTCTTTTATATATATTCTTTCCATGTCTAATTCTAATCTATAGTAAAATCTCTGTTCAATCTAAAGTAAATATTTGTATACATTTATATCTTATCATAATCATTTAATGCATTTCTTTAGCTATTAGTGTGTGAAATATATTATCTTTTTAATGCTATATTATGTAATTTTGAATTATTTTTTTATTATGTTGTGGAGCCTGTATCAAGAATTTTTTTATTAGCTTTTGTGTAATTTACAGTTTGATAGATACTTGGGAGATTTTAATAATTGTCTTATTACTTACCTAACTCATTTTAAAAATTAATGTATTGTGGCTTAGTAAATAACCATCATTTAGCTGATTATTTTTGATTGGAAAGTTCTGGTTTTATTGAGACCTAGGGATTTTTTTTTCCTTTTAGAATTACATATGACATAATATATTCCCCTTATATTTGCCTTTCTTGCAAATGTATCAACTTTGGTAATTTTAAATGTAATCCATCATCTGACCTGCAGACAAATGATGCCTCTAGTTTCAATATACTAGAGTGTGCTCATTTAAAACATTTTTGATTAATGAATTGTGACTTAGTAAATCACCATCATTTGGCTGATTATTTTTCGATTGGAAAGTTCTGGTTAAAACAAGACCTAGGAATTTTGTTTTCCTTTTAGAATTACATATGACATAATATCTTCCCCTTATATTTGCCTTTCTTGCAAATGTATCAACCTTGGTAATTTTAAATGTAATCCATGAGCTGTCCTGCAGACAAATGATGCCTCTAGTTTTAATATACTAGAGTGTGCCCATCCATGCTGATTCATTGATTCTTTACAGAACAATTTTTTTTTGGATTTTAGAAAATATTTTGAAACAAACAAATTGTGATTTGTTTAGTTTCTTTTTTGTGAATCAACATCCAAAATAAAGTTATATCTTCCTTTCAAATATTATGAGAAGATTATTGCATCCACTGGGATGTTTTTTTTTCTCATACATGTTTCACTAAAAATTTAGATTAAACATTCATCCTTTGGTTTGTGACTTTAATAAACTATAAAATTATTATTATCAACTGAATATATTTTAGAATTATATCAGCTAACATTTGTCCTAGTTTTATTTTATCAATTGTCCAAACAATAGTTATAATCTCTTGTTATCTCCCTTGGTTTACCTGGTGCCAATCATCATCATCATTTACCTTTGATCATGGTAAATAAATTTTCCAGTATGTAGTAACCTGGTAGCATCCTCCACAATCAAATGAATTAATAACGGACCATTACATATATATATATATATTGTAACAATCCGGAGAATAGCACTTAATGTAATCTGCACTACAGGGCGCCATCTAGGCATTTGAACCTAGAAAAATTTATAAAGTAGGCAGATACGTAAGTCAAAAAAAAAATTTTTTTTTTTTTAATTTTGATTCCGGTCGTTAGCCCATGTCACTAGCTCAGTGGAATAGCAGAGATTTAATAATATAATATAAGAATATATATATGAGAGGAATAAAATAAGCCACTGCCAGTAATTAACATACAAAGATTTATTTATGCGCATATATATAAGATTTAAAATTATTTTAGTATTAGTTTTACATTTTAACATTTAACATTATTTTTAACTTTACCTTAGATTTTAATTTACATTTTAATTTCTATTATATTATAAGTTTACATTTTAATTCAGTTCACACAGATGGGATTATAAAAGCTTGTTTTAATATGTTGCTATAGATCGGTTACATAGATTTCAATGGTCAAAAACATTCCAAAATAAACATAAACGATCAAAATACAAAATTATTGATTACTGACAATTGCATAGGGAAATATAAGAAACCCTCTAGTATTCACCATAAGATACTTGCATTGTCACCAATAACTTAAAAGACATCTGAATAAATACATTATAGATACTCACCGTAAGGTATCATTATTTATCGAATGTCTATATATTTTGATCAAATATGAAAACCCAAAACATACTTAACCGATAACCAATCCATGCAAGCGTCTATAAACAACTTAAATTTAACGCATTTTTATTTAGGGTCGAGCATGAATAAATTACATAGATTTGCATTTGAAAATAAAATATTCTATCCCTATTTAACCTTAGGCTAAAATTCGCAGTCAAACTGGCATCAATTCATCTGATACATCGATGTATTCAATGTAATACGGAATACGGCAGCACCAAAAAGATTAAGAGAAGATATTGACTCTCCTCAGATAGGAATATTACTTCTATCTAAAGAGAAGAACAATAAAAAAAAACTTCATAGAAAGGAACTGTGCTATCCGACTTATAATTCCTTCCATAGGCAAAATGGGAGTGTGCGGCGTATGAAGTGATTCTGCCTGTAGCGAATCAATATTACATCTACTAATCACACCAATATATCCAATCCATTGACCCAATTTAACCACGAAACAAATAACCTAAGATTACCCTCCCCTAATATAACTTTACAAATCTATCCAGCCATTCACGCCCGACTTAAGTTTAACATTTATATAATTAATTTAACGAAAAACAAAAAAATCATGATAAAAACTTAAAGAATAAAAAATAAATAAATGGAAATGATTTTACATAAATAAGAAAAAAAAATACATCAAATAACACTATTAATAAAGAATTTAGTTTGGTCAGATAGGATTCTGTTTGTAACAATTAAATATAGAAAATTTTAATTTAATGTTCATTATTTATAATTTCTTACGGTTTAAAACAGTTCATCTTTATCCATTGCTTGCCATGAATGTGAATTCCCATGCCGTCCTAAGATTGATATTCTGTTGGCTGATTTATTTATCCATCCGGAGGTTTTTGTTTTAACTGGTCCTCAATGTAGAAAAACGATAGTTCATTTCTCTTTCTTTCCTAGCAAAACTGAAGGGATTGAATCGTGCATCTGTTTCAATCCCTTCTTCACTTCCGCACTACCACATATCTCTCACATCATAATTAATCATTCACTAACTAATAATTTCCAAACTTGTCCTTTTATATTACTTTGAAAGATTGACTTAACATTACATCATCGATGTGTTGATCCTTTTCGTTGAGGTCCGATTTCCCAATGGATTTATTTCATTTGCTAAAAGTTTCTATTGTTTTCCTATCTGACCAATGTTTTTACATTTAAATGCCCAAGGCTGGTTTACATTTGACTAATTAAATTTATCATTTCCATTTCTGATTAATTAACCTGTTTTCCAAATCAAAGATATATTTAAAGATAAATTTAAAGATATAATTTTATCTCCAAATCTTTTTAAAATTTAGTTTTAAAATACTTTTTCTTTAATAAAGTTTTATTTTAATAATTTTTCATTATCTGTGCGATTTAATATATACGAGTTTAAGATGATATTTAATTTCAATTTTTAATTCTAAAAGAAAATTTTTAAATGCGAACTTTTTAATTTACTTTCATGTTTAATAAATAAAAAAAAAAACAATGTAACGAACGTCTGTGTTCATTACATATCAGTAAAGTTACTTAAAAAAAATGATCAAAAAAAATATTTTACTTAGGGTTAGTAATTACGGTACACGATTGATGAAGACATTTACAAAACATCCGGTTAATAATTTTACAAAAAGAAAAAGAAAATGTTGACTATCGCTTACCTAAGGACCATTTATGTTTACACCCCTCCCCACAAGAGTTCCATTTTATTTTATACATTTTATTTTTACACATGGCATGACAAGCAAGTTATTTAAATTATTTATTTAAGAAGGTTGCATTGAGATAAATATGTTTTAAGAAATAATGGGTTTAAACGTGTATATTTGCAGCACAATTATAAATACCACCAACTTATTTATGACTGATTGAAATGCATACATAGGGTTACACTGAAGTAATTCCCAAAAGTACTCTCCGTAAGGTACCACATTTACCATCATAAACTTCTGTGGCTGTGCGCTCCTATACACATTTAAGCATAATTTATATTAACAACAACAAAAAAAACATATCAATCGCATCCTTTTGACTTTCTTTTTAACGAAATACAGTTTAAAATTATTTTTACTTTCTTGTGTTTAATATATGTGCTATTTTTTTTTACTGGCAGAGCTTTTATAAGATCTAAAGTATACGACTTTATGTAAACAGATAAAAATATTTCATTTTGATAAAATTTGCTCAGGGTATATGTGGTTTTTTAAAGATCGGCCCCAGATTGGAAAAGCCAGTTGTAACGATCCGGAAAATAGCACTTAACATAATCTGCACTACAGGGCGCCATCTAGGCATTTGAACCTAGAAAAATTTATAAAGTAGGCAGATACGTAAGTCAAAAAAAAAATTTTTTTTTTTTAATTTTGATTCCGGTCGTTAGCCCATGTCACTAGCTCAGTGGAATAGCAGAGATTTAATAATATAATATAAGAATATATATATAAGAGGAATAAAATAAGCCACTGCCAGTAATTAACATACAAACATTTATTTATGCGCATATATATAAGATTTAAAATTATTTTAGTAATAGTTTTACATTTTAACATTTAACATTATTTTTAACTTTACCTTATATTTTAATTTACATTTTAATTTCTATTATATTATAAGTTTACATTTTAATTCAGTTCGCACAGATGGGATTATAAAAGCTTGTTTTAATATGTTGCTATAGATCGGTTACATAGATTTCAACGGTCAAAAACATTCCAAAATAAACATAAATGATCAAAATACAAAATTATTGATTACTGACAATTGCATAGGGAAATATAAGAAACCCTCTAGTATTCACCATAAGATACTTGCATTGTCACCAATAACTTAAAAGACATCCGAATAAATACATTATAGATACTCACCGTAAGGTATCATTATTTATCGAATGTCTATATATTTTGATCAAATATGAAAACCCAAAACATACTTAACCGATAACCAATCCATGCAAGCGTCTATAAACAACTTAAATTTAATGCATTTTTATTTAGGGTCGAGCATGAATAGATTACATAGATTTGCATTTGAAAATAAAATATTCTATCCCTATTTAACCTTAGGCTAAAATTCGCAGTCAAACTGGCATCAATTCATCTGATACATCGATGTATTCAATGTAATACGGAATACGGCAGCACCAAAAAGATTAAGAGAAGATATTGACTCTCCTCAGATAGGAATATTACTTCTATCTAAAGAGAAGAACAATAAAAAAAAAACTCCATAGAAAGGAACTGCGCTATCCGACTTATAATTCCTTCCATAGGCAAAACGGGAGTGTGTGGCGTATGAAGTGATTCTGCCTGTAGCGAATCAATATTACATCTACTAATCACACCAATATATCCAATCCATTGACCCAATTTAACCACGAAACAAATAACCTAAGATTACCCTCCCCTAATATAACTTTACAAATCTATCCAGCCATTCACGCCCGACTTAAGTTTAACATTTATATAATTAATTTAACGAAAAACAAAAAAATCATGGTAAAAACTTAAAGAATAAAAAATAAATAAATGGAAATGATTTTACATAAATAAGAAAAAAAATACATCAAATAACACTATTAATAAAGAATTTAGTTTGGTCAGATAGGATTCTGTTTGTAACAATTAAATATAGAAAATTTTAATTTAATGTTCATTATTTATAAAGTTCTTACGGTTTAAAACAGTTCATCTTTATCCGTTGCTTGCCATGAACGTGAATTCCCATGCCGTCCTAAGATTGATATTCTGTTGGCCGATTTATTTATCCATCCGGAGGTTTTTGTTTTAACTGGTCCTCAATGTAGAAAAACGATAGTTCATTTCTTTTTCTTTCCTAGCAAAACTGAAGGGATTGAATCATGCTTCTGTTTCAATCCCTTCTTCACTTCCGCACTACCACATGTCTCTCACATCGTAATTAATCATTCACTGACTAATAATTTCCAAACTTGACCTTTTATATTACTTTGAAAGATTGACTTAACATTACGTCATCGATGTGTTGATCTTTTTCGTTGAGGTCCGATTTCCCAATGGATATATTTCATTTGCTAAAAGTTTCTATTGTTTTCCTATCTGACCGATGTTTTTACATTTAAATGCCCAAGGCTGGTTTACATTTGACTAATTAAATTTATCATTTCCATTTCTGATTAATTAACCTGTTTTCCAAATCAAAGATATATTTAAAGATAAATTTAAAGATATAATTTTATCTCCAAATCTTTTTAAAATTTAGTTTTAAAATACTTTTTCTTTAATAAAGTTTTATTTTAATAATTTTTCATTATCTGTGCGATTTAATATATACGAGTTTAAGATGATATTTAATTTCAATTTTTAATTCTAAAAGAAAATTTTTAAATGCAAACTTTTTAATTTACTTTCATGTTTAATAAATAAAAAAAAACAATGTAACGAACGTCTGTGTTCGTTACAATATATATAATGTGTAATATTTCATTACATATTTAAATTAAAACTCGTATTAAACTCTAGTGAAAAGATGGTTAAAACATGCATGATTGTGGTGTATTTTAATTAAAAGCATTGTTCATTTAGTTATTAAAATTATAAGTATTATTAGTGATAATTTGTTTGACAGATGTTATAAAATGACTAATTATTTATCTACATATAAACATGTAAGATTAACTGATTTAGAAAAAAAATGTTAAAATTATTTAGTTTCAAAATCGAATTTATTCACATTTAGATCAAATTAAAAAAAAAAAAAAACAAACAAAACAATAAGAATACAAATGTAAATCAATAACAAGCCATGTAGGTTCTACAAAACTAATGTGGCAAGTAGTCCATAATCAATAAAATATCAAAAAGTTGTACATGGGCCATATGGCAAGGCAGTTGGAACTATGTTTCTGACTGCCTCAAAAACCATTGGATTAGATAAATACATACATAAGATTAATTCTTTTTTGTCCGACTTAAGTGAATCATTGGTAAGGGATGTCTATATATCAGTAAATCAATTACATAAAATATCTAAAGATAATAATTATACAACAAGAAATCAATTACACAGAGTACATGTAAAATAAAATTATAGATGGTATATATTGAATATATAAATTTCAATGCATGTTCATTGGGGTATGAAGATGCTGCTATAGACCATAAAGATATTCTTACAATCTTATCTGGCCCCAAGTCTGATCTGCCAGCGAGGTTGACAAGTACATTTGTCTTCTTCCATTACTTTATGGAGTGTTTTGAAAAAGAGTTTGTCATATGTCAGTTATAATTTTAATCAAAAACAGGCCAACATCTGACTGATGAGATTGAAAAGTTTATTAAAATGGCAAGTCTGATTTGTCCAAAACATCTTTTTTTGAATGTGAGCTTGAGAGTGTTGTTGGAAGGATCTGAATTATTGATCCTTCTTAAGGCAAGGTGTTGAAGGTGAGTCCATGATCCACATTGATCCAGAATATAAACCATGGACTCCTCCTGTTTCAGGCATAGGGGGAAATGGGGTTAATGTTGTAACCCCTTTAGTAACAAAGAAAAACCCAGTAGGAAGAGCCACTAGGTTAATTTTCAACAGAAAATCCACAAACGTGAGACTAAGCTTAAGAAATTTGGTCAACTTCAAGAAATGAGAAATGCCAATCGGAAGCACATTACCAGTTTGGTTTTACCATCAAAAATTAATTGGTAGACCTGCCAGTAGAATAATTTCATATGAAATAGAGAACCAGAAGCTCTGATGTTTGAACTACAACTGCTAATTGTTGCTTTATACAAAATTTACACCATTTAGGAGTTGGCTAATAAGTGGGTTCTATCTTCTCCAATGGGAATGGGCATTCAATATCTGGATTATCTCTAAAAATTTTGTAAAGAACATTATGAGTGTGTTGAATGTAAAAAACTTTGAGAGAGTGAAGTACAAGTCCACAGAGCAGTTTGGGTTTTTGTAGAAGGTTCAAGCTGATGACAGGGCCCCTCCCCCAGCACAACTTCCTCCATAGTGTTTTGATCTTTTTAGTAAATGCAATTGTTGGGGAGAATCCAGCCAAGTAGTATGGAATTTTTGGTAATACTACCATATTCAAAAGGGTGACCTTCACCAATAGAGAAAGGTAAACCTTGGATAATGGTGTAACTGTGCATTCAATTTTAATGAGCAAGGAGTTTTTTTAAGTCTTTCCTCATAATGGAAGAAGGGAGGCCACACCCAAAATCTGTTTACCTGTCATGATGGACCAAATGGATGATATCCTCCTGTTAACTCTGAGACCAAATTCACAAACAAATTGGTCCAAGAGTTCCTCAAGACTTGCCAACTCATCCTGGGATGAGAAAAACGCCACCATATCATCCCTATAGGAGATATGGCAAATGTTCTCTTTCAGCATAGGAATAACTATCCAAAAAATTAGCTTCGATGTGTAACAACAATGGGTTGACAAAACTATTTATCTATCAAAATAGTACTTCATAATGAATTTGCATTTAATGTTGTATAAGATCATGGTAAGAAAAATATAGTATGTGGTTTGTATGAACTCAGTCAAGTATTGATGAATATTAGGCAGACTCCATTTATTAGGTATAACAAGTTTGTTATTTGAAATTATAAATTTAATGTATACATTATTTAGACAATTAGCTACATTATACAAACATAAAGAAGAAGAATCGTATTTAAATAAAATACATTTGTCTATTTCAAATTATTTTTCCTTCTGACTCTCTGTGTGAATGTTTTTCACATTTTATTATGAATAGTGAATAGAAGCAGTGAAAATCATTGTTTAGATATTCATAATAAGTTAAGCACTATTTTCTTTAACAATGAATATCAGTTTATTATTAATTTAAGTAAGAGACATTGTAATATATACCTAATATTTTCTATTGTCAAGGTGAACTTTTCAAAGAAAAAAACATTGGATTTCAAACAATAACATGAAATTAAATGTGAGGTAAAGAATGATATTGAGCATAATGTGGCTGAGCATTCAGAATATGTGAATTAACAAGATGTTTGTTTGGGTTTTACCATTAATTGTTTTCAAGTTTATATTAAGAGAAACACATAAAATAAGTGGTCTCCGTAAGGCTGGAATTCAATTAGTTATAGAGTGGTTTTATCTTCTATTAACAAAGTCACTGATAAAATCAGTAGAAGACTATCTAATTTTAGCATAAAGACCCTTTTTTCCACTATAACAAAATTGGTAATATTTCCCATAAACCTAAAGACATGGTACTTTTGGAATACCAGGAATTTATGAAATTTCATATGTACAGTGTCTAATAAATGAATTAATGTCAGAATTAATGAACATAAAAATGCCATTAATCAGAAATTAAATACATCAGCTTTTACTTTACATTTTTAAAAATTGGTAACAAAAGGCTGATTTTGATAACACCAAAATACTTGCTAATTTGGAAAAGTATGAATTGAGAACCATGAGGGAGTCAATTGAAATATTAAAAAAATCAACTGCTTTAAATACAGCCAATGAAGCACAACATTTTTCAGCCTTATGGAGACCATTTATTTTATCTCTTTTAATATAAACTTAAAAACAGTTAATGATAGAACTGAAGAAAATAAACATTTTGTTAATTCACATATTCTGAATATTCAACTAGTTGACAATCGTCAAGCATTGGTGGTCAAGAGGTCAGCGACAGCTGCTTTACAAGTAGTTCTCCTGGGATAGCAGGTTCACTTCCCGGCTGATGCTATGACACATGGGGAAAAAAAACTAGTTGACAATCAATCTCATTCTTTATACTTTTCTCAATCTTATTACTATTTCAGATCAAATATTTTTTCTTTGAACAGTTAACATTGGCAATATTGGATACTATTTCATCAAAACATTGGGAATTAATCTAAACTAACAATTGGTTTAAACCCAAAAACTATATATATATATATATATTACATTTTTATAATTTCTACATAACTATTTATACTTATGGTACATAAAATATACATTTATAACTTATTGGTATTTTAATTATATATGTTAACCATTTAATAGACTTGAGGTAAATATTTTGACAGTAATTATAAAATGGTCACCAATTAATTCATCTCTAAACATTACATCAGATTAATAGATAACTTAGACTTTTTTAATTGCTATCATTTGTATATGTGACTTACAGAGACTAAGATGGTATCTTTCTTTTGA
The DNA here is from genome assembly GCA_028023455.1 of Epiperipatus broadwayi. Lineage (NCBI taxonomy): Eukaryota > Metazoa > Onychophora > Udeonychophora > Euonychophora > Peripatidae > Epiperipatus > Epiperipatus broadwayi. The sequence continues at coordinate 653,976 of JAQFVV010006313.1, read as the reverse complement.
TATATGTGAGTTTTCAAACAAACCTAGATGGTTCATCAAATTTTTGATAAATGTACAATTTTGAGGGAATATAATTCATCGTATTTTTGATAAATGTACAGTTTTGAAGGCCTATAATCTACTAAAGATATATTAGTTATTAAGCTAAAACAAAATTAATATCATCATCAACCAGTATCAATCCACTGCAGGAAGAAGGTCTGTCCAAGTTCAATCCATCTTTTCCTATCTTTAGCTTCTCTTCTCCACGTCACCCCTTCACACTTTCTTATTTCTTCCATCCATCTCACATGTGATTTCTTATTGGGTCTTTTACAATCTTTTGGAATCCAGTTCAAAATTTCAATTGTCCATCTATTATCATCTCTTCTAGCATTATGTCCAGCCCAACTACACTTCAGTCTTTTATTTTTTTCAATGAGGTCAGTAACAGCTGTTTATTCTCTTACTCATGTGTTGCATTTTCAATTTCATTTCCAACATGCATCTTCCCATACTTCTTTGAGTGGTCTGAAGTCTCTGTATTGTTATTCTATTAAGTGTCCAAGTCTCAGATTCATAAGAACTGGTAAAACACATTTATTAATAACCTTCCTTTTCAAACACATAGGCATATTTCCTTTTAGTATCAAGTTATTTCTACCAAAAGCACTCCAACAAAGTTAAATTCTATGATTAATTTCATTCATTATGTTTCCATCTGTAGTAATAATCTGACCAAGGTATTTATAACTGTTAACTTCTTCTAACTCATCACAAACAATCTTTATTTTCATATTTTGAGAAAATCTATTAAACATTACTTTAGTCTTTTTAACATTTATCTTTAGTCCTACTTTCCTCTGATATCTCCTGCAACTTTTTCTGTACCTATAAAGCATTATTTGCAAAAACAACTACATCATCTGCAAAATCTAAATGGCTTAAATAATCTCTATTTACTTTCACTCATTTAGCTTCCCATTTTAATCCACAAAATACTTCTTGCAGCACTGTTGTAAAAAGTTTTGGAGATAAAGAGTCATCCTGTCTTACACCCTTTTCAATTTTGATTTTCCTACTATCATTATGTAATCTAATTGTTGCTGTTGTGTTTTTATAAATATTCTTTAAAATATGACAATATCCTGGATCTACATCTTGATAATCCACTGCTATAATCACTGAAGAAATGTTTATAGAATCAAATGCCTTTTCATAATCCAAATATCCTAAGTATAACGTCAACTCATATTCATTTGTCCTTTCTATAACTTTTCTCAATACCTGTATATGATCTACTGTACTAAAACCACTTTTAAATCCAGCTTTTTCTCTTGGTTGGAGGAAATCCAGTGTTTTTGTAGATGAGTTGTAATTATCTTAGTAAAAATTTTGTATAAGACTGATAAAAGACTGATAGATCTGTAATTTCTAATATCTTCTTTATCACCTTTTTAAAATATTAATATTAATACTGGATTCTTCAAATCATCTGGTACATCTTTATCATTTAGACATTATATAACCTTGCTAAAAAAATTATATTTCTTCACCTGCTTTTTTTAATATATCAATTATAATTCCATCATTACCTGGAGCCTTACCTTTCTTCATAAATGTAATTGCATGTCTCAATTCCTCATTCAACATTTTGGGCAATTCAGAAAATATAATAGGTATAGGAGGCACTTGTTCTTTATTACTATATAATTTTTGATAAAAGTCTTCTACACATTTCATGATGTCATCTCTCTTTTTAGTAATAATGCCATCTTTTTTTCTTATTGCAGATATAAATTTTCTACCAATACCAAAATGTTGTTTTACACTCTTTAGACTTTTATTCTCTTCTACAACTTTCCTTGCTAGTTCATAATTATACTTTCTTATATCATTTTCAATTCTTTTCCGCACCATTTTACAAAATTCGAGATATTCAATCTTTTTTAATACATCATTGTTGTATGTCCTCATATTCCTTCTTTTCTTCATAAATTCTCTAGTCTCAGTAGAAATTTTATTGATCAATTGCTGCTTTTTTCTACCAGCTATCTTTGTTGCAATTTTTAAAAGTGTATCAGTTATTTTCATATTAATGTCATTCAAATCTGAATCATGTTCAAAATCTACTAATACTTGACACCGATTTGTAAGTTCTAATTTAAATTCATTAGAATGTTTCTGAAGATTAGGAATATCAACTGTAAATATTGTTTTGCTTAATAATTTTTGTCTCTCTAGTTTTGCATTAACATGTATCTTACATCTTACTAATCGATGATCACTTCCTGTGTTAAATTTATTAAGAACATTATAATCTTGAAATATGTATTTTCTGTTAGTGAAAATATAATCCAATTCTGCTGTATCTTCATTTGGATGATTACATGTCCATTTTCTTTTAACATTTTTCTCAAAAAAAGAATTCAGAATATACTGAATGTTAAATTTAAAAAAATTATAAATTCCAATAAATTTTATTAAAAAGCTTCATTTCAACTTTTTTTCCTTATTAACCTAGTTAAAATTTGGTTAAATTCAGTGTGTGTATTTATCAGCATTTTTTTAAGGCAATTTTTCATAATGATAACAATTTGGTCCCCTTCTGTTCCAAAACATGATTCATTGTACTAGTTTCAAAGGTATGGGATCCTACCCTCCCAAAACGTGTGTTTTAATGGTCACAATGTAATTGCATGCCCTGAATTAAGTGTAAATATTGTAATTGCATTTTTTTCATATTTCTGTTAATAAATCTTTTTTTTTAAAATAAACTTTAAATATATTAATTATTTTTTTCAAAATGATTTCTTTTTTAAAAAATTACAGTAATAAAAAATAAAATGTAATTCTCAAATATGATATTTCCTAGCAGACATTTTTTTTGTAAACATTTTTAGGGGCCTCCAAGGAAACAGTAGATTTATCAATAATACAGGCTGCCATCTTTTTTTTAGTTGAAAACACACAGATACTTTTTTTCAATTCTTGGTTTTATATGCTAATACTAAAATTAGTAAAACATTTATTAGAAATATGAAGGGATGCTGTCTATTTCATATTTTAATTACATATATTTCAAATCAAAATGGAAGTAAATTATTTTCTGTTAAACTATAAGTTTATATATGTATGAAATTAAAAGAAAAGCAAACTACATTCCAACCAACTATATGTAAATAACAAAATATATTTATCTAATTTGTTTAATGAAATATTTTTCTTATCATTGCTGCACATTTAATTTTTTAATAATAAGTACTACAAAAAAAAAAAAAAAAAATTGAACACAAATCGTAGTTTATTGATAACAAAAGTGTTACATTATAGATATTATTGTAATGTGAATACACCTAAAGTGCAATTCGCACAAAACAAGCTACTATGAAGAATATTTTTGACATTAATTTAGAGTTACCTTTAAAATGCTTTAAATTTATTATCAGATTTTATATTTCAAAGGTTTCAATTGAATAAATGTTACATAAAACTTTTATCCTTCACACACATTGGATAGCAATAAGATTTGGAAAAAGGTTACATTTTTTATGTGAAGTCACATATATTTAATTACATACATTAAATATATATATATAATCAAGAAATAGTCACATATATTTAATTACATACATTAAATATATATATATAATCAAGAAATTTATGCTATGTCCTCATTCACTACTGTATGAAGGATAAAATGTCTGATTACCATTGTGTGATAAAATACGTTGGGTCTTTTGTCAGATTTTCTTCCTTATAAATATATTACCTTTATAAATATATTTAACTCTAATGGAAACTTATAGTTTATGATTTGATATTGCACATATCAGTTACCTCATAAGAAAATTACATTTTTATAGAGAATCTTATTTTCCTCGCCTGCTGTTTTGCAAAAAATGTATTTTAAAACAATATATCAGATCACAAGGAGGTAAAATAAAATAAAGAAAAATATTTTTCTAATTACAGAAAAAAGAAACTTAATGCTACGAATTTTGCTTTAAGATAGAAGCAGTACTTCTTTGAATTTTCAACCGTTTTTAATATCAACAGTATACTTTACATGAATATTCACTTAACAAAATCAAATTTATATTTTATAATACTTATTATATCTAACTTCCCCAAATATAAAATCTGTATGTTTACTTCATATATTAATATGCAAAAATTACCAAAATATTAATAAAATATAAATTAATTATATATAAATAATAGTAATAATTTGACGAGTTTGCTTAATTTGGAGTTTAATTTATAATGAATATAAATTGAAAATAAATAAAAATCATTTAACACATAAATTTTATTCATTCATTTAAAAATAATGTGCATATATATCAAGTAGAAATTGGTATATTAGTTACTGATTATTGTTAATAACGAGAATAATAATAGTACTTTTATTTTTCTGACTAGGTGTTATTTTTTATATGCAATGTTTTTTACAGGGATTTGCGTATTAATTATTAAGTACGCACACATGTACACATAAATAATTATAATGTTTTAAAATGATTATGTTTGATTATAATTTATACTTTGCTTGAAATAATATTTCTTAATTTAGTTATATTACATTCTGTATATATCATTGAGTCCCTAATGTTAGGCGAAAGAGAAGTTTAAAAACGTTATAATTAAACAAAAAAATGTGCATCATGTTTGAGTTAGTACACATAGCAGAATTTATTTATGTGAAAGTTATCAAGGTCACGTTTTATTTTATACACATTTAAACAGTATATACAATTATTTACTTATTACATTGATATTTACAATCCTAATTATATTAAACATTCCTTTTATAAATAATGTCAAAAATATACGAACATTTTAATTATTTTAGTTTTTAGTATCTAAATATAAGCAATAAATAGTTGGAGTAGGTACAACAATCTTAAAAAAATATTTGCCCGTTTTATATGTTGAATCCGATCAACGTATTGACTCACCTGAACGTATAAATGATCTGATCATAGACCTTTTTAAAAAGTCACACACAAACACATATTTTTTGCTATGAAAACACAAAATAAAATAAAACTAATAATAAGTCAAACATACATAAGTTGTACAGAATAAGGTTATGTGTGTTGATACAATCATTTTTATAAGCGTGTATATTTCATTGTTAACATTTTATTGATGTCATTCGTCCTGTATTCATTTTCAAATAATATGTATCGTAACTTCTATACTTATCCTTATATAAGCACGAAATCTATAGACTGATATTATTATTGCCATCGCTATTATCTACAATTTATCTCATTGATGATTTCCTATAGTGTAAATTATTCACTTTCAAAACATTCCTTTATTTCCTTTTTGCATCTATTCAGTTAAATGTTTGTGACAATCTTAGTTTTTTTCATTATTCACTAGTGCAATCATATTATTATTTTTCTCCATTGTCTTTGTCTGATTCTTAGTTTTCTTACCATCTTCAACAATAGAGATTGTATATCTGCTTCAACAAAACTTTTATTTTCTAAATAATGTAATATAAAATGGATAATTATGGCATTTTAATAGAAATTATATGTTGGACTATTTTCATTATATAACATTAAATATTGAATGTTTATACAAAAATTTAAATTTTATTTAAACTTTTCAGATACCTTTAACTTTTGGTAATACTACACACAGAATAAAGTATAATACAATGTTTGATGTAGCATTATTCTTCCCTCTTCTTCAAGTGTTACTGGCATGACCAGTAACATCACTAGGAGAATTGAACCTGAACCTTTAGAATTGTGAGAGGATTACCTTCAATTCCAATATTCACAAATCTAATGGTTCATGTATGGTTTCCAGGCTAGTACTATCACTAATCAGACTGGCAACGTGTGAAGAAGAAAATAATAATACCATACAAAACATTATGTAACTTTTAAAAAAAAACCATTATGGTTAATATTACTCAGCAGAAATAGTCCAACATATAACAATAACAACTATTACAATGTATAATGTTTCTCTGAAAGATTATGTTGATGGCATTACAGGTCTAATTATATGTTGAACTATTTGTGTAATATTAATTACTAAATGCTTTTAGATAAAAACAGTTTGCATGTAAATTTTCAAATACATTTATTTTGTAACAATTTGCCACCCAAACCCTTGGGACATTTAAGAGTCAGCTTCCTCCAATACTGTACTGCTACAATTTTTTTGAACAATTTGTGAGGCATATAAAGCTTCTGTCTTCTCATTCATCCCATACTCATGGTGACTATATATATATATATATATATATATATATATATATATATATATATATATATATGTTATCGTTTCTCCACCAGTTTATATATATATATATATATATATATATATATATATATATATATATATATATATAAAGTTATCATGACCAGATAACCACAAATAGTCAAGCAGCCTTTCACTCCATTGAAGGTCAACAAGTTGGCAAGCTAAATTGTAACCTAGAAAGTGAGCAGATCTGAACTGTTGGTGTTATCTACAAAACATAACATTTGCTTGATAACAAAAGTACATAAATTATAAGCTAAAACGGCACATAAAATAGCTAAGTTTAGTGGATTTATACAATAAATGTCATATGCTATAATAAAGAGGTACATAGGGGTATGGATTTATAATAAAATATAAAAATTAAAAGCAATATAAATCCAGAGGAGGAAAATTTTCAACTCCCTGTAGCACACATAAATAATAATCTATTAATTTTGTGAACATATTTTATTGAGGTTACATTTAAATTTCCTACTGCTGCAAATATTTACTACCATTGTCACTTAATCTACCTCTTCAGTGTCTTTTACACATCTCCTCACTGTGATCAGATAAAGCATTATTTAATTTTTATAAAATTTAAAATGTTTTTGAAATCTATAAAACTTAGTATCCATCTTTGGAATTAAATTTCATTATCAAAATAAATTTAAATAATATGTATTGTGAAACAAATCAAGATATCTCAGGGTAATATGTCTCATTTTAATTATAAAATAAGTTCTTTTTGACTCTTTAAATCATTTCAATAATGAATAAAATCCTAGGTAATAAGATAAATAAGACATACACTTCACCTAAGCTAATGTATTATCACAATTATGATACTAATAATACTATTGCTGATTAAAATAACAAATATGATTTCTTAATTTTAAAATATGATAAAAAATAATCTAAACTTATGCTCAGATATTAAGAATCAGTAAGAGATTTCATAGTCATTCTGAACATCCAAAAATACATTGACTTAAAATATCTTATAAATATGACCAGGTTCTTGTAAAATTACATTTTATCATAAAATAATAAATATGATCTTCAAATATGAAAATGATTTTAAAACAAATATATACAGTGATTCGAAAAATGCAAATCAAATTAATTAAAGTGATCCATATTGATAAATCAAACTATAATTCTTTATTAAAAAATACCTACTTCATAGATGTAATACTAGTGTTTAAATATTGTAATAAAGTGATTCTTATTAGGTTAAATATTCATATACACTTTTAGCAAAATAAACTTCAAATAATTTATAATAATTTATATTTAGATTTCTCATCAATATGTGGAATGATTTTCAGTTGGTAAATTGAATGATGCGAACAAACAACTATGAAAAATTTTTTAGGTAACAAAAACAAATAATTATTCTACAGATAAAGAAATAACCTTGCAAATAGTCTGTGTTTGAGATCACATAATCAAAAGCATTCTCAACATTACTTTTTCAAAATTTCTAACAGAAGGATAAAAATTTACATCATGTTTTATAAAAAAAATTCAATTGGATTAATCAAAATAATCTAGCAGTTTAAAATAAACTTTCTATTATTTAATTATCAAAAAGTTATCACTTATCAATGCATTTATACCATGATGATAACCTTCACATAAATAATGCCCTTTTAATGATTATTTAACATACTCATAATATTTAATTTTAATTTTTTTTTAATTTGTTTCTTTATTGCATTGCCTTAATTAATTAATCAATCCTTTCTTATAAAATCTTTAATTTTTTGTACAATGCTTAACATTCATCAACATCGACAGTTTCGATTGCCCCTGCAATCTTCTTCAGAACTATAAATATATACACATATATATAAATATAAATTACACAACTATATATAAATTATATACAAATTATATAAATCCTATAAAATCCATATATATATATATTCATAAAAATATACAAAAATATTTGTCACCTGTATATCCCCTCAAATACATGAACATTAATAAAACAATTGAAATCTTTTAACACCTTAATTTTAATCTTTTTTTATTATATATATTTTTAATATACTTTCATGCTATTATTTTATATTTTTCAAATATATTTATTTCAATTATAACTTTATCTTCTATTTCCATAATTTATATTTAATTATTACTTTTATATGTTAACATTATCATATTTATTTATATACCTATTCTTACTTACTCCATTTTTTTTTATCTTATATCCTTTTAAATTTTTTATTTTTACTTTGTATATCCCTATATATATCTCATATTTCTAAAACTTAACCTTTAAACTTTTTATCATATTTTATAATTTAAAATCTATTACATAAACTATTCTGAAATTATTATAAACAGAAAAACATGTTTAATTCCTATTTATTTTATTTTTTATATTAATAATCTTAATTAATTCTAACATTTAATTTTTAATTTTACCTTTTAAACTTCTTTATCTTTTACGTTTCTGCTCTATTTCAGTTATTTTTTTATTTTTTTATATATATTTTTCATACATTAGCTCCCTCTATTGCATTTTTTACCTATTAATTTTTTATCTTTATTTTAATTTTATTCTTTTATTTTTATTATATTAACTTTTATATTAAAATTCTCCTCAATCCGAAATCATTGTTCATTTTTGGTTTTATACTATTTATATAAATAGCTTCTTTAATCTTTCTTTCCCTCCTACTTTCTGTAAAATGTAACATTATAATACATTCTTTATTAAACTCATGTCCTGTCTCCAATCTGTGCATATATATTGGTGAATTTTCATCATATTTATGCTGTATCAATCTCCTATAAATTGAGTTCTTAGTTTCTCCAACATAATTCATTACCTCTTTATTTTTAATTTTACAATCTCTACAATTAATTTCATAAACTCCATTAACTTTATTATATTCTGTTTTATTTAAACACTCATATTTATTCTCTAATATTTCTATTATATTTTTTCTTTTTTTATTAACTATTTTTAGTTTTAATACTTCATTAAACTTTTTATTAATTTTGTTTATAATTCTATTTAAATTCTTAACTATATAATTATTTCCTGTTTTTAAACCTATATAAGCTGTTTCTTTTTTAGTTATCTCTTTATCTTTATCTCTTTCTTTAAATTTATCCTTCATCTTTTTTTCTATCTTTTTAATATTATTATCCACAAACTTTTCTGGATATTCATAATTCCTTAATTCTTCTTTAATTAACTTTTTTTGTTTATTATATTCATCTTCATCTGAACAATAATTTATTGCTCTATAAATTCTAGAATATATTGTACTTCTTTTATATTTTATATCTATATTTAAAGGATCATATTTTAATAAGGTTTCTAAATGGATGGCAAATAAAGTATTGAAAAAGTATATAAATAAAGAGAGCAGTTCATTTATAAAAAAAAATAATAAGATTTTAATAGGTGATATAAAAAAGGTTGTAGATAAATATAATAGGTATAGGTTAACTTTTGTTAAGATGGATGTAATATCTATGTATACGAACATTAACGTAAAAAAAGCAATAAAAATATTAACTGATAGATATGAAAGAGATAATAATAAGAGTGTGGAAATACCAATAGAAAAATTAAAACAAATTATAGAAATATGTTGTAAAGAAATAACATTTAATTATAAAAAAGAATTTTATAAGCAGAAGAAAGGTTTGTTAATAGGGGGAGCCTTAAGTGGGGTTTTAAGTACAATTTATATGGAAGAATTAGAAAAGATAATGTTGAGAAGTGGTAATGCACCAATATTTATTAGAAGATACGTTGATGATTACTTATTAATATTTAACAAGTCACAGAGGCAAATAGATTTATTTATTGAAGAAGTCAATAAAATAGATGAAGGAATTAAATTTACTGTGGAAAAGGAAGAAAATAATAGAATAGTATATTTAGATATAGAATTAAAGAAATATTATAAGGAAGGAAATTGTAAGGTAGAGACATCAATATATAAGAAGAAGAATAAATATAATATTGCTAATTGGTTTTCAAATATAGATATAAAATATAAAAGAAGTACAATATATTCTAGAATTTATAGAGCAATAAATTATTGTTCAGATGAAGATGAATATAATAAACAAAAAAAGTTAATTAAAGAAGAATTAAGGAATTATGAATATCCAGAAAAGTTTGTGGATAATAATATTAAAAAGATAGAAAAAAAGATGAAGGATAAATTTAAAGAAAGAGATAAAGATAAAGAGATAACTAAAAAAGAAACAGCTTATATAGGTTTAAAAACAGGAAATAATTATATAGTTAAGAATTTAAATAGAATTATAAACAAAATTAATAAAAAGTTTAATGAAGTATTAAAACTAAAAATAGTTAATAAAAAAAGAAAAAATATAATAGAAATATTAGAGAATAAATATGAGTGTTTAAATAAAACAGAATATAATAAAGTTAATGGAGTTTATGAAATTAATTGTAGAGATTGTAAAATTAAAAATAAAGAGGTAATGAATTATGTTGGAGAAACTAAGAACTCAATTTATAGGAGATTGATACAGCATAAATATGATAAAAATTCACCAATATATATGCACAGATTGGAGACAGGACATGAGTTTAATAAAGAATGTATTAGAATGTTACATTTTACAGAAAGTAGGAGGGAAAGAAAGATTAAAGAAGCTATTTATATAAATAGTATAAAACCAAAAATGAACAATGATTTCGGATTGAGGAGAATTTTAATATAAAAGTTAATATAATAAAAATAAAAGAATAAAATTAAAATAAAGATAAAAAATTAATAGGTAAAAAATGCAATAGAGGGAGCTAATGTATGAAAAATATATAAAAAAAATAAAAAACGGTTTAACTGAAATAGAGCAGAAACGTAAAAGATAAAGAAGTTTAAAAGGTAAAATTAAAAATTAAATGTTAGAATTAATTAAGATTATTAATATAAAAAATAAAATAAATAGGAATTAAACATGTTTTTCTGTTTATAATAATTTCAGAATAGTTTATGTAATAGATTTTAAATTATAAAATATGATAAAAAAGTTTAAAGGTTAAGTTTTAGAAATATGAGATATATATAGGGATATACAAAGTAAAAATAAAAAATTTAAAAGGATATAAGATAAAAAAATGGAGTAAGTAAGAATAGGTATATAAATAAATATGATAATGTTAACATATAAAAGTAATAATTAAATATAAATTATGGAAATAGAAGATAAAGTTATAATTGAAATAAATATATTTGAAAAATATAAAATAATAGCATGAAAGTATATTAAAAATATATATAATAAAAAAAGATTAAAATTAAGGTGTTAAAAGATTTCAATTGTTTTATTAATGTTCATGTATTTGAGGGGATATACAGGTGACAAATATTTTTGTATATTTTTATGAATATATATATATATATATGGATTTTATAGGATTTATATAATTTGTATATAATTTATATATAGTTGTGTAATTTATATTTATATATATGTGTATATATTTATAGTTCTGAAGAAGATTGCAGGGGCAATCGAAACTGTCGATGTTGATGAATGTTAAGCATTGTACAAAAAATTAAAGATTTTATAAGAAAGGATTGATTAATTAATACTCATAATAGTAATAGTTTACCAATTCTGTGATGGAGAAATGACAAGAAAGATTTACATTATCCATTTATGCTCAAATAAATATTAAAACATTTTAAATTAATAATTTATCATATTTTTTCCTTATTAGCATAGCTCAAATATAGGATAATTACACATCTACAATGGGTTATTCACATCTAAGCCACAATGTTCTATCTTTTTTTTAAAAAATAAGCTAGCAAAATAATAAGAAAGATCAATGATTCTTTCTCTAAACATATTTTCATAATTAAACTATCCTTAAATAGAGAGAGTGATTGAACCTACTATCTCTAACAAAATACAAAAGCTATCTAATGTGAAAGATGATAATAATAACTAATTCCAAAGATGGCTCCATTAACAATAGGCCATAAATAAGCATAAAATAAATAATATAAACATACATCTACTTATTCAGCTTACAACATAACAATATACCATTATAAATAAATAATTCATATGTAAAAAGAGAAATACATGATATTTTAAAATATGAAAAATAACTATTCTGAGGACATTAATTTTAAATATTTCAAAATTTAGCATTTAATATATGATAAATTACTATTCTGAGGACATCAATTTTAAATATTTTAAAATGTAGCATATAATATAAAAATAATATGAACTTGAAATAAACATGTTATGCAAAAATCTAAATACATATAAAAAAAACAACCTTTTCACTATCAAATACATAATAAAATAGATTAATGACCCTCTGCATTTCTTCTTTCCATAACCATTATACGAGAATGTGGGTGGGTAATTTTAGAAAATAGAATCTTGTGGACATCAAATGTATTCATCATAAAATACAATACAATTAAAATAGCAAAATTTTGAAAATCCAAACTTCTAAGTTAAGATATATGTTTATCAATTTGAAATAAATATTTTACAATTATTTAAATTCATGTTTCCAACTTAGAATATTTTATAGTATAATACTTCTAACAAATTATATTTATCCAGATGAAAAATACTTTTTTTCTAAATATCATATTTATGACCACAATAGTATCCATAGTAATGTTCAGGAAGATAAAACAGAGTTTGGAAAATTTAAATATTATTGCAGACATTATAAAATATTTAAATACAAAAAAGTCATTTAAGTTTATTTAAATATATGAAATAAATAACTTTTAAATTCTTCATAATAGTTATTAAATAATTTGTTGCAAGATAATTTTTTATTACCCTGGCTTGATAAATGATTTCTTTCTTTAAAGAGGGGAGAAAACAATACTGTCATAATAAAAAATATTTGCTTCTGTTTTTCAATTAATAATATGTCCTTTATTAGAATACAGCACAAATAAATTTTTGTTGAAGTATATAAACATTTATTAATTTAAGATTCCTTGTAGACTTAAATATTTTTTTAAAAAATATCTGGTATATACATATCCTAGCAAAATATAAGTAATTATCCTGAATAAAACTCTTTTACTAAAAATACATAATTTGTAAATGATATTTAATATGCAATGAGTAGTTAAATAAAAATATCAAGAAATTATTGATATTTTAATGTCATTATTGCCACTAAGGAATTTAAATATATTGTATTAAATTCAAATTTAAAGGAGACATTCTTGTATGCCTTGAAATTGACAGTAGATCTTGCAATGATAAAGAAAAGGGATAAGACAATGGCCAGACCTGACATTTATGCAGCAACCTGGTCGTTATAAAAGATTAGATCAATGTTATAGTGACAAAAATTATAAAACTCTTAGGAACTGGTATAGTGTGTTTTTTTGAAAACCTGAAATCTTGCAACATCAGTGAATTTTGGGAATAGGACACATTTAAAAAAAACTTACAACAAAAACTTGGGAGTTAGATCTAATAAAATCTTTGTAACACCAGTTTGAACATTGTAAGTTGGAAAAATTAAACATTATAAAGAAACTTAGAAGGATATCCATATCAAATTAGCAACAAGGACAATTTGGCAACAATTTTCCCCTTCTGTTATAAGTGATTGATTTGCTAATAGGATTTAAATGATAAATTATATTTGACTCATTTGGGACATAAAATAAAATGAAAATTGTGTTATAACATTTGGACTGTTGACCTAGGCAGAATGGACAATTCAGGATATTATATGTAGACAAGAACTATGTTTTAAGCCCATGTAAATCCTGAAAGAACTCTATCAAAAATGACAATGTAAATGTTAAAATTTGTAATCAACTTGTAGCAGTTAATTTACTATTTAGCCACTAATGTTGTATTGTTTTGAGATGAACTGTAATAATAATAATAATAATAATAATAATAATAATAATAATAATAATAATAATAATAATAATAATAATAATAATAATAATAATAATAATAATAATAATAATAATAATAATAATAATAATAATAATAATAATAATAATAATAATAATAATAATAATTGTTGAAGTTTTTCAAAGAAAAAAAAGATATTTTAAACGTTCTAATAATTAAATGATATTACCACTAAATATGGCAGGTATGAAGATTTCAGGGTCTTTGATTTATTAATTCAGATAAGTTTGCCTAGATATTAAAATACAGCATATCATACTTAAGCTAGAGTAATAATTTTTTTTTAAAAATACACTTTTAAAATTTAACTGGAGTTTTTACAATTTATCTATTACATATAAAAATAAAATTAAAACTGTTTGAGAATCTTGACCAGATACATTCTCAACTCTTTATAGTAGTTGTTACATGACCACTTTACAAGACATTTGATTAATTTTTAGCCTATATCCTTCCGTGATTAGTTCAAATCCCTGTTTTATGTAACTATGAAAGATTGTTAGGTAAATTTTACCTAGTTAATATTCATTTTTTAAAACAAACTATATGTCATCTAGACAATTAAAAATAATCAAAATCACTTCCTGCTTGCAAATTAAATAATTACTTAAAATTACAGACCCCAGGATAAAATAAAAATATTTCAACTGAAATTTACATTATTTCAATAAAACAAATATTGCAGATAATATTTAATACATTTAATTACTATATAAACCCAAGAAAGTCTTTCAGAATAGATTTTAAGTCAATCTTTTGAAATTATATATTTATTCAGACATTCACCTATCTATTACTTTAAAATTCTATCTTTTAATAGTAGCATTATTGAATCTTTATAAGTAAATAAATTTAAAATATTTAATTAGAATATTATGTGCTAAAATTAATATAAATTAAAATATTATAGCTTTAAGTATGATTAAACCTAAACATAGGGTTTCAATGTTGTTTCTTATTCACAAAATTAATTCATGTTTTTTTAAACATTTTAAATGATAAAATCATGACTAAATTACCATTATTAAAGTAAAATGCATTGTTTCCCATTTAAATTACTAGCTATTTAAAAATTTAAAGTCTTTTACATGATAAACAGTCATTTTACCTTTAAAATATTATAACTAACTGTCAAAAATTATTTTATGGTTATAAAATTGATAAAATTACTGATGCAATAACTTTTCTATGCAAACATTATGGCATTATAAAGTATTAGTACAATTTATTCGTAACAAAATTAAACTGTATACATTTTTAAATGTCTTGGCACAAAATTTGATTTGGCATCTAGATTCTATCAAAGCTAAAAGTTATAATATATATATATATATATATATATATATATAGTAAAAATCAGTCATATATCACATGACCTATATAGCTTGCATTATCAATATGTAATATCTAGAGAGCCTGCTACTAGCTCTAAACAAGCTTTTTTTTTTTTATGATAAATGCTACAAGAGAAAATACATGAAGCTTTTTTTCTCTTGTAGCATTTATCATAAAAAAAAATTAAGCTTGTTTAGAGCTAGTAGCAGGCTCTTTAGATATATATATAGTAACAGTAGCTGGGTTTAAATATGGGTGCTAAAGTAAGTAAAGTGTAATAATAATTATAAAGAGTGTTAATTGTGAGTGGTGTTATGAATTAAATATGTTGATGCAGGAAAATTTATAAATAGTCATTCGAACCCTGTTACAAAAGAGTATGAATGGAATACACTAATCAGTTAATGGCATGAATGTATATATATGTGTCTTGTATGTGTTATTGTGATGTGTGTGTTGAATTAATACCAGATTTATATGTGAGGATATAGAAAAGCGATTATGTTCAGAATTGTATTATTTTTTTATTATTTGTGTTTTATATATATATATATATTGTTGTTTATTAATGTCATAAGTTATAGATTCAAATAATGTCACTAGTAGCACATGTTTCTTAATAAAAACCCATTAAGTATATAAGGTTGGAGAGTAATAGAAAAATCGAAAGTTGTGCTGAGGGCGGTTTCAGTTAATGATTCTGTCCACCGGAATTCTTAGAACTGGTGAAGTTAGTATTTTAGAACAATGGAACAATGTAAGCTAAAATCATTCTTGAGATCTGGTCATTGGCATATGAATAGATTAAAGAAAAAAAACTATATTTTTTCCAGAGATTTAGTCGGTGATTAAAATTAAAAAAAATAGATACATGTAATAAAGAAGCGGGGAAAAAAATAAACGTATTAATGTGATTATTAATTAATGAACATTTTATTCATAATGTACTGCATTGAAATGCAGGGGTAATTATAATCATGTGAGTTCATTAGGCCAGCTTCAGTGAACAACTATTGTAGGACTCACCTGATCTTTATTTATGGAGATTCTTTGTTTATTTAATCCAGTGTAATGGCCACGAATGACAAACAACTAGAACCTATCTCAAGCAAGTTAAAAATCATCTACTTAACCTCTAGGATGGACTATTTTGTGTAGAATATTTTGGAGACTGTCATCATCGTTCAGATTAACAATTCTTGCTAAAACCAGCATTCCTTTAAGACTGTAAGCTTACAGATCATTAGCCTTGACCATGTGAACATTTACCCTTAACAGAGGTATTCTTGACATTGTTTCAATACATATTCAATAAACATTAGTAATAGATTAAGAAACATGTGTTATTCCATTTCTTAAATCATTTAATTAACAACTCGGACATGTAATTGCACTGTTTCATTAATATGTATACAAATCTTATATATATATGTATCGGAATAAATGAGTTGTGTGCTTAAAATACTGAGATATGTATACGTGTGTTAATAAATCTTAGAATTTGATTACAACTTGTGTATTATTTGCATTCTGAGATTCTGATAACTTCTGGGCTATTGTAATAGAATTTGTAGGCAGATAGAAAGTATATATATATGACGTCTCTTCATAGGATCACCTTAGCTTTGTTCTCTGATCAGAAATTGTTCCTCAGACCTTGAGATTGAGCTAGTCTGGATCGGATAACCAAAGAGTGTTCACTAAACCCTTGTTTATGTTTTCAAGAGGTATAATTCTTAATGGATAAGACTGGCCCTCGAGATGGGATTTAGCCTATGCTCATAAATATACCTACTCGAAGCTTAGGGAAATAACTTGTACATGCACAATTCTTAAAAATAAGATTATGGGTAGATGGTTAATATATATATATATATATATATATATATATATTAACCATCTACCCATAATCTTATATATATATATATATATATATACACATGTGTGTGCTTTACAAATAAATTAGTAAATAATAATATTTGAATTTGTGTAGTGAATATTTTTATTTTTATCAAACAATGATTTGTAATCCTAACCTGCACACAGATTTACATGATGTACTACAGATATTCTTGGTTTTGCTTTCTATATGAGCACTAATGCAATTAAAAACAAAATACAAAACAAATTAAAGGATGAGGTAAAAAAAACTATCATATCACATATTAATTGCCTACTTATCCATATACTCAAAAGATCAATTGTTCAACCAGTTGGTCATTACCTGAATGTCTTGTTTTACTCCCATAATAACATTCTTAAATGCCTTAACATCCAAGATGTTTCATCATTCTGCAACAAACTTTTCTGGAAAAAAAAACTATATATATATATATATTGTAATAACTGAAACACAGGCTTGTTATATACCTGTGGCTATATATATGTAATATAGGGTATATGAGCACAGACTTTCACACCACCCACCTCTCTCCACTCTATCTAATAACACTGATACACCTAAACACATATATGCTGAAAAGATAAATAATCACCAATATACGTATTTCATGCTAAACCAGCAATCATCAGTTGGTCCAGACTATCATCTTTACACACATATATAGTATAAGTGCTCAGATATATATTAAGATAGACTATCCTCATAGTTTAATGGACAGGCTTCAATCTACTCCACACTCCAACTCTTCAACCGTCCATCCAATTGAAAATCTGATGATGGAATGCTCAAAGGCCACCCTGAGGCCAAGATTATTGTCACACCCATGTTGACCTAAGGTCAATCTGAACCCCACATGTACAGGACATAATCCATTTAATACATATGCAAGGATGGGCAGACATCTCTATAATGTAATAACTGAAACACAGGCTTGTTATATACCTATGGCTATATATGTGTAATATAGGGTATATGAACACAGACTTTCACACCATCCACCTCTCTCCACTCTATCTAATAACACTGATACACCTAAACACATATAAGCTGAAAAGATAAATAATCACCAATATATGTATTTCATGCTAAAACAGCAATCATCAGTTGGTCCAGACTATCATCTTTACACACATATATAGTATAAGTTCTCAGATATATATTAAGATAGACTATCCTCATAGTTTAATGGACAGGCTTCAATCTACTCCACACTCCAACTCTTCAACCGTCCATCCAATTGAAAATCTGATGATGGAATGCTCAAAGGCCACCCTGAGGCCGAGATTATTGTCACACCCATGTTGACCTAAGGTCAATCTGAACCCCACATGTACAGGACATAATCCATTTAATACATATGCAAGGATGGGCAGACATCTCTATAATGTAATAACTGAAACACAGGCTTGTTATATACCTGTGGCTATATATATGTAATATAGGGTATATGAGCACAGACTTTTAGGTGTATCAGTGTTATTAGATAGAGTGGAGAGAGGTGGGTGGTGTGAAAGTCTGTGCTCATATACCCTATATTACATATATATAGCCACAGGTATATAACAAGCCTGTGTTTCAGTTATTACATTATAGAGATGTCTGCCCATTCTTGCATATGTATTAAATGGATTATGTCCTGTACATGTGGGGTTCAGATTGACCTTAGGTCAACATGGGTGTGACAATAATCTCGGCCTCAGGGTGGCCTTTGAGCATTCCATCATCAGAATTTCAATTGGATGGACGGTTGAAGAGTTGGAGTGTGGAGTAGATTGAAGCCTGTCCATTAAACTATGAGGATAGTCTATCTTAATATATATATCTGAGCACTTATACTATATATGTGTGTAAAGACAATAGTCTGGACCAACTGATGATTGCTGGTTTAGCATGAAATATGTATATTGGTGATTATTTATCTTTTCAGCATATATGTGTTTAGGTGTATCAGTGTTATTAGATTGAGTGGAGAGAGGTGGGTGGTGTGAAAGTCTGTGCTCATATACCCTATATTATATATATATATATATATTGTAACGGGCACATACGCCATCACATTATTTTTCTTTATTATTAAACATGAAATTAAAATAGAAAGTTCACATTTAAAAACTTCTTTTTTTTTTAAGACATAAAAATTGAAAATTAATTCTATCTTAAACTCATATATATAAATCACACAGATGAAAAAAAAATTATTAAACGAAAACTTTATTAAAGAAAAAGTATTTTAAAACTAAATTTTCAGTAAAGATTTAAAGATAAAAATATGTCTTTAAGTTTGAAAACAAATTAATTAATGTTATTGAAAAATGGAAATGATTATTTTAATTAGTCCAAGTGAATAAGCCCTTGGGCACTTTAAATGTATAAACAACGGTCAGATAGGAAAACAATAGAAACTTTTAGCAAATGAAAGAAATCCATGGGAAAATCAGACCTCAATGAAAAGGTTTTCACCACCATGACATAATGCTGATTTAATCCACAAATTTATTATAAAAGGAAAGGTTTGAAAATAAAAGAATTAATTAGTTATTATGATGTGACTATAGGTGTTAATGCGGAGTTGAAGGAGAAGAGATTGAAAGACGCACTTTCAATTCCTTCAGTTGTTCAAAAAAATGAAACATCATTTTCCGATATTGCAGGCCACAGGATATCAAGGCCCGGAATAATACCATCAACCATAAAGGACCAGCGACTAACTGCACACTGATCTCCTTATGACTTTTTGGGATTAATACCTTCCATTACAAGAAATCAGAGAAAACGGACATTTTTCAAAACAGTAAGAAATATATAATTTATGAACATTTCTAAACAAAAGAATTCTAAATACTAAACTTTTCAATATTTATAAATATAAGAATTTCCTATCTGACTAAAGTAGTTAAAATGTATTTCTTTTGTAAAGTCATTTCCATTTATATTTTTTTTGTTCTTTAAGTTTTATTATGATTTCTGTTTTCCGATAAATTAAAATATATCAATGATAAACTTAAGTCGGGCATGAATGGCTGTATAGATTTGTAAAGTTATATTAGGGGAGGGTAATCTTAAGTTATTTGTGTCATTGTTGAATTGGGTCAATGGATTGGATATATTGATGTAGTTAGTAGATGTAATGCAAGATTCGCTACAGGCAGAATCGCTTGTATACCCCGCACACTTCCTCTTGCCTAGGGAATGTGATTGTAAGTCGGAAAAATGACCACAGTCCGTTTTTATGGACTTTTTTTATTGTTCTTCTCATTAGATAGATGTAATATTCCTATCTGATGAGAGTCAATGTCTTATCTTAACCTATTTTGTGTTGCCATATTCGTATTACATTGAATACATCAATATATCAGATGGATTGACGCCAGTTTGACTGCGAACTTTTAGCCTAAGGTTAAATGGAGATAGAATGTTTTGTCTTCAAATGCAAATCTATGTAGTCTATTCATACTTGACACTAAATAAAAATGTATTAAATATAAGTTGTTTGTAGATGCTTGCATGGATTTGTTATCGGTTAATTATGTTTTGGGTTTTCATATTGGATCAAAATATATAGACAATCGATACATAATGATACCTTACAGTGAGTATCTAAAATGTATTTATTTGGATGTCTTTTAAGTTATTGGTGTCAATGCAAGCATCTTATGGTGAATGCTATTGGGTTACTTATAAATTTCCCTCTGCAATTGACGGTATCAATGACTTTGTATTTTGATCGTTTATGTTTATTTTGAAATGTTTTTAACCGTGTAATCTATGTAACCAATGTATACTCAACATTATAAAACAAACTTTTATAAACCCATCTGTGCAAACTTATAAAAATTAAAATGTAAACTTATAAAAATTAAATGTAAATTAAAATCTAGAATAAAAGTTAAAAATGTAGTTAAATACTAAAGTAAACATATAAAATAATAATGCTAAATTTTATATATATATATATATATATGTGCGTAAATAAATATTTTATGTGTTAATTACTGGCAATGGCTTATTTTATTCTTTTTTAAAATATTCTTAGATAAGAATTAATAAAATATATTATTATAAATATAAATCTCTGCTACTCCCTGAAATAGTGACAATGGGCTAATGACCGGAATCAATATATATAAAAGAAAAAAAAATTTTTTTGACTTACGTATCTGCCTACTTTATAAATTTTTCTAGGTTCAAATGCCTAGATGGCCCCCTGTAGTGCAGATGATGTTAAGCTATCTCTCTCTGGATCATTACAATATATATATATATATATATATATATATATACTTGTAAGATGCTTTAGCTGTCCATCCATGAACAATATAACACAATTGCACATCATCTACATTTCTCATATTCCAAAAACTGCTAAGATAATAACAATCATATTCATGTGCTTCTTTATACAACATTGTTATATCTAGAAATTCTCCCCTTCCACAATGTTACCTATCAACTTTCATAAACAACACAAAAACATATCTACCCAAATAACTCTTCAGTCTATGAGCAAGTACACATACTGACACATCTATGACAATCCTTCACAACTTATTTAATGCCAAATAACACCTCAAAAATTTCACAAAATGGTTATTAGAGTGAAAATATTTCAATTTCCTCATCAGAATAAGTATCCATACTCTACCTCCTTCTTATTTTCTCTGATATTGGTTTTTGTATATTAATATGTACACTTTCTGCACCTGTTTTATGACTGCTCAAACAACATATGACAAAACATGATCAAAGCCTACATTTTACAACAAACTGTTATAGCTTAAACCCAAAGACAACAAACTAACATAATATGATCATCATATTATCTAATTACCATTGTTTCATTGGATATATAGGTTCAAAATCATCAGTCTTTTGAAGGAATTTTTGTGTTCAATGATATATGTTAATGATTCTGCTTCTGTTAGGTATTGGTGTATATCTATAATGTGTTTTTCAGGAGCACATATTAGCATGTTATCCATGTATCATGCATAAGTTAAGTTGAGTTCAATGGTTAGGTGTTTAGGGATAACTATTATTAAGAAGATATTGTAATAATACATTTAGTAGATATGAATATTTAAAAATGTATTCAACTGAAGATATTTAACAGCAATATTTTCCAAATATTAAATTATGCAAACTCAATTATGCTCTGTGCTTGATGATCGATTTTGGAGGGGCTTATTATTACAAAACTGCCAAATTATCACTGAATGGCTCACAGCATACCTAGGTCTTGAACATATACAATGAAATTCTTTCCAGAATATGTCCAACACATTAATGAATATAAAATACATAAAAACTACAAACTTCTATCCTTATAATACAATCATAGCTGTCATAAACATTATGTTATATGATTATCATGTTTCAGAAAATGTCTTTTCATTTCTAATCTGAATTCAATAGCATTATGTGGTATTCAACCATCTGATAAGTTATTGTTTATGCTTGATGGATTACAGATTTAGAGATTCTGTTGGTTGAAAACTAGATTTATTGTGTGCATTTCACCCTAAAATATCTTTTAGCCAGACAAGATATTGCTTCTAAATATATTATTCAAAGACACTGCAGCATTTAATTATTTTTTTAAGTTATCCTATCAAAGTGATTTTTTCTCAGTTGTTTTGAAAATTGTCATATATATTCATAACATTCTTAAATAAGAACATTAAATCACTTCCTTTTATCTTATTCTAACTACTATCTCTTTTTTACAATTATAGAAAAATAATGTTTTTTTTTTACATTTTTTTATTTCCAAAAATCACTTTAGATAGTAAAACATTATAAAATTTAAAACAATTGAGCTATCAATGGGTATTATTTTTATTTGTCGAACCTTTCAAAAAATAAGGTTAATGGCAATTTTTGTTTTTTATTTATCGAATTCCTATGCTTGACTATTTCCGTCATTTATAAGTGAATGTTGAATGTATAGAAAATTTTAAACTTAATTTAAACTTTCCAAATACAAACAACTTGTTAGTAATAACACACAAATAGACAATCAGGTTAGTAATTACACAACATTTCGAGTAGTTTTATTTTTCACTCTTGTCACTATGCATATAGGTTAGGAACACCTGAAGAAGTGTGGAGAATAAAACTACCCAAAACATTGTGTAATTACTAACCTATATTGTCTATTTGTGTGTTATTACTAACACTTGTTTGTATTTGGAAAGTTTAAATAAAGTTTAAAATTTTCTATACATTCAACATTCACTCATAAATAATAGAAATAGTCCACATATCACATCTTACTAAATGAGTATTTAAGATGTTCTTTTCACTATTCTCTTCACATTAAAAATGGTTAGATTATTCAATATCTATTCTGTAATTATTGTTGTGAGTCAGACTCTATCTTTTTGTCTCTTTTAATCATTTATAAAAATGTTCATCTTACTATTATTGCCAAAGCAATTCATAATTTTGCTGTAATGCTGCCAAACTTTTCTTTTAAACACCATCTTTTTTATTTTCAATGTGACATTACCAAAAAAAAAACAAAAACTTATCTTTATAAAATCTCATTTTTGACTTAGTTTTACTCCAAAATCATTCAAAGTATTTGTATTGTATATTTCCTTTTTCAGGAATCTTTCTTAGTATGATTATATCTTTTCTATTGTCAAAATGGTTTTTCAAATATTTTTTTTTTAAAGGAAGAACTTATTAAAAGTCTCAATTTCAACCTTCAATTGAATATTGTTCTAACATACTAGTTAGATGGTTTGACTAATAAAAAAAATTTTTTTTTTCTATTCAATTTTTTTCCCATGATCATTCAGTTTTTGATCTTTAACATGTCTGTATATTCTGGAAAGTACCCTGATCTTCTGAACTTGCTTGCTAATACTTCCTGCTTTTGAAGTTTAAATAATCTATTTGACATTTTCTCACCATTTTTATAATATTTGTGTATATACTTATTATATTTTCAATTTTTATGCAACTTCCTTGTTTATTTTATATTCATTAACATTTTTTTCTTTAGTATCAATCACTATTTTTTTAGTTATATATTCAAACTTTTCAATTGTTCTTGATAAAAAAAAAAAAAAAAACTATTCCAAGACTGATGATATTTGTTATGCTTTATCCAAGTTGAAATTTTTTGACTGGTTTATTACTCAAAAAAAGTAGAAATATGGATTATATATATATAATGCTATTTTATCATTAGCATGACTTTATTATATATCAGGTGATCACCTAATGTAATTTCAGTTTTCTTAAAAGAATAAAAAGAATATGCTGTAGAAAAACAGTGTAATACATACATATAATAGCATAAACAGAGATGGTCTCAACAATCATTGGTACTGAGTTTTGTCACTGCAAATCAGCATTGTTTCAGTTTTGTTACATTGCAACTATGTTACCGTACTCCAAAATGGAAGTCATGCAAATATAATCTTATTATCTAATTTATGACAGAGGCATCCAGTGTGATTGATAGCTTGAGATTTTGCTCAAATATGCTGTTATGCCCAACTACCTACTTGATTTCACTAGTTAGATTAGTAGATAAACAGTAACTAATCAGTTGCACCAAAGCCTACACATCCAACTGTCAATTAAGGTGTTAATAAGACCAAGGAATATTCAGCTTTAGGGATACATGATATCTGCAAATTTTTTACTGTATTGTTTAAATATAACATGAATAATAGTCAGTCTTCTAGATGACTTTATCAAATTCTGAATATTCTTAATATTCTTATATATATTTCTTCCAATGATGGTTATCTATACATCTATTTCAAATTCATTTTTTAAACAAAAAGCATTATAAAAATAAAGAGAATATATAATATTTGAAACATTTTATATTTACTTATTTTGCAACTTGTTTTTATCATTATTTTAAATAAAACTCTAATTTCAATGAATATTGACAAAATATAATTAAATTGTTTTTGTCACCACTTATAAAGGATATTATTTTTAATCTTTTTTATAGTTGATTAATATAATCTTATCTTACAAAGAATTTGTTATGTCCTTCTCCAAGCAATGTTTTATGTTAATTAATTTATTTATTTATTTGGTTTGCTTTTTTGTTATCATGTTCTTTTTTTTATTTGTCTAGGTAACTTGTATTTGTACAAGGAAATTTTATTCCTTTGAAATATTTAAGAAATGCAGATTTATCGAAGTTTTTGAAGTAATTTCGCGCATGAGTTTTGTTTTTACTCACATCTAAATGATATGGATTTCGATTAACATTTTGTGTAAAATAAATAGAGAAATCAAACATAATGAAATATGAAATACTATTTTTATAACATAAAATATGTAAGGGAATTTAAATAATTTATAGAAAAAATGCTTCTGAGTTAAAATAGAGATATATTTTCTCTTATTAAAAAAAGTGTGACATTAGTAAAATTTATAGATATTATAATAGTAAAAATTATGGAAAATAAGTAGAGGTCAAACATAATGAAATATGAAATACTATTTTTATAACATAAAATATGTAAGGGAATTTAAATAATTTATAGAAAAAATGCTACTGATTTAAAATAGAGATATATTTTCTCTTATTAAAAAAAAAGTGACATTAGTAATACTTATAGATATCATAAAAGTAAAAATTATTGGGTTTTTATGTATTAAAGCTTCTATACCTTTTTCATATCCATATCACTGCGTCTATCAACTTTTAATCTTGTGATCCCATCAAATAAAATATGCAATATCATTAAATATCATGAACACTGAAACTTCTGATAAAATTAAGTTATAAATTTGTACACACACACAAAAAAAAAAATACATTAAAACGCTAAATAAAATGCGGTAGTTGTGAGTTTTAGTTTCATCATGGCAATTACAATACTAAATAAAAATAGTTATATATAGAGCTCGCAAATTAGATCATGTGATATCTGACTTGATTTATTTGTAAATAAAAATAGATATTTATAGGTTTTTAAAATGTAACTTTGTGTTTGCCAAAGCCCCCCCCCCCAACCCTCACATAAGGTATGATATTCTGCCATTGCAAACACAGCCAACAATTCACAAATTTTAAATAAAATTTAAAAACTACATATATTAACTCTGGCATGAAATTACAAAACGACACAAAGAAGATGACACTTTCATTAACATTCTGGATGATATTAAAAAAAAATTCTACGGCCATGGGTCTGTTTTAATAAATGTTTACTTGTTTTTTACCTGTGAAGTGTATAAAACTGAAGAACTATAATTTTCCGGATGCACAAACAAGATGGTGCTTTTAATTGCATTCTGGATGAAATTTGAAAAATCAGGCCACCTTATTGATTTCATTTTAATAAAAGTTTAATATTTTTTTTTATGTTTTGATAAAAGTTTAGTAATTATTTTTTTGTTGTTTTTTACGAAAAAAATATAGTTAGATATTTCTTAATCAAGATATTCTGCCGTTGTTATATGTCATAAACATGTCCCTTAACTCTCCATTTTTTAAAAATCTTAGCTATAGACATAAGTCTAATTTTTTTGATATGTCCTTTTTTATTTTTCTGCCATAGTTAATAGGTGTATTTTTTTTATTTGTTTATTGTCCATATTATAGTTAATATACTTATTATTTTTGTAGTTAATATACTTATTTAAATGATAGAATAGATTGAGCATTTTTAAAATTTTTATTTTTCTCATGTAGTATTATTTATGGTAAGTTTGTTTTAGTGTCTGTTTTGAAATTTCATGCCAGAGTTACTATACATAGAATTTTTTAATTTTAAGTAAGATTTGAAAATTTCTGGCTGAGTTTGTTGTGACAGCAGCATGTTGTACCTTGTGTAAAGTGGGGAGGTAGGGAGGCCAGTTTTGACTGCATAAAGTGTCATTTTAAAAATTAATAACTACCAGATTTTATGTAGTATAATAATGTATTATTTTTGGGTACAAATTTAATTTTTCATGTTGTTAAAATGTACTTTTTCATATTTAGGCTAGTGTAATTAGTTTACATATTAGAGCTGTTACACGTTTTCACATACATATCATTCTGCCAATACTTTTCCAAGTCTTGTGAAAATGGAGTGAAATAACATGTACACATGGTCCATTTTGACAAATTTATCATTTAAGTTTGTCAGAAGTTTCATTGTACACATTATTTGATGGCATCATAAGGTTAGAAAATTATCAGTGAACTTATGCAAATGTGAAAAGATGTAGCAGGTCCAGTATATAAGTACCAATTATTGAAACATATTACTTTAATATTTTGATTTTAGATTTTTTTTTTAAATAATCATTTTTTTTTTTTTGTTTTTATTGAGGAAAAAAATCCCGAAGTAATTATTTTTACTATTGCTAAGAGACATTGGTGAATCATTTTTATTAAAATACATACCAGATATTTTAACAAATATTTATAACTAAATTACATGCACAAATAGGGAGGGATATCCACAAATATTATACTGGGGTAACTCAAAATAATTTTGAGGTTATTATTTTTTGTGTATAAATATTTTTATTGTTATATATTTGATCAAGGTCCTGACAAATTCATATTTAAAGGTAGCTTTTCTCCAGTAAAATCAATCTCATGAGCTTATTAATATGAAGAATTGCATTTCTTATATATCCATGTCTTTATTTAACATTTATTTTGCATATGGATTTTTAAAAGTAGTGTAACTATTAATAAAATATAAAGAAATACATAAAAGATTCAAACAGGAAATATTCATTAGTGACATTGTTAAATCCTTAAATTTCACCATTGTAGTTATAAATTCAACATTCATTAACTACATGCTTCATGGTTTGTATTTGTTTTCACATGAGTAGATTAATAAAATTTTATTTATAAAGCAGATGATCACAATAAACATTGCTTCTCCAGTAATGTTTAAAAAGATTAAATTTTAGTTAAATTTACTCTATCATCTAGAGAAGAAAATTATTTGGAATAATAATAATAAGAATTTCATTTTAAAGGCTATAATTCTTTAATTGTAGATTCAGGGCTGGACATGGTCAAGGAAATGTACAATGTATCTGGGTTATAGTTATAGGGGCTCATCATAAGAAAACTTTTGAATATATATTTAAAAGGTTTAAATAAAAATGAAACAACTGCTATACATTAGTAAAGTCACTTTATTTTTTCTCCTACATAAGATAGCACATAACATACAGTGAGAAATGTGTGGCATCTCATATAGGACCTAATAAACAATAACAAAATTAATAGTTCTATATGTTTGCAATTACAATTCCAAAAATTCTTCTGTGAATGTGCAAAATTAGTCTGCATATTAACAGCAGATGTACTGTTATAAGCACAAAAAATGTTTTTAAAAGTTGATTCAACAGCACTAATGATTTTGGCATGCACACAATGATTAATAAATTATAAGACAAATATGGTGTTGTATATAATCGGACATGTTTACCACTGCAAGAGCATTGAAGTACAACTGCACAGGATAACATAATAATCATTTTATATTAATTTGAATATTTATTGTAATTAGAATTTATTGATATTTTGAATAACAGTATATTAATTTTGTTTGCTTGAGCAACAAAAGTAAAAGCCTATTTGAATTGGATTGCATATATTTACTATTTATATTAATTCCTAAGACACCTAACAGTATATTACTAGTATAATATTAAAAAGTATGTAATTTACTTTTTTGTTAATTAAGTGGGATAAACATTTTTAATATTACTAAGGCTTATAATGCCCATAACAAGAATACATCTTTATGGGTGTCAAAAATTAGCAGAAAAACATGAAAAAGAAAGACCATAAATTTAAAAAGTCACAGGTAGATTTGCTATCATGGCTACAAAATAAATCTGACAATTAAATTGCTTCAAATTCAGCAGTTCTGATTTAAGTTTTAGTAAAAGCAGAAAAATGCAAATAAAGTCCAAAAGTTTGCAAAAAAAATGTAGAATCTATAGAAAAATTATTAAATTGACTGAAGAAGAAGAATGTATTTATATCACAGTATTGGAAACAGCAAGTAATGTTGTACAGATTTGAGTACCAATGTCACATAAAAGGACAGGTTTGAAGTTCTTTTTGCTTAGAAATGATAATCATTGTATATATTCATTGGATAAAGACAAAAATATTGAAATGTATTCTAATGAATTGTTAAATGTTGGATATAATTATGATCATATTTATTATACTATTAAAAATTTTAATTCAAAATATAAATACAAAAATAAAAATAAGATTAATAAAGATGTTAAGTCTTCTGATAATAAATTTTGGATATCAATAACATATATTTTGGATCAACAGGCAATTTTCATAAGAAAAATTTATAAAGGTATACGTGACATTGCCTTTTATGTACTACATATTTTAAATTAATTAATAAATAACTGTAAAGATAAAACCTTATTTAAAAAGAAAAAAAATCATTTATAAATGGATATGTAGGTGTTGTTATATATATATATATATATATATATATATATATATATATATATATATATATATATATATATATATATATATATATATATATATATATATATATATATAGGTGAATTGAGATTCATATTGGAAAAAAGAACAAAAGTGCACTTCTTATTATTAAAAAGAGTTCAGAATATAAAACAAAATTCTGAACGTAATCATAATTTATCAGCTCCTGTTTTTTATAACCATAATAAATAATATATATATATGGTTTTGCTTTCTATTATAATAACGTAAAAATATTCCAAACTGAAAGAAATGTAATGAAAGAAAAATCAAGGAAGCTATGTTAATATAAAAAAGCAAGCAAGATTTAATCAATAGGCAGGCAGCAAATGTTAAGATCATGAAATTATGTGAAAGTTGCCTTTTCAAAGTATTGGTTCACAAAGGCTACAAGAATAAATGAAAGCACTCATAAAATTTTGATTACTATATTTTCTAACATTAATTTACAAGTTTACATATATTATTTTGAAGAAATACAAACATCAATTCATAGTATTAATATATATATATAATATCTGTTAACTAAAAACAATATTGTAATTATAATTGAAATAATATTTTTAACGGTTTACAAACAATTACAAACAATCCTTAAATCTGCAGAAGTACTTTTGGTTACTTTCTAACCTGTCTCAGCTGACATTAATTTCAAAAACCAAAAGCGGAAGCAAACATCATCAATTCAAATTCCACGAATCTCGTATTTTAATGTTAGAAGCTTGTCGATTTATTAAATGCATTTTATTTCTGTTTATAAAAATTGCCTCTTTAATTTTTTTTAACTATGGTTTCTCTCTTCATGAAGAATTTTCACATTTTCAAAATTAAATTGAAATTTATATTTACATGTTTTTTCGTGATCAAAGAAAACTGAAGGAGATATTAAATCACCATTATTTTTATTTTTTTTATTTTTTACATGCTTATATAACAGTTCATGTTCCTTCAATCTTTTCTCAATACTGCACCTAGATTCACCTATATATGATAGCATACAATTACAAAAAATTTGATATATGACATTACTTTTTTGCTTGACAGGTATGACATCCTTAGAATTATTGACTAATTTATTAATATTGTTTGGAACGTAGTATGAAACATTAAACATATTCTTATATAAATCCTTAAAAAATTTTACTTGTGGATTTGAAATAAATGGAATAGATATTCATTTTTTATTATTAATCTTCATTTATTTTAAATTATATATTTTTTTTTAAATTGACATAAAGTATTGTTTATTTGTTCCATTTTATAACCAACATCAAGCAATTCCTTGGCAAATATCTCATTATTTTTCAGTTGAGATATTTGCCAAGGAATTGCATGATATTGGTTATAAAATGGAACAAATAAACAATACTTTATGTCAATTTAAAAAAAATTATTATAATTTAAAAGAAATGAAAATTAATAATAAATAATGGATATCTATTACATTTATTTCAAATCCACAAATAAAATATTTAAGGATTTATATAAGAATGTGTTTAATGTTTCATTCTACGTTCCAAACAATATTAATAAATTAGTCAATAATTCTAAGGATGTCATACCTGTCAAGCAAAAAAGTAATGTCATATATCAATTTTTTTGTGATTGTATGCTATCATATATAGGTGAATTTAGGTGCAGTATTGAGAAAAGATTGAAGGAACATGAATTGTTATATAAGCGTGTAAAAAAAAATAATGGTGATTTAATATCTCCTTCAGTTTTATTTGAAAATGTAAAAATTCTTCATGATGAGAAAAACCATAGTAAAAGAAAAATTAAAGAGGCAAT
Source organism: Epiperipatus broadwayi (assembly GCA_028023455.1). NCBI lineage: Eukaryota > Metazoa > Onychophora > Udeonychophora > Euonychophora > Peripatidae > Epiperipatus > Epiperipatus broadwayi. Next base: position 622,270 of record JAQFVV010006313.1, on the reverse strand, counting down.
TTTTATAAACAGGAATAAAATGCATTTAATAAATCAACAAGCTTCTAACATAAATATACGAGATTCGTGGAATTTGAATTGATGATGTTTGCTTCCGCTTTTGGTTTTTGAAATTAATGTCAGCTGAGACAGGTTAGAAAGTAACCGAAAGTACTTCTGTGGATTTAAGGATTGTTTGTAATCATTTGTAAACTGTTAAAAATATTATTTCAATTATATATATATACATTAGAATTGTTATTCAGTTATTAATAAATTTTAATGTAATTTCTAACAAATAAATATGTCTGATTATTGTTCAATTGTGCAAAAGTATTCACTGAGTAATAATATTTGAGTGAGACAAGATGAAGTGTCTTATATTGCAAAATTTATTTGAAATAACTGTATCACATAATCCAGAAATCAAACCCAGGACTGGTAAGTGAGTATGGTTATATTATTATTTTTTGTATTGAATTCAATATTTATTATCTAACTGGTTATAAACTTTATATGATAACCATAATCAAATATGTATGTGTTTATCTAAGTTATTATTGATCAGAAAGTTAGTATATTGACTTCATGATTGAGCAATAAGATCTTAATCTTATTCAATTATAAAGCTGATTTAGTTGATGTGGATCATAAAAAACAATTAACTATTAAATTTTAATAATCATATTTGATTATAGTAAATGCTAATAATTCTTTTATATATTTTGATTATTATAGTATACCATTTTAATAATTTAATTACAGAAAATTTAAAATAAATTAATATAATTATTTTAAATGTACTTAGATAAATATCCAATAGTAATCTTCTTCTTTATGAACTGGTATGATTGAATATTACAGATTCAAGATTATCTTATAGGTTTATTGATATTACATCATTATTTATTTTATCTTGTTAGAAATAGCATGATTATTAATAGTAAATTAATATATGACTATAGCACAACTGACATAGTATTATTTATCAGTTTATTAAACTAGAATTTAAAATTAATTATTGCTTTATATATTTATTTAGATATTGTGAATATTGTAAATTATAGGCCCTACTAACGATGTTATTTCAATAATTCATGAACTATTTTATTTAGATATAAACAATGTTATATTCTAGTATGAATTTATATTATTATAAACAATGCATGATTAGTTAAGTATATTAGAGTTTAATTATTTATTGATTTATTATCACTTTCATTTGATTATGATTGAAATATATCTTAAGCATACATCATGATGTTAGTACAATGATATTTGATTTAATTGCTTTATTTTAATTTTTTAAAGTAAGGTTTGTATTTAGGGTATTTGAAATGATAATTTAGTTTATTTTCTGTTTATTCTAAATGCTGGATGAACTATTGCTATAATAAAGATTATCATCACTGTTTTTTAACTATAATTAACATTAGATTTGTGATTAGATAAAGATTTATTTTAAATGCTAAATGATCATTTATTGATTAGCATTCATTTAATGTAGTATATTACATTTGTTCCATTAATAACAATGGTATTATTTGCAGGATAATATAAAATTAAGATTATTTTCCTTTAATTTAGATTTTATTCAGTTACAAATGATGTCCAACTTTAGGACTCATTTTAAATCTGTTATATAAATGGACCATTACGGGGCTAAATTTTATTCGGGCTATATTAGAGTTATTATTTCCCATTGCATATTTTCAATCTGTTAGGAATGCTGCCTAAATCATTAGGTTATTAAAGAGGGTAGAAGACATATTTATTCTGTTACAAATAGTGTCACAATTTGCAGGGCATAATTAAATAGGATATCTCTATCAAGGACTTGTCATATTCAAACTGTTATAAATTGCACCCTAACTTTAAAAGCAATAATAAATGCTATTTCATCATCATCTTTTTATTTCAGTTATAAAATGCTTCATGAAGCTATAGGACAACATTATATTCCAGTACAAATGACTTCAAAAATCTATGGAACATTAAAAGAAGAGTATACTCTCATTTCTATTCCTTTATAACATGTATACATATATACATAAATGTAATTTTAGGAATGCAAATTATTCTTCAATACATATTTTTCATTTCAAATAAATATTAATAAGAATATTTAAACTGTGTTACTTTTTTTCAGATTACTTTAGAAACAACAAATATGCATTGACTAAACTTAATTCATAAAAAATATTTTTCCCATAAGTTTTCTTAAAGAGTTAGTCACATTTTAATGCTTGTGATTATTTGAAACATTATAAAATTATATTAAAAAATATATACTATTGAAAGTCACCAATGATGACATTTATATCTTCATCATACTAAAATGCATCTTTAAAATAATATGCATAAGAAAATCCTATACATACTTACCTACTTTTAATTGCCAATTTTTACAATTAAATATATAATAGAAGATTAAATATGTATTTTATGTTCAAAGAAAATAGTTTTATATATATATAACGTTTAATAGTATTAATAGCAATTTAAAATTTAATAAGTATCTATAATTAAAATAGTTAATATTCATAAAAACAAATATTTTTAAAGATGGAAGTGTCTGTGGAATGCTTTCATTTCCTGTGAACTGTCAGAGAAAGAAATTGTTGGATTTTTTTGGTAGATCGAAATGTAAATATTACAGTACAATATATACTTTCTCAGCTTTCTAAATATTCACAGTAGAATATAATTACTTGGTTGATTTTAATAATGAGTTTTCTGTAAAAATAAATAACAGTACATGAGCATTGAATTTTTCATTAATACATTAATATAATAAATTAATTGATTTAATAATATCATATTGTATATAAAATTTTAAATGCTTCTTCTTTCTACTTTAAAATAAATCATCACATGAATTTTATTTCATTAATTATCTTAAACTATGATAAAAAAATATACTGATAAAAGAGTTCATAATAAACTTTATTAATACTAGGTTACATAAAGAAAAAAAATAGCGACGAATTAAATGAAGTAAAAATTGAATTTTTATAATTTATTTTTTATATTTGTATGAGTGAAATGTTAAAATGTGAATGAGTAAATAAATATAAAAACAATATAAATGTTATTTATTTATCTTTTCATTATTAATATTTTTTTTCTTTTCCTTTTTTTAAGATTATAAAAGAAATCCACAAGAAACACCGCTATGGAAAGTACCAACGAATAAAGATTTAATGAAGTTAAAATGGTTGCCTTCTTAAATTTGTTCATCAAATATATTATTATTATTTATTTGAATTGTTTATTTTGGTGTGTATTTTTATTTCAGAATTGTTTTAATTAAAAGTGAATATTTACAAACTTTCATTGTTATAAATCCTTTTGTAATCTAAGTGAAAAATAAAATACTTTTCAAATTTAAGAAATATTTTTTTATATATTTGCTTCTTAAGTTATTTTCAAAGGAATATTCTTTGACAGAAATAGGTTTCCAATACATATTTATTTCTTTACTAATCATTTTTATTAGTCTGAACATTAACATATTTCTTTTAATATTAGATATAAAATTCATTTTAAAACTCAAATATGTGATTTACGTTTATATATAAGAATACATCAAACGTTGACGTTTTATGTATAAATTTAACTAATAACTGAACATAATAAATTATTATGAACATCATTTTTGATAAAGGTTCCACATTTAAAAAAAAAGTGTTTCGTAGCAGAATGCCTAGTAATTGTTTTTTTTAAAAATAGGATTATTTAATAATGGATAACATATATGAACAGAAAAGTGACTCAATACAAATCATAGATAAAGCACATAAGGAAAACTCAATCTCAACAAATAAGAGTAACAAACATGCATGCTAAATGCACTCTGGTGCACAGGATCCAAATTTATTATGCACAAAAATACAAGATGTCACCCTTCTATTTTTCACAACAAGCTAATGGAACTAAAGGTTAAAGATAAGCTAATAGTAAATCATGGCATATATGATGCCACTTGGTTACTAATCAGACAATAATCGACACATTCAATGGACAAGTAAACACAAACTTAAAATGCACATGTATGCTATACAATAGGTGGAATTCCATTAGTCCCAAATTTATTGTAAATCTAGTTACTAGAAAATAACAAAGAATCAAAGAGAAACAAAGAACTAATGAAGTATATCAGAAAGATGTTGGAATTTGTACAAATAGAGAACTGGTGACAACATATGAATAATAACAGATGTAAAATATGTATCAAAACAGAGATATACACGTAACCAAAATATATGTAAAAATTACTTTGGCACAATAGAGCTCCTTATTTGAAACATCGTCATCATCATCATCATCATCATCATCATAATAATAATAATAATAATAATAATAATAATAATGATGATGATGATGATGATGATGATGATAATAATAATAATAATAATAATAATAATAATAATAATAATAATAATAATAATAATAATAATAATAATAATAATAATAAACAACAGCAGGAGCAAAGGTCCATTTGTTCACAACTAAGTGAGCATGCTCTAGTTTTTCATGTTCCAAAGATATTAAAAGTATAAACCTGGCATAGTAAAAACCTTATCCTGGTATATCTTTTTCAATTTCCTATGAGTTAGTAATTGTTTAATACTTTAGTGTTACATTTTTCATTCAAAAATTCAATTAAAATCTAGTAACACAATGGAAATTTGGGAAAATAATATGGTGACAAAGTAATCACATGACCAGATTCTTATTGCCAACATTACCAGCACAGAGTTTTAAAATCCAAAGTTCAGTCAAACGTAAGCCGATTTTTAATTTTATTATTGCAAAGTACGATTTGTGTTTGGAAAAAAAAAGCAGTTACAAATTTCCCCACAAACAATTTACTTACTAAATAAACAAGTTAACTAGATTTGTTTTTTCATGCATAAAAATAAATCAAAATCTTAGTTAATGTTAAGATAATAATATAACTTTAATCAGTTGATTACTTACTTTCAACTTTGGATTACATTTTTTATTCAAACGTCCAATTGAAATCAAGTTACCTAAGGATTTAAAAAGGCATCACATGACCAGTTTTTGCTCTCATTAAAACCAGCATAGACTTTCAAAGTCCAAAAATCAGTCAAGCATACAGCTATTTTTAACTTTATTGTAGCAATCACTGATCTTTGTTTAGTAATAAAAAATGATTTCAATTGCCCAGCAATTAGTTCATTTGCTCACAACTGAGCTAACAAGCTCTAACTGTTTATGCTTTTAAAGTAGTCAAAACCTTGGGCTAGCAAAAAACAACTTAAATCTATATGCTTTTTTCAATTTTCAATCAGTTGATAACTGATTTTCAATTTTTTGTTAACTTTTCCATTCAAATCTTCAACTATCATCAAGTTACTAGATAATTTCAAAAAAAAACAAAACATAAGACACTTCTAATAGCAATGATGTGCCTAACTACCTACCTATATTTTGTCTGACACTAGCCATGAGTCTCATACTTAAACAATATGAAAAGCCTTATTTGGTTAACACTTGTAACACAATCAAACCAAGAGTCTGATCAACTGACCACAAACTCCAACTCACCAATTGCAACTAGTTCAAACACATCTGTACCACCATCCCCCTGGATATCAGGACAATCTATGCATGAATATCATTCTTAAACTTCATCAAAAATCTTAGTCAGCTCCCACCTCCAGCTCACAGTTTAGACCCATACTCAGACCAGCGTACCACAAAGTCCAACTTAATAATTGGAAGTAATTCTAACATAGCTGTACAACCTCCCCCTGCAACACTCATCTATTCAAATGTACCAGAAAATAGGTGTGTCAATTCCACCAGGCTTCACACCTACACCAACATCTGCCCAAACCCACATTGACATTGGAACCAAAAGAATGCCTCCTTGTCCAAAGAAGATACACTAAAAATACAAAATGAAAATACTGACATTGATCTTACACCAAGTGGACTTCCCAGATAATTGCTACGCTACTATGGAAATTTCTAGTCTTCACTTATGTTAGCAAGGTAACTCAACTACATATATAACTAAACCTGGATTGCATTTGTAGATATAGTGATACAGACCATGTACAATTTATGAAATCTTATGTAAACCAATATAACAACTCTTACATATGTAAAACTATAACTACAGATTGTCCATGTAACCACATCAATCTAAGCTATGTAAAACCCTTGTAACTAATCCACAGCATAAATTAATAAATCAACTTTTACATGCACAAACCTACATATATGGATTGACTATGAAACAACAACAATCCAAGCCATATAGAACTTTTGTAACTAATCCACAACATGAAATATTTTTTGTAATCTCGTGTAAATCAATAAATCAACTTTTGTATGTGTAAATTATATCTATGGATTTTCCATGTAACCAAAGCCACACAAGCTATGTAAAACCATATAACTTTTCCACAGCATGTAAAAATTCCTGTAGTCCTGTGTAAAACAATAAATCAACTTTAATATATGTAAACCTATAACTATGGATTGACCATGTAAACACAGCAATCTAAGTTATGTAAATTATTGTAACCCTTTAAGGCAAATGAAGCTTATCATTGAATAATAATAATAATAAAAAGAAGAAGAAGCAGAACAACAACAACAACAACAACAACAATAATAATAATAATAATAATAATAATAATAATAATAATAATAATAATAATAATAATAATAATGATAGTGATGATGATGAGTTATTTTTGCTAGCTAATATTATGCTTAAACCCATATTTAAATAAATCTATACTTCATTATTATAAATGAAGAAACTGATGTTAAGAAAATAAGTCTCATTGTTATTAACAATGGCAATTTAAAAGAACCTAAATTGTGTTATTATTTTTGGATTATCATTGTAAAGTTAGTATTCTTTACAACTGAATTATTTAATATTTAAAATTTTCAATCAACTATTGGTCTATCCACATCACTTAAAATAGTGTATTAATTACAGTGTCCTTAGTCCATGAGAGGACTTATTTAGTTACTGTTCACTTAGCCTATGATAGAACTTATCTGAAGTTATATGTTTGCTTAATGCCTGAAAAATCTTGTACTGATTTAGCCCTGTGTTCAGACCAATTAGAAGAGGCTTTTTTTAAAAAAATAAAACAACAACATAGAACTGTCTAAATCAAATTTTAATATCATTATGCCTTTAAAATACAAGATATTAAATTATAAATTGTTTTTTAATTTAGACTATCTTCATCTTTTTTTTTTTTTTAAAAGTCAACATGTATCTTTTTAAATAAACTTTCTCTGAAATAATAAATATTTTAAAACCAAATCTTCATTAATTTTAAAGCTAGTCAGTTTCTGAAAAATAAGTGTTTCCTTCTTGAAAAATCCACATGATGTTAAGCCTACACGTTTTAGTGTGATGAAAAAATTATATTGGAGCTGAAGATCCTTGAATTGTAGCTCCAACTTTGGCTATAAAATTGTCAAACTTTTTATGAATAAACCTCACCCTGAATGGTAAGCCATTTAATTAAGGTTTACTTCAAGCTAAATTTTCAGAATCCATATTTTTATATTTAAAAAATATATAAATATTTCCTTACATTAATACCTCTGCCTTTTCCTTTGCCACTATTGATTGTTACAATAGGCCAACTAGTTTTGCTTCTTGTATGAGTCGTTCTTTTTGTATTAGCTACATAACCACATTTTATATAATAGGCTATTTTTAAAATATCTGTATTATATATATATATAATTTTTTTATATATGAGAAAAACTTGTTATAAAGAACTTTACATAACATTGTCCAATTGGACTTATTCCAGAATAATATATTTATTACTATACACAGGATAACATTATATAAAAACTATTTATAATGTTTGGATTGTAACTTCTTGTAAATATTTAAATAAGCTTAACGAAGCGTGTATTAATTATGAAAAACAAAACAAAAGAAAAAATACTTGTAATATTAAAAATAAATTATAACTAGTTAAAAGGTCAACCTTAACTATTTTAATATTTAAAGGACAAAGTTGAAAAAATAAAACAAAAATAATGTTTGTGTATGTGTTTTTTAATATAAAAATTTATATTAATAAAATTAAATTTAATCCACAACCAATAAAATAATGTAAATAGTTATACATTATCGTAATTAGTTAAATTATGCTTCAATCTTAGTAGATAGACTTTTACAGGAAAGATTTAATAAATATATAAATTCATTTAAATAATCTTTTTACTAATTACACATATTAAATCATTCTATATCTCTTTCATATTGATGCAAATATCTTCTCCATTACGTTTTTGCATTCCTTCATGTATTCATATACAGAGCCGCCCGGGGCTAGGCGTCCCCCTCCAAAATTGTTTTTGTTGGTCCTCTTGCCCGGGACACCCCCTTTTTTTTCTGTTACTCATTCCGTGGTGGCGCCTCCTTTCTCCTCCCCCCCCCACCCCTCGTGTGCTTGCCGCCCTCTCCTCCCCCCCCCCGTTCATATATATTCATTATCACCAACAACTATTATCAATCCACTGTAGGATGAAGTATCTCCAAGTTCAATCCATCTTTTCCGATTTTTAGCTTCTTTTCTCCACATCACCCCTGCATACTTCCTTATTTCATCCATCCATCTCACATGTGGTCTTTTTCTGGATCGTTTACAATCTCTTGGAATCTAGTTTAAGATTTCAATTGTTCATCTATTATCATCTCTTCTAGCAATATGTCCAGTCCAACACCCCTTCAGTCATTTATTTTTTTCAATGCAGTAACACCTGTTTATTGTCTTATCCATATATTGTGTTTTCGATCTTTTTTTGTTACCCCCAAACATGTATCTTTCCATAATTCTTTAAGTGGTCTGAAGTCTCTGTATTGCTCTTCTATTAAGTGTCCAAGTCTCAGATCCATAAATAAGAACTGGTAAAACAAATTTATTAAAAACCTTTCTTTTCAAACACATAGGTATTTTTCCTTTTAGTATCAAATTATTTTATAAAAAGCACTCCAACCAAGAAATAGAGTAACTTTAGTGATAAATATGGTAATCATTAACTTTTATTCAGATGAAAACAATCTTCTATTTTTTCATACATTTGTTCTTAAATCTTAAATATAGAGAAAGATAAATGAAATAAAGAATCATTTTTAAGCTATAATCAGTTTTAACACTTAATATTCAATGTTAAATGCAATTTATTATAATATATTTAAGATTTTAATTTCTGAAGTCGTTCCTACTAGAATAACCCTTCCCAAGAAATGATGCCCAACTCACTGACATTCTTGGAAAGTCCAATAATTTCTAGTAATAAAAGTATTATTTCTTATTTAGATAGAGATTTTTTTCTTAACCATTCAGTGAATTTTATCTTAATATCAAAGCTTGTAAAAATGTATTTTAAAATAAATGGATTTTTTAAGTATAATCCTATCAAAATTTATATAATTTGTCTTAAAACAAACATATTTTTTTATTACAATAATAACGAAAAGTCTAGCATCAAATCAAATAAAAATTGTACAGTCCAAATTATAGTTCATTACATCATTAATAAGCTCAATTTATTGATTTATGGATAAATACTTCACATTCTCTAAATTTATAAAATAAATATTCTACCAAAATTCAATTTATAAATAGTGTTAATATATATATAATATACAAATCAATAAATATATATATATCAAACTTTATATATATATATATTGTAATGACATATCTGCTCTATGTGGCGCCATCTAGGCATTTAAACCTAGAAAAATTTATAGAGTAGGCAGATACGCGCTGTTAAGATTCCACTTTATTTAAATATTCAGATCGTTAGCCCAAGTCACTAGCTCAGTGGAGAAGCAGAGATAAAAATCTATATTTTAATTTATATCTTAAATATAAATAAATAAAAGTCACTGCCAGAAATTAACACATAAAAATATTTATTTACACACATATAAAATAATATTTAAATTTTGAGGAATAAATTCAACATTTTTGATTTTCTATTAATCTTTAGTTTTACATTTAAGTAAATTACAACCATGAGTTTAATATTTATTTAGTGAGTCGAGTATGAATAGACTACATAGATCTGCATTTGAAAAGAAAATATTCTTCCCTGATTTAACCTTAGGCAACAAATTTCACAATCAAACCGACGCCAATCCATCCGATACATTTATGTATTCAATGTAGCATAAAAGTACGACAACACAAAATACTATACTGTCAGGAATGTACATCTGATCAGTAAGTAGAATTAGAGAAGACATTGTCTCTCCAACCAACAGGAATGTCACATTTGTTGGTGAGTAGAACAATAAACATAAAACTCCATAGGAATAGACTGCGGTCCTTTGCCATCTTATAAACCCATCCATAGGCAAACAGAAGGTGTGTGGTGTATATATATAATCCTGCCCATAGCGGATCTCATACTACATCTACAATTATACAAATATATCCAATCCATTGAACCAATTCAACTACGAAATGAATAACCTAAGATTACTCTCCCTTAATATAACTTTACAAAACTATATAGCCATTCACGCCCGACTTAAATTTAACATTTAAATACATTTGCACAGATTATTTTTATAAATTTGTTTTATAATGTCAAGTATAGATCGGCTGCACAGATTCCACGGTCAAAAACATTCCAAATTAAACACAACCGATCAAAATACAAAGTCAATCGATAACGTCAATTGCTGAGGGAATACAGGAGATCCTTTGGTGTTCATCATAAGACACCGCAGTGATATTGTTGACTTATATGTTCTAGTCGACTGTGAAAACCACAACATAATCAACCGCTAATGAATCTATGCAACGTCTATACCCAACTTAAATGTAATGCATTTAATAATTTCTACAATAAATATTATTACAAATAAAAATAATAAAATGGAAATGATTTTAACCAAACTTAACTATATAAATTTAAACAATCAATTATTAATTTGAAAATCAAATAAGAGTTCATTTTAAAATTTAAATTAGCTGAATCTTTAAAAAAAACAATGACGAAAGTTCTTAATTACTTTTTTTTGTTGTTGTTAATTTGCAAATTTCATAGCTCACGGTAGAAGAGTCCAGGCTTCTGCTTTTAATTCCTGCGATGCCTCCATTGGAAGATAATGTTCTGGAGATGGCAATAGCTGGTTCAAGGTATCACAGTCTTTTCATTTTTTTTTTTAAATAGAGAGTGTGGTATGTGCGTCCTACCACATCTCGCAAACACAAAACACTGGAACTGTCAGAACAAACTGTATTTCCCTTTTTATATTATCCACATGGATTCAATCAACAAAACGTCACTAATCCATCACTTTCGTTAGGGTCCGAGCCAAGGCTTAGTGCTTCCATTGGTCAAGCTAATTTCTCTTTATTTTCTTATCTATCTTTCATCAGATCATTTTAATTATACAAGAGCCCAAGGCTAGCTTGCTTTTCAAACAAATTATAAACAATCATTTCCATTTACAGATTACAAGAATTAATTAATACTTGTTTTTATTTTTAAATCTTGTACTTTTTCTTATAAAAAGTATGTTCAAATACTTATTTATTTATTTATTTATTTTTTTAAAAATATTTTTAAAGTTTGGCATCTGTGCAAATGTATATATGTTTAACAAAACATTTTAATTTTAGCGTTTAGTTTTTTACTTTTATTTGCGAACTTTTAAGTTTTTATTTTAAATTAATGTAACAACATATTTATATATCATTACAATATATATATATATATATATATATATATATATATTATATATATATATATATATATATATATATATATATATATATATATATATATAGGGTGAAATATGGAGTAGAAGAATATCGAACGACAGTCATTAAAATAATCTGACGACAAAGTTATCTTTTATTGAATTATACCATGATGACTGAATTTTAGTTTAGCCAAAATAAATGAAAGTAAATTTTATATATGTACTACTTATAACTTAAGTGACTATCTTCCATAGGTGCGTTGGATAATGTGTAATATTAAATTCCCGAGGACACCATGGTTAAATAAATGCTCTATTTAATCTTCCTATAATCAAATGTTTATTTCAACTATATTTCAGGTTTAAAATATAAAAATAATTAAGCATGTATATGAATGTGTAAGTCTGACTAAACACATCAAACTTAAATTAAATAACTACAAAGTCAAAAATATACCCGTCCAAATATACAGCAGGTTTATTATTAAGGTCATTTTTACTCATCACACAATAATTATACAAATTTATTAAAGTAAGTCATCACCAACATTATGTATGCTTCTGAAATAAATGGATATGAGGGAATTTTTTTTGTAGGGTGTATGCCTATGTTTGTATATCACAGTATGACCTATCAATATATCAATTTTATATAAAAGTGAACAAATAGTATTATCTTTAAATTCTAAGCACAATTTATTTAGGCTAACACTAATATTTTTTATTTATGTATACGGTATGTTACTCAAATTGTGTAAGAATCAAAATGGTCTTTACCATCAAAAATATTATGTATGAAAAATATAACTAAATATATGAAAATTTTGATTATTATATTACCTTCATAAACTTTACATGCTATAAATATTTATATTTGGTACAAACTTTACAAACACATCTATGTAGTCCCCTAAAATATAATAAGAGAACTATCTCCAAATCACCACTCAAGATTCAAATAAACGTCACAAGTGAATGAGAAAAAGACACTTTATACTATTTATAATTCATGTAAGTCTAAAACTAAATCTTAAAAACTCTTAAACATACTACATATATATATATATATATATATATATATATATATATATATATATATATATATATATATATATATATATATATGCATCTAAATATAAGACATTCTTATTTTAGTTTTATATTGGACTATTTCCATCATTTAATATGTGTGTTAAATGCCTTTAGAAAAGTTTAATTTTATTTAAATATTCCAAATAAATTTAACTGTTAGTAATATCACAGCAAACAGGTTAATATATGTACCAACTGTTGTAATATCTTAGCAACAAATTAATATATGCATCAAATGTTAGTAATATCACAGCAAACATGTTAGTAAATGCACCAATTGTAAGTAATATCACAGCAAACAGGTTAGTATATGCACAATGTTTCAAGAGGTATTATTCTCCCCTCTTCTTCAGGTGTTGCTGGCCTGACCAGTGATAGTACTAGCATGGGATTTGAATCTTGGTTCTTAAATTCTTTGTTATTGAATTTTTAACATAACAATCTAACCAACTAAGCCATCCTGCAGTTGGTTGGAGTATTACCTTGAAAATTCAATAATCAAAAATCTAAGGATCCAGGTTCAACTCCCATGCTAGTACTGTCACTGGTCAGGCCAACAACACCTAAAGAAGGGAGGCAAATTATACCCCTCAAAACATTGTGTATATACTAACTTGTTTTCTGTGATATTACTAGCATTTGGTGCATATACTAACTTGTTGCTGTGATATTACTAACAGTTGAATGTATTTGGAATATTTAAATAAATTAAACTTTTCTAAAGATATTCAACACCCATATTAGATGATGGAAATAGTCCAATATAAAAATAGAACTTGAACATCATCATCACAAACCTTCAGGAAACAACAAGACATTCTTATTTGGTTAAACTCATCCACACATTAGTACACACCAATATTGTTGAGTTTTCAGAAATGTCACTGCAAATATTAATGTTATTATTTGTAATACTAACAGTTTTTCATATGTTCATTGATTGTCTCTCTTGGAGATAGTAATATCGAAATATTTTTTATTTTTTAAAAATAACATATTTATATAAATGTATTGCTATTATATATACACTACTGAACAATAAATAAAAATACTAAAGCCTTTCTTGTTTTTTTTCCACATTGATCTCCAATGATAAAATTTCAAGATGAAGATGACTTATTACAAGAAAATATTTAAATGTGTAAAAACATCTATTTTTATAAAAAGCATTGTGACCGTAAAACTTGATCTCTTTACTATATTGTTTCTTTGTTATTTAAGTATTTTTTTTGTAATGAAATAATTGATTTTGTATTTTCTTTAGACCTTGGATTTTCCTTAGGTAACATTTTGTCAAATATAAAGACGACTTGATAGCTTCGAGTATTTTGGGTTTTTTTTAGAACAACCTGAAAATAAGATAGTCTTTAATGAAAAAAGCTAAGAAGGGTAATGATAAAGATATGACATTTACAATGAAAGGAAGGTATATTTATAATTTTTTTTATTTCCATCTACTATATTTTTTATATATGTCAAGGCGTCAGCCGGGAAGCGAACCCCGGGATAACTGCTTAGAAAGCAGCTACGCTAGCCACTAGGCCACCAATGCTTGCATACATTATTTTGGAAATAAAGTAAGAGGGTTTGAAGGTTTTCGAACATATTTTACATCATTGTTCTTTCCGCTTAAAAATGTTTAATATGTCCTTTGTATACAACATTCTACAAATTTCTCCATGATATTTATTGTTTACACTACATCTAAAATAAAATAATTATTATTTATTTAATTTATATCATTTTATAAGCATTTCATTTTATTTGTATTATAATAAACTTTTCTTTACTTTTTTTTCTCAATCAATAAATACAGTATTACTATGTATTATTATGTTTTAAATAAGATGAAATTTATTTAAAATATAAGATTTTAAAATGATAAAATAAAATAAATATTATCACACAGTTGTTTTTTTTATTATTTTAAATGTAAATCTTTAACTTCTCTCGTTAAAAATAATGTATTTGTTAAGTTTTGTATGTTTATTTAAATGTTCTCTTGAAAATAGGTATATATTTAAACTTATTTTAAAAATAAATAATAGTATTTTAAAATGTATTTGTCATGACAGATATCACTACTATAACCCTTATATTATTCAGTATGAGGAATAATAAATGTATTAATTTAAAAATAAGCTTGTCTATAATGCACATCTCTAATGTTTATTTATATGGAATTATTTATAATAACTGTATATAACATAATTCCTAAAAGTAAGACTCTCTACCAACAATTAATTTTAAAATAAACTAAACAAAATTTTTAGGCTAACTTCTTTAAGTAAATGTCCTTCACTTATATATATATATATATATAAGTATACAATAAGAAAATAATAATAAAATATCATGAATATATGTCCTAACGTATTACTCCGACAGTGGTGAAAGTCGCCTGCGTAAACAAATGTGTAGATAAAGACTAAATTAAACATACTTATAATCTTCTAAAATGGAAAATAATTATTTTTAAGTGAATATTAATTAATATTTCAACCACGAGTTTAGTTGTTAGTCAAAATGTCCATTTCGGTGCTAATTTTAAATTTAATCTATGGTGTGTTTTATCATGAAAGAATGCTGCATAGCCAATGAATAATCAGATGAAACTAAGGTGTAAAAGAGTTTAGTGTCCAGCTTCAAAGGTTGACAAGCACATTTTTGAAACATTTTTTTATCAATAAAAATTATTAAAATTTGAGAACTGTCCATTACTGAGGACGATTCCATTCACTACTTTCAAAATCATGACACATTGCCTTCACACAAAAGTCTTCACAAACAAACATGATATGCACTTTATGTCCACAGTTCAACAATGACTCTTTTTGTTGAGGATTGTCTAAAGAATGTACTCATTCAGGAGAGTACATAATTAAATGGCTCCATAATTAAATTTATGACTATGTTAACATTTATTTATAGCAGGTCAAGAGAATTAACATCATATATTAAATGGGGCATACAATATCTCATATGGCAGACAAGATGTTCATAGTCTGAAATAAATATCTGTGAGAAGTTTAAGCATGTAGTATTTTGTCATAAGGAAAACACAAAATCAAAGGGTTAAAAAATTGGTTAAAATTGATAAGACCTTATTCAGTAAGCAGAAAATCAGCCGAGGTGAATATTTTCAGAACATTCGATGTTTAGACATTTCTGCAAAGAGAATTATAAGTGTTAGTTATATCATGAGAATGCACAACAGTATGGTATTAATTTTAACAATAGTGATTTACAAAAGTGTTGTAGAGAACTCCACAGTTTATTGTGTTTGTTGGAAGTCATACAAAACTATCATCTTCTGAATGGCTAGATACAAACATTTCTACATAAATCATAGCTACAAATTAGATCAACAAACCAGTGTTCATTCCCAGAATAATGAATGATTTTGGAGCACAAAAAACTAGTGTAATATAAAACAATGTGGAATAACATATCAGTACATAGATTCATGTTTTGCAGAATTTATGTGGTGTAGTCTGCACAAAAATAAGATGACATTTTTGTTTATATTTTGCAGGACATAAAAAACTTCAGCACAAGAAATGTAAATATGTGAAATAACATTATAGTTTGCGATTTTATACTAAATAAAATTAGTTGTCTTAATTTTTTTTTCTTCTAAACTGATTGATTAAGATTGCCAGACGCTTCAATGCTGATATTATTTTACAATACCACATGATTAGAATGTTATTGCTGGACTAATATGTTTGTGACTTCTCATTTATGAACAAATATTATAAGTATCAAATAATCTTTTATTTTTAAAATAAACTAAATATTTTTAACTAACTTGTTTAACTATAGGTCATTTACTTATCTATAAAATATATGTAATGGAAAAGCATACAAAAAAAAAAACAAACAAATACAAATTTAATTTGCTGAAATTTATTTTAAATTCGTCTTTTATGTTTATTGTTACCGATACTGTGGATAAAATGTTTTCATAAAAAATGCATTAATCTAAATAAAAGTGGAATAATTTATTATTTAAAATCTCACAAAGCATATTTATGTATGTATGTGTGAAGTTTATTACTATCATATTAATGAAAGTTCTCATAAATTGTTGTGCTTTTTCAGCAATATCCTCTGTGAATAAATATAAATTCTGAACTTCAAACAGCATTACATTTGAGTAACTGGATTTAATGTTTAAATTTTTTATTTATTTGCAGAGGGTGTTGCTTGAAAGACATAATGTTTGGGAGGGTAATCAGAACATTTTTTATTTAAATTTTCAGTTACCATATAACTGGGTTGTTATATATATTTTAGTGGTAATTTCACATATATAATAAAAGTGTATGATATTTATGAATTAAATTAGTCTAGACAAATTATGAATAATTAATGGATGACTGTGTACACAGTGGAGTGACTATATACATTTTATTGTTAGGAATTAATTTATTATAGTCACAAATAATGATCAGACTAGATTCATATAAAATGCAAGCTTTTATGCAAGCAAGTCTAATCATGTTTCCTGACAATTATCCTCTCCACATTAACAATATTATTAAAAGATAAGGTAACATATTGTACTCAGAATTCAAATGAGAAATAAACAAGCAACAAAATTATTAATAATAAAAATAATTTTAATTAACAAACCAAATGATAATAATATAGCAAATTATACTTTCTTAGTTACATCTAAATATTTGTATGGTAAGCCCAAATGACATAAAAATATTTATTTATTCATTACAAATCATAAAAAAGTTTATAACAAGCTAATTCACTTACCTATTTATGGTTCAGTTAGCTCACATTTTATTAACATTTGACTATAGACATATAACCATAAGAATTCTCATATTTTCCATGATTAATATTTTAATTTCTCATGATTTGTTTCAATAACAATTGATTCCTATAAAGTTTTTTTTTCCTCAATGATTGAGAGAGTAAAAATTATGCAGATTTATAAATGTAGACATAGAAAAAAATTTCCATTGGATAACTGATTAGATTGAAAGTTTCCTTGTATTAAGTATCTTGTATCAAATGTCACAAATTTTCATCACCTGAAGGCAATTAATAGACCAGTAGAATCAATATTAATTTCTAAGGCATTCTTTTATTTACAGATCCATATTAAACTACATAGCTGGAAATTGTAAGTGAGGTGCACCAAAGCTGCTAGCCATGAAGTAGTGGACTTTTGCAATTTTCATTCACCCACATAAATAATTTTAAATAAAATCTCATTGATGCCCACAAACTTCATATATCATTATGTCTAAACTAGTGACTGCGAATAAGAAAAATCACATACTTTATTCTATTTTATTATTAAATAAGTTCACTGGATTACCTTAAAATAATAATAAATAAATGTATTGATTAAAATAATAAAATTGAAAAATATGATAAAATTCTGAGCAATACAAAGCATTATATTTTGTATTAAAAATATCAGAAAATATTTCAATAGTTTAAAAAATCACAACTTATATACAAATACCATAATATAATAAGAGTACTAATAGCTCTAAACAAGCTTTTTTAATACATGTAACAATAGAAGCATTTTAAGTTTTCATCTAAAAATAATGATCCTCTAATTGGTTTCTAGCAAATGGCCCTCATCAGTGAGGCACCAGATTTAAAACTAGTCTGGGGATATTGGATGAGTAGGCACTAGATGGGGATTTTATGCACAAGCCTTCTGGTGTCCATTGATTACTCTAGCTTGCTGTGTGTGGCAATATATATATATATATATATATATATATTGCCAGCAAGCTAAATATATATAACTATATATATATATATATATATATATATATATATATAGTGAGTTTTGTTTGTTTTAACAACAGTTATACACAAGCTTAAGAGGAGGTGGGTCATGTGATGTTTATCAGATTTAAAATACAAACTCAAGCCCAGAATTTATCAAATACTTCACTATTCAGTAGAAAATCTGAAAATTTCAGACAACTCTATCTTTAAGATTAGATATCTAATTTAAATAGTCATATGGGACTGAACAAAATTCAGATAGACCAGACAATAATAGCCTTAACAATATAACATCCCAAAAGCCTCAAAAGCAAAATTATAATAGTAAGGCATTAATGGAAAAAGTTTGTTTAGTGCTATTAGCATGCTTATTGTATTACATTTGTAAATACAAGCTTATTAAATTAAGTCATGTAATTTATGACATGATATCCATACAAATAACATAATATATAGTCTCTACATATATAAATTGAAATAAGTATTTAATAAGCAAACATACATATATACTTATTCATGTCTAATAATGCAAAATATTTCAATCATTAATAAACCAATAAACTACTTTAGTAATACAAAAATAGTAAATGACCTGTATTTGATATAAACTAATAAAATGTCACAAGACTTCAACTTACATATTATTGTTTTACCAGCATATGCTTTTATCATCCCTATGCCAATTACTTAATCTTTATTAAGTAAATATAAATGCAAGATGATAGTGGTTAATACATTTTTATTTGTATCATTTTAAACATTATCCCCATAATTGTTTTAAGCTTATGGTTTTCATTAATGAAGAGCTCTGAATCTTGGAACAGTGTATGTAAAAATTTACAATTTATTTTATCCTCTTATCAACTTCTATTATTTATGTCTCTTTTGTATTATCAAACTATCTGCAAAATTGATAAACATATAAATGTTTTTTTTTTTCAATCTAAGCTGTCTAGTCATATATAATCATATAGATCTGAAACCAGTCCAGCATTTATATAAGGTAGTATCTTAGTTTTTTAATAATTATAGACATATCAATGCTGTGTCCAAGATTTGGTGTAAAGCAAGGAAATACCACATGACTCTATCACAAGACTTCATCTTATATATTTTTGTTTAGCAATACATTTTTTATCCTCTCTCTGATATTTATTGTAAGCTTAAATAAAATTTGGTATGCATGGAAGGTCTGGGTTCTTAATTTATACTATTATATCGATAATAGGCATTATATACTGACTATTATTTTATGGACAATTTCAATTTGGTGCATTCATGTAATCAAATAATCTATTTAAGTAAAGACTTTTTATAAAAAGCAACCACTTTATGAAAAATTAAGTATATTGTATATTAGTTTGTGAGTATATTTCAATTGTTGCATTATTTTTTATATTAGAGTCCTAACTTATCTTAATAGCAGCTTATATCTAACATAATGCCTTTAATGTCAGATAGTTTTTTTATCTAAAAAAAAAGGCTTCTATCTCTCTCGCATTTTATTATTTTTCCCTCATATAAAAAGGCAACTTAATATTATTTTATATACTGAATATGTTTTTATTTTTATGCTATTATTATAAATATTTAATTTGTTTACTGTTTTTAGTTTATTTTTACATTTTAGTTAAAATTTTGTCGAAGTAAATCGTCGCTTATATGCTTGAATGGTGGTACGTTTTTTAAGACTAGATCTTTTTCTGGCCTTTAATTATTTAAACTTTCTTATAAAAAATAACAAGCGAATGGTTTATTGCTTACTATTTCTCATAATCTTCAAGTAGCTGATGTGACACGGTGTAATCACGATTATTTTTCGATTAATGAATGATACATTTCAATTTTTGCGTTGACAATAGCGCTATTTTTTTTTTTAAAAAAAATCCAGATTAAGATGCTAAAAATCACTTTAGTATTTATATGTGAATAAAATGAAAGTTTATTATAATAATTACAAGGTGAAATTTTTATTTTATCACTTATTTCATCCATCTTTATTTCATACATATAGTGATGAAATTAAATGAATAACTTGTTTATATATATATATTAGTCACACATTTGAATAATCACTGTATAACATAACAATTACTATATAAAAATATATAATACTTACGATAACTTTATGTATGTGTATAAATACGTGTTCTTGTATATTTCATTTATTATAAATTAATTTTAGTAATAAATATTAACTTTTAATACACTTTTTTTAAAGATTGGAAATAAGCTCGAAAAAAAATTAAAGAATGAGGATTTTTCTAATGTTAATTAAAGGTTCAAAAGCTTTGGTAAAGATTTAATGCAAAATAAAAGCACAAATGTATTCATGTTATTAGACGCAACGTTTGGAATTGTTTTTTGTATATATATATCGGAATTACATTTTAAGCTTTAAAAATAAAATTACCTGAGCGAATACATTATTTATATCTAAAAAAATGTTAGAATTGCTTATCAGCACTGAAAAAAATAAATCTTTAAAGGGGACAAAATCACCATTCAGGGAATAATGAAAGTATTGCTTAACTAAAATTGCAATTAGTCAACAATTTTATTACACAAAAGCTTTTGAGATTTGGACAATATAAACATTAAAATTGAAATAAGAAGTATCTTTATAGAAATAGTAAATAAAAAAATGATAACAAGAATTTAAGGATTTTAATGTTATAACTCCATAATATATATATATAAGTCCATCTATAGAGTTGTCCCGATATTAAAGGTCATTAAAATATAATGTGATTGATCTATCTCCAAGATAACTGCAATGTCATCTTTGAATCAACATATGTGCAAATTGTGATGTTTCAGCTTTTCACAAAACATATATACAGTAGCATGTCTGGATTAAAAGTTAGTGCATAAAATGTGATAATTTGTTTTGTATTTTCATAGACCATTTTGATTGTTTTCTCTCTTTCTGTCATTACTAAATTCTGAAACCCACTACAAAACGAGAAAAAAATTTAATGTTAGCATATTATTTCATTATTGGTCAATGTACAAAACACACTGTCATATTTCATATCATAATTCTAGCTCAGATATGTTAGTGCATTAGAATTTGTATGGCAAATAAACAAAACTTTTTAGTACAAAGTGCATGTGCAGTTTCAATGACTGCTGTGCAAAAACATGAAGAGAAACTATTCAACTTTACACTTTAACATAATGTGCAAGAACCTTTTTAGGATAATTACTTCATAGATAATATGTTAGTAAAATTTAATCTAGAATCATTGCATTAATTCTCATAAATATTGCTGTTCTTCTTATATAAATATTATATTGGTTCATTACTAAAACTCAAATGTTTAATATATTGATAATTTTCATAGCAAAGTTTAAATATCTTTTAACACATACATTTTAATTATAAAAACAGACAAATTGATATGTAAAATGATGGTTTAAAGACACTTAATTAAATATAAATAAAGAGAGATGATAACTACAATCATGATATATAATGTATATTTTATTGTTGCCACATTACAAGAAAAAAACTGAAAAATCAGTTTGAAATATACATGCACTAGAAAAATAATTTATTGCACTGTTTTGTAACAATGACAGGAAATCATGTAAATATAATACATGTTGCCTTATATAAATATTGTAATAATGACCAACTTGTTAAATACTAAAATTTTATGGCTGTAATTATTTTCAATTAATTACAATATTATACTACACTCCTATGTTGATCAAGGTAAAGACAAAGATATGTTTTATTAGTTGACATACACTATGATAGATTTGGTGTTCTTTGGTGAGAGATTTATAAAATTTCAATATTTGATTTTACTATTAAACCATTATTGTTAATCAGAATATATTAAATTAAAATTTATACAGCCATAATATATGTTTTAAATAGAAATATATTTTACAAAATCATATTTGAACTTGTCAAACATTAAGAAATAAAATTTAACAAAAAACAAAGAATTGTTTCATCATTCAACAATCACAAAAATAGCAACTTGATTTCATTGATATTTGTTTTTAAAATTTTGAATGTGATTATTCATATAGTATATAAACATGCATGGGCTGCTCACCAACACACTTTACCAAGCATGGTGAGTTTATTGGATTTTACTTTTGAGTTTAAGATCAAGAAACAGCATTGCCTTTCATTTCAGTTTCCTGATAAGGCAGAATGAATGTATGTGTAACTGATAAATATATTTTATTGGATATATACAATCATGACAGACAAAAATAAATCATGGCCCTTATTCCCAGGAGGCTATAAAGTTACCAACCAAGGCAGCAATTGGTGGCCAAAGAAGGAGTGTGCTAAGAATCTCCTGATTGTAGACTCAGCGTGTCATTTGGTGATGACTTTTTATGTAGGTACTTACAACAGCAGATAACTTTCAAGTGAAGGAAGATTGCAAAAAGTAGAAAAAGATTTGTCTTATATTAAGTAGGATATTATTAGACTTTGTAAATTTAGAAGAAAAGGGGAAGAAACAATTGATTTAAAAAATGGCCATATACTTTACAATAAAGGCACAAATATTGGAAATATAAATAGAGTAGGATTCATTATAAATAAAAAGTTGAAAAACAATATTGTGGAGATTAAGGGTGTATCGGACAGATTGGCAAGATTAGTTATACAACTTAATAGCAAATACCAAATGCAGATGATTCAGCTTTATGTCGCAACTAAGTTCTCATAGTGATAAAGTAGTAAAAGATTTTTATATGGATGTACAAAAGGCTTTTGATCAGAGTAAACAAGATTTTAAAATTATAAAGAGAGTCTTTATTGCTAGAATTGGTAAACAAATTAAAGATGAAAGTGCTGTAGGTAATTTTGGTTATTGTAATATAAATGAGAGACTTCATAGACTTGTAGAGTTTTCAGAAAAAAAAACCTTTATATTATGAATTCTTATTTTGAGAAAAAATGTTAAAAGGAAATGAACATGGAAGCATTCAAACAAAAGTACAGCAATTTGGATTATATTTTGTCTAACAGAAATTACATATTTCAAGTTTGTAATGTTCTTAATAAATTAATGACAGGAAGTGATCATTGATTACTAAGATGTAATATATTTGTTAATGCAAAACTAGAGAGACAAAAATATTAATAAAACCATATTGATATTCCTAATCTTCAGAAACACTCAAATAAATTTAAATTGAAATAAATTGGTTTTAAGTATTAATAGATTTTGAACATGATCTAGATTTGAATGAAATTAATAAAAAATTAACTGATACCCATTTGGAAACTGCAACAAAAATAGCTGGTAGTAAAAAGCAGCAATTGAGCAATAAAATTTCTACTGAGACAAGAAAATTTATGAAGAAATAAAGGAATATGAAGATATACAAAAATTATGCATTAAAAAGGATAGAATACTTCAAATTTTGTAAAATAGTGTCGAAAGGAGTTGAAAATGATATAAGAAAGTATAACTGTGAACTAGAAAGGATAGCTGTAAGAGAATAAAAGTCTCAAGAGTGTAAAACAACATTTTGGTATTGATAGGAAGTTTATATCTGCAATAAGGAAAAAAATATGGAACTATTACTAAAAAAAGAGATGACATCATGAAATGGGGAGAAGACTTCTGTCATGAATTTTATAATAATAAAGAACAAATACCTTTTATATCTATTATATCTTCTAAATTTCCCATAATTTTAAATGAAGAAGTGAGACAAGCAATTAAATTTATGAAAAAAGGAAATGCTCCAGGTAATGATGGAATTATAATTGATATATTAAAAAAGCAGGTGAAGAAATATTTTTTTTTAAACAAAGTTATATACCAAATGTCTAAATGATAAAAATGTACCAGATGATTGGAAGAATGCAGTATTAATATTAATATTTAAAAAAGGTGATAAAGAAGTTATTAGAAATTACAGACTTATCAACATTTTATCAGTTTAATACCCAATTTTTACCAAGATAATTACAAATCATCTGCAGAGAACCTTGGATTTCCACCAACCAAGAGAACAAACTGAATTTAATGTGGTTTTAGTACAGTAGATTATTTCCAGGTATTGAGAGAAGTTATGGAAAAAACAAATGAATATAAGTTGTGATTATGCTTTAGACTTGTATATTACAAAAAGGCATTTGATTCTATAAACATTTTTTCAATGATTAAAGCATTGAATCATTAAGGTATAAATCCAGGTTATTGTCATATTTTAAAGAATATTTAGAAAAATGCAACAGCAACAATTAGATTACATAATGATACTAGGAAAGTTAACATTGACAAGAGTGTTAGACAGGGTGACTCCATAACTCGAAAACTTTTTAAAGCAGTGCTGTAAAAAGTATTATGGAAATCTAAAGGATTGAAAGAAAATGGAAAATATTATAGTTATTTACATTTTGCAGATGATATAGTTGTTTTTGCAAATAATAGTTTAGAGCTTCAGGAAATGTTGCAGGAGTTATCAGATAAAAGTAGGAAAATAGGACTAAAGGTAAATGTTAAAGACTAATGAAATATTCAATGGATTTTCTCAAAATATAAAAATAAATATCAATTATGATGAGTTAGAAGTTAACAGCTACAAATATCTTGGTCAGATTATTAATATAAATGGAAACATAATGGATGAAATTAATCATAGAATTAATTTTGATTAGAGTGTTTTTGGTAGAAATAACTTGATACTAAAATAAAATATGCCTATGTGCTTGAAAAGAAAAGTTTTTAATAAATGTGTTCTATTAGTTCTTACTTATAGATCTAAGACTTGGACACTTAATAGAAGAGCAATACAGAGATTTCATACCACTTAAAGAGGTACGGAACGTTGCATATTTGGAGTAACAAGAAAAAATCCAAAAACACAATATATGGGTAAGAGAAAAACAGGTGTTATTGGCCTCATTGAAAAAATTAAAAGACTAAAGTGTCATTGGGCTGGTCATATTGCTAGAAGAGATGATAACATATGGACAATTGAAATTTAAATTGGATTCCAATAAATTATAAGAAACTCAGAAAGAGACCACATATGAGAAGTATCGATGAAATAAGAAAGTGTACAGGGGTAATGTGGAGAAGAGAAGGTAAATATCAGAGAAGGTTGTTTGAACTTTGAGAGACCTTCATCCAAAAGTGGATTGATAATGGATACTGATATATATATATATATATATATATATATATATATATATATCCATATATCATATATATATATATATATATATATATATATATATATATATATATATATCAAAATACAGTACAATTTACATAAATTATGTTATTTTAGAAGTACTATCGACTATACATTTTTGTAGCCTTTCTCAACTATATAATATTGAATAATCAAAATGAGACAACCTTTAACAATACCCATAGTTCAATTAAGATTTCTAGTCTTTATCAACTATATAATATTGAATAATCAAAATGAGACAACCTTTAACAGTACCCATAGTTCAATAAAGATTTCCCACAATTCTGTTATCTTAATTGAACTATGGGTATTGTTAAAGGTTGTCTTGTTTTGATTATTCAATATTATATAGTTGATAAAGACTACAAAATGTATAGTGAAAAGTACTCCTAAAATAATATAATTTATGTAAATTGTACTGTATTTTGATATATATTGAATTGTATATTACATGTATTGTGAAACGAATATAGATATCAAACATTATTTATTATATATATATATATATATATATATATATATATATATATATATATATATATATATATATATATATATTATAGTTGTATATATACAAAGGCTCACACATGATCCTCTCTTTATGTGGAGTTAGACGACAGTGTTTTCATTGTCTTGAGAGGCCCCATTTGGTGAAAGATTGCCGATCATGAATGTGCTCTAATTTTGGATTCAAAAAGAGTATTTATCATAGATGCAAAAAGAATTGACATCAACTTCTCAAGGTACTGCACAATCATACTTATCCATAACTAATGACACAATATCAAATGAATAATCAACAAATATCTGCCTTGCAACAACCTGATTACAGAATTGTAGTCAGAAAAGAAGAAACATCAGATATTACACAAGATTCTTTTCTTGTAGATGAGTCTCTACTTCCACCAGCCTCAAAAGAAAGAAATGATACACAGTCAACTACATCATGCTGAAATAATGGGTCAAAACAAGAAACTGTGGTGGAGCAAGATACTTCAGACAATCCCACATGTTATCAGCACAACGATAGCACTACACCAAGCAATCCTGTCAAGAGGCCTCTGAACAAAATTATAGTTCCTTATCAGACTAAAACCACTACTTTGAGATGGACAAGAAGTATTAACAAGCAGCTTAAAAGTAACAACAAGCACCCCAACCAAGAAGATATTAGCTCAGAAGAGGAATCTCCAATGGAAGTGCCTTTAGATAAATCCAGTACTAAGAAAAGAAAATCAGCCATTATACACAAGTCCATCTCAGAAGATGAAAAATATCTGGGGAAGAATAACAGATGTTTATCTCTTAAACAGAAAAAGAAAACCAATATTCCAATACTTAAGGAAAACAGTCCAGAGAAGAAATGTTAGTTATCAGATGAGGATAATAGGATATTGAGTTTTAATTCATTAGAAGAGACTGCTGGTGATGTACATCATGTCATCAATGTTGATGGTTCAGATGGCACCCTGATGATTAAACCCAATGTGGAAGAAGAAACCTCAGATAACACCATTGAAAATCCAGACTACAAAGATTCATACTATTCCAACTACAATTTTCATTTTATTTATGCTGATAATTAAAAGGGAACCTTATATTCTTTGTGGTAGATTTAAAAGATACATAACCCAATTATATTGCATAAGTTTGTAGGAGTAAATGTAAGGGGTATCAACTCATTGGAAAGGGTATATGTCATTGAACAATGGATAACAATCAATAATCCACATTTATTTTTTATGAGTGAAACAAAATATCACTCAAATTCAGATTATAAAATTAGAGAATATCTTGAATCTCTTGGATACATAGTTTTGTCTGATAGCGTTACTGCAGCTGGTCGAGTCTGTTTACTTATTAATAAAAAACATCCACCTAATAAATTTATAATACTCTATAAGGATAATAACCTTATTGCTATATCAGTCACATATCAAAATTTGGTAATCAATATAATATATGTGTATGCAGATAGGTCCTGCTGCATGTTAATGAAAGTCATTAACATAATTAATATGCTATTGGTAAATAATAACAACCCCATCCTAATCTTTGGCAACTTTAATATCACTTATGCAAAATTCACAAAAACCCAAATTCACTTGATAGACAATGCATTTATTAGTGGTGAGGGTCATCTGCTTGATGATTCATACTCTTTTTACACCAGAAAATACAGGTCACTGATTGATCTATTCTTTTATATGCCTGACATATATATTTTCTCATTACTGCAAAATTAGAACATGTGGTCTTTTCAGACCATCTTGCCATAGTAGTTTAGATTGAAGCTGCTAATAATGTCACTCCCACTTGCAACACCATCAGAATGTTGACAAAATCGAATATAACAGAAGCCATACCATCTGAGGCATATATATTTTTTAAAAAACATAGATATACTTGCCAAACCTATAGAGGAAGTATGGTTTGCCTTTATTGGCATTCTTAAATCGATCATTTCCTACCATACAATTAAGCGAAAGGGACCATTGGTGTTACTAAAAAACTTGGATGAGCTTGGTTTCAGAATGAAGGCATTTAACTCTGCCTCATCTTTTATAGATGAGATTATAACTGTTAAGCTACAGTATAAAGCCAAACAGAAATCACTTGCAGATTATCTGTCTGTAAAGTGTGCCAAGGTGTTTCTGGCTCAGCAGAACTGTTGGACTAGAAACTACTTCCATTGGGCACTGGGTGTTATTAAACTTCCCTACTTCCACTATCATCAATATTGATGGTGAGTCCTTTGTTGGCTTTCCAATGATTAAGAAAATCCATAAAGTCTTTGAACAAAAATTTCATTGTCTCAGTCATGTTAATACTTACATTTAAGACATTTTAATTGACATCATGGTATCACTGAAGATATGCTGAAAGCCATTACTCCAAGCATTGCCAGATAAAATACACCCTGGACTGCATTCTATTCTGCGCTTCCTGTTAGAACATCTAAGCCACTTCACAATTCCCATCCTATTTAGAATGACCAACCATTTGGCACAGGAGAAAAGAACAATCCCCCAGCTATATTCTATTGCTTTAGTCCCCTTCCTAAAAAGCATGAAGATCCCCACACCCTCAAAAACATTCAGCCTATTTCTATGTCCCTGCTCATCAATAAAAACCTGGAATCTGCCATAAAAACTAAGATCCAGGATAAGATACTTCAAAATATATCTTTCTTTCCAATTTGCGTAAAAAACATACTTCACCAATTTTAGCCATTGGTCAAGTTAAAATATTAATTGATTATGTTAGACAACAAAGAAAGCTGGCTGCCATAGCTATCTAGTTTGATTTCAAGCAACATTTGACTCTGTTAACATCAGTACTCTTTTAATTCTGCTGAAAGGCCATCACATCCCTACCTCTATCATACAGATCATAGATAACCTCATGTCTAACAGAGAAATTGCTGCCTCACTGAATGGCAAGCTCTCTTTATTTTTCCAACCTAACACATTCATTCTGCAAGGCTCCCCATCAGTGCTCTTTTCTTTATAGTCTACATTGATCCACTTTTGAAAGCCATCAAACAACAACTACCTGGTGTCTATGTATCAAGGCTTGCCAAATTGATAAAGCTCATGGCTTTTATAAATGATGTAATCATCTTCCTCTCTCCAACAACCTATTTACCTCTGTTATACTCCATATTGGATAAATACACAGCTGACTATGGTTTCACCATCATCCTATTGAATGTATGGAAGGTATCCTCAGGTAAGAATATTGTATCCAAATTTACAGCCAACCCTCAAAAGTTTTTGGGTTTTGAGATATCCAAAACATATTTCCAAATGTTCAAAGATATTCAAAATCACATTCTGCTCTCACTGGAAAGACTTACTAAATGTCTTTTCTTACATGGTAAGGTAATGCTTTTCAATATGAAGATCATGGCCTAGCTCAACTATTACATGCCCATCATGAGGATCACTAATACTTTTATCAATAAAATGAATTCTCTTGCATCCCGACTTTTTTGGGAAGGTAAAGTTGTTGCAATTAGCATTAACAGGATGCAACTTCAGTGGAAGTATAATGGACTTTCTTATCATGCTATTCAAGCCATTTATATTCAAAAGATATTTAATTTTATCACCATGCTTATCAAATCATTTGGATATGAGCAAGTCATTTTGCCAGTTATCCTGACAGATAGACCCCCTCCTAGAGTCAAGAATTTTTTTGATGCCGTGATTGATTTGATCAAAAGCTGCATGGTAATTATGAATGATGGGTTTGATAACAGGATTAATATTTGGCAAGCACATAGTCTCATTCACCCTGTCACAATTCCTATAACACTACTACTTGCCCTGACCAATAATAATATCATCTCCCTCTTCAGGTGCTGGGCTATGAAACCGAAATTCTTTGATTTCATTATTAAGATAAATTTAAATGCCATTAGCACTAATTGGTTTCTCTTCCATAGGTGAGAAAAAATAGACCCAATCTGCCCCTCTGCCAGACTCATGATGAAACATTCGACAATCTGATTTACTCATGCCATGGACTCTGGAGGTCAAAAGGATTATTGTTGATAACCTTAAAGTGAATTTTTACCTTGTTATCTCTCTTAAGGACAGTATTAAGATGAGACCCATTCCTACTATTAGGCTGTCATATTTATCAACTATGCATTCTGGTCTGTCGATTGTAAAATGGTTTTCAATCCTGGTGAAATTCAGAAAGGAAAAAATTAAAAACCGTGACATGCTCCTAGCTCCAAAAGTATTATTCAAAGAAACATGGACTCTGATTGCATTGTAAGGATGATTGCTGGTAAAACTTTTTGTTTCTTCAGTCTAAGATATTGCTTAAAGTTGTTTTGTTAATAATCAAAGATTCAGATCCTTATGTTATCAAAATGGATAATATTTAACTGAATACATCAGATTTAGCATAAATACCTAAGCCTTCATAGTTGTCGTGATTTTTCCAATGGTGATCTGACCAAACTCTATATTGGTTAAGAGACTCTTGGTAGTGTGAGGCAATTTGTCTTGGTGAGTTGGGTGTGCTTAATTGGCCTACTTGTGTGTTAACAGTAGACCAGGTATCCAGGTTTACCTCTTGCCCAGAATAATACTATCTTATATTTATTTATAATCATGTAATTCTTCTTAATGCTTGTAATTCTAGCTTTCCTTTTAATTTATTATATATACATAATTGTCACTGTAAATATTGTACTTGCTTAATAAATATTTGGAAAAAAAATCTAATTAATTAAATTTTATTATGGAATAAAAATTTCAAAATGAAAATCAAATTTTCAAATTAAATTTAAGCATATTTACAGTTCAAATTCATTAAAGTTAAAAAATAAAGTATTTGAATAATATAAAATTATTAAATTATACTGAGTGATGAAAACATTTATCTAAATTTTTATGTCTTCAATAACATTACAAAGATTTTGATCTTCTCACAAAATATTTAATTTTTCAGTAAAATTTTAATTATTATAAAAAAGATCTTATACAAAGACTTTAAAAATACAATAAAATATATATGTTGACCTTTACTGGTTATAATACAAAATAATCTTACTATCTTACTGAATTGTATAATGAGTATTTATATTTTAAAGATATTTTCTCATAATAACATCTGCCACCTACAAACAAAAAAGTAAATATTAGTTCTGTGTTTACATTAATTTACAAATATTATATTTATTATTGCAGCTATTGTATCTTATATAATGCTAATTTGATTCATAAGCAATTATCAGATGAGTGTAGATATATCCCAATCCCCTTAGCAATTTTTTCATCTTCTTTATCAATACCATTGTGAAAATAAAATGAGTACCATTATAGTCATGCATTTGTCTGTCATCTTTGAAGTCTTTTTTATAATTCTTCAGCAAATAATTTCATTTATTAACATGGGTTGTTTACATCTGGAATAGCATGGTAGATCTACTGCTTTAACTCAGGGGTCTACCATTTACTTAACTGATATTAATGTGGGTTTTATAATAGAAGTTAATAAAATTGACTGTATTATCAAAGAAAGTCACATTGTATATTTAATATCATTATTTGTAAGAATTGGTATAGTTTTGTAACTATCAGACCTTAAAGCAGAATTTGGTAGATTTATCATAAGTTCATAGTTTGCATTAAAAAAATTAAAATTAAGATAATTTATTTTCTGAAGAGTGTTTACTTTCACATCATTATATGAGATATTATAACTTTTGTTCTAATTTACAATTCATTTTTTAATGTTTGCAAGGTTCAAATATCATTTTCATAGAATATTTTTTTGCTTATAAAATTAAATTTTTAAAAAATCACATCCAATTTATTGAATTTTAATTTAAATAAAGATTTTATAAAAAAAAAATAAAGATAACCATTTCATAAATTTTCATCAGATGAGTTTTTCTAAAGATATGCGATGATAAAATATTAATTGTACTTATATGATGAACCATTTCCATCATCTAACATTATATATCAAAAGTATTTTGAAAAAGTATATTTTTAAGTTTTTCACATACATCCAATTGTTGGTAATAGTAAACACAATTTAGTATAGGTAGCAGTTTTTCTTATCTTTTTAAGATTTTTCTAGCCTAACTAATGACAGTATTAATATAGAAATCAAAGCTAGATTTTTAAATTATTAAACACTGAATTTAAGGTATCACTCTAATTTGCCTTTGGAAGAAATTTCATATTTAAAATTTAAAGCTGTGGGTTCGATTCTCATATGAGTACTGACACTACTTAATACAAAAACTTTTAAAATAAAGATGAACATAATACCACTTAAAAAAGTGTATACTAACTTGAATTTACTTTTGCTAATATTCAAAGGTAATAAAAAAAAAATTAAATAAAGTTTCAACATTTTTCTAAAGACATTCATATTAGATGATACAAAATGCTCCAGCATATAAGTACATCTTGCATTGGTTTTACAAAAGAAAATGTCATTTTTCTCAAGTATTAAAATGATAACTAATATTATATATATATATATATATATATATATATATATATATATTAGTAAAAATCAGTCATATGTCACATAACCTATATAGCTTGTATTACCAATATATAATATATAAAGAGTGTGCGAATAGCTCTAAACAAGCTTATTTATTTTATTTTATATGATAAATGCTACAAGAGAAAATACCTGAAGTCTTTATCCATGATGGTCTCCATCCCCAATCCGGTTTTTAGCTGTGGTTCTTATCAGTGAGGAACTAGGACATTAGATTCAAAATACTAACTCAAGCCAAGCATTTATCTAATTGTTAAATATTAAGAAAAAGATCCAAATTTTCAGACACCTCCATTTCCTAGCTCCTCACTGATGAAAGCCATAGCTTGAAAACGGTCTGGGGATCATCATAGATAAAGGTTTCAGGTATTTTCTTTTGTAGCATTTATCATAAAAAATAAAATAATTAACCTCGTTTAGAGCTATTATCATGTATCTATTTATATATATATATATATATATATATATATATATATATATATATATATATATATATATATATATATATATATATATATATATATATATATATAAGTCACCATGCCTGCATAGTTACATAAATCTAAAACAAATTTGTTACCACATTATTTTTTTTAGAAACTTCACTTTTATTCTAATTGTAGACATCTGGCTAAAAAATTATAATACTAACATAACTTCTATGATTATTTCACTTTACGATAACAAATGACATTGCAATTGCTTTCTCTAATTTACACCAATTAATGGGTAAATAATCATCAGGGTACCCAACACCTTTTTTGTTATTATATCCTGCTAATATATAGAACTCAATGTGTGAGTTTCTAATTGTACCAATCTTTTACCCTAGTTTAATAATTTTAGGTTTCCCATTGGGTGAAATTTGTAACCATTATAACCCAATTAAATAAATCGCATAATTGATTAAAATGTATCTTGATCATTGGTGCAATTTGCACCCCATTATAATTTTTTTTTATACCTAACTTGTATTGCTTTTAATTCAATGTAATTTAATGTATCTTGAGTATCTAGGGAACACTATAGACAAGTTCCCTACCTTATGACAATTGTGTTCAACTCTAACAACTATTGTCATCCAATGGGATTATCTATGCAATTTTCCTTTTGTACTATTCTCAAATTATCAACTCACAATTATATTTTCTTAGGTTGTCATATTGTAACCCATGAAAGCCATGATATGTAATGCATTTTGATCATCAGATGCAATATAATATACTTTTGAAATGTAATCATCAGGTAATCAGAAATCAGTATGAAAAAAAATTCACTATCATTAAAAAAATGACACTTCAAACTTACTATGATTACTCCAGAATAGATAAACAAGAAATGCTCTTCATTACAGCTTTAATTTCAAAAAATAAGCATTATGGTGCACTTATTATATTAATTAACATTATACAGGAACAATCATATTATTAACATTTTTCTGATAACTGCCTTAATGCCATATTTCTATTTTTAATGAATTTTCTGATATTTTTATGATCAAGCTATACTTCACAGTTATATTGGTCTAAATAATAAACTATTAATCAAAAAAACTCAACAGCTGGTACATTGAACCAAACATTATTGACTTTATCATAAAACTGAATACTAGCATTACCCACTAAACACTTTTTAGTGTAGAAAAGAGGTTTTAATAATATCAATCCTCAATGTCAACTTTGCAGTATGGCTGATGAAACTATTCAACATCTCCTTTACATATATCCCTACTTTACTACCATTAAAACATTGATATCAACTAAAATCACAATTGATATTAGAAGGTTATTATCTATTAAGAAAGGCATCAACAGTGGTGACATTTCCATAATCAAATTGGCCACCTTCCTTTCCTATGCAGTCTGGATTATCAGATGCCAATTTACCTTTGAACAAAACACTCTCAGTACCCATAATGCTTACATTGGAGTAATAAAATAATTTAAAGACAGAGACGAAATGCTAATACCTTCAAATTTATTTTAGGACACGTGGAATAAGGTACTGTTTTTATAAACAATTTCGGAAACAACTTGTTTGGGATTAGAACCAGAGTAGCTTCATAGAAGCAAAAGACAGTTTACTTCAAAGTCATGTAGATTTAATTTAACTATTGTAACATTTTTTTTATTGTTTAATAAATTATTTGTTTTTAATATAAAAAAAGATTTATAGTTTTAAATATAATGATTAAAAGATATTACTATTTAATATTGACATGCAATGAAGAAATATAGTTATAGAATTCATACATTTCACAATCCATTTTACAAACCTAGAATCGGAAAAAATATATATTATATATAAATATGTGTGTGTATAATATAGTAAACCTAAATATTTAATATCCAAATACAGTAATAATATATATCATTATGTTCTGAATATTTGATTTTCGTATAAGAAATTATGTAGAATTAAATATTGAGTTCTTTATCACATTATTTTTGAAGTGTATTTGTTTTAAACTAAATATATATAAAAAAAGAAAAAAAATCTTTAAAACCCATAGACAAAGAAGACTCAAAATAATAACTGTATTGACATTAACTTTCGTTTTTGATGGAAAAAATAACAATCAAACATTGATTTTATTTTTTAACATTTCACAACCTAGATACTTACTCTCTCGTTATGCAAATTAATTAAAACATATATATATATATATATATAGTAGAGTAAATTTTGAAATGCTACTTCAAAAATAAAACTTCAAACTCAAAAATAATATAAAGCTTGAATAAACTAAAGTGATTTTATTATCATAGATTAATATATTGTGATGATTTTAATTGCAGTATCATAAAAAATTATGGGTGTTATTTGCAAATTTATTTTAAATGATTCTATGCAGATTTGGTTTGTGAATTATTATAAAACACATAGTTTCCTGCAAAATGATGATTATTATCTGAATTATAATGAATAGGAATGGGATTTGATTATTGTATGAATGACTGTTTAATGGGTTATATTTAAACTTCTACAAATAGAAAAATATTCTGTTGAACTTCAAGTAAGTACCAGTTTTCTTATAAGTCTTATGATTGTAGATCAGAGTAAAAAGTGAAATTGTTTTGAACTCAGAATATAGATTAATAGTTTGGAGAGGCTTTAGTTGTCATATAATGTATGTATAATATTTTACCCAGTGCCTTCAGAATTATGGTCTGAAAATAAATTAATTTCTTCAATCCATATATTTTTAGAAAACACCAACATTGTTCTTACTGCATACATTTTCCACACAATTAGCTCGTTTATAAGTTATTCATCATCTTTTAAAAACATTTTAAGATATTATTTGATGTTTATTGTCATGTTTTTAAACAAAGTATCAAAACAAACTATATTTCAACTTTCAATTCTTTATATAATGTCAATGATTTCAAATTTTTAGTCACTATATTTCATATTTAATCCCTCCTTGTTGACCCCAATGTTGAGGTGTGAATATTGCTTTTCTATTAAGTGTTCAAGTCAAAAATTAATAACTAAATAATAGTAAAACGCATTGATTATAATTTTTTTTTCAAACAAGAGGCATATTTTTAACATTAATTTACTTTAATCAAACTTTCCACATAAATTTAGTTCTAAGATTAATTCTCTTTAAGTATGATATTATATGTATTTTGTCTAAATTTTATTCATTATTAATAATCTCTATTTTGCTATTTTTTAAATTTAATTAGAAGGGATTTGAGCTCAGATCTATTGTATATAATAAAATGCATACATGTAAGGAACTTGAAAATTGAGTTTAAATCATTTCTAAATACATTAAAGTTAGTATAGTTAATATACTTATAGTTAAATATTCTTTTAATTAAAATTTCATTGAAGGTTGTTCTTACTCATTTAAAATTTTACCTTTAAATCTATTTTTTTTATTTTAATCTGATAATTCTTATAACATTTCATGAAATTTTGAAATACTACTTGCAAAACAAATACATATTATGCAAAATAAATATGATGTTGTCCATCAGGTGGCAATTACAGGTGAAATACTCTTCAGTTCATACTCCTGAAAAACCAGAATATTATCAGTTTTCTGGAGGGAGTTGTGAGGGAAAGGAGCCAGCAGGGTAAGGTACAGTCATATTTTAATTGTTTTAAAGAATCTTTTAAAATATGACTAAGCATTTTGAGTATATGAATCAAAAGCACAAGAATAACAAGAACCAAATGAAACAAAGATGGAACTGAAGCTTAAAACACAGAAAAAAAGTAAAGTCATTAAGAGCAATTAAACAACATTGACAACTAATCAGAATGAACAAAAAAAAATCAATAAAAATTTGTCATCAAGATCAAAATTCCAATAAAAATTGAAATTCCATTGAAAATTTCCACTCTCAAGATGATTATAAAGACAAGCCTAATAAAATAGAGGGTGCTGCATTGGAAATAATCAAAATCAATCAATCAAGGCTTACAAATAGTCAAAAAAACAAAGATCTCTCTTAAATAACAAAATTCAAATATCACTAATAATTCCACTAAAAATATTGACTTTCTCAATAAATATTTTCAATAATTTCTTTAACACAAAGGGTATTTTATCAGGAAACAGTGAAGCTACTTTAGTCAAGTCTAAAATTATTCCAAGACTAAGTGAAAATACAAAAAAGAAATTAATAATATAAATAGTAGCAAAACCATGCCTCACATTGATGTAGATACTGATAAGATTACATCAACTAGAAACAAGGGGAAATTGGGCAAGCAAGAAATTCATAAAAACTATAATCAAGGCACTATTCAAATCCAAACATGACTGTAAAAATGAATTGTAGGGAAATCAATTTTCCAGATATCTCTCTTACTAGTAGAATTACTTCAATCAAGGCCAAGACTAGTTCACCACAAGACAAAGTCATTCACCCTGAAACACCAAATCACACTGTTCTAAATTCACAATCCTATGAGAATAACCAAACTTATGCTAATATAACTACAAAAAAACCTAAATAAAACCAACACGTTAACCAAGCAAAAGCAACCAGCATAGTTAAACACCATTGACAATGAGGAATACCAATATTACTTTTCAATAGAGGATCACAATGAAGGCAATAATACCAACCCAAATCTAACACAAGACAACTATAATTTAAAAGATTATGAAAATATTAATGAACAATTCAATGGTAGATTACCACACAACCTCTGTAAATCCTTTTCTCATTTTCACAATGAGTTCTCACTGATTTTAACCACCACAAATACAAAACATCAACTGTTTACTTTTCCAGTAGATGAATACTTTGCCATGATTAAGAATCAAAACCTTAGTAACATAATCAATAGAATTCTCCATCACCCAAACAAATGCTATTTCATTGTTGAATTTGTGAATCAATTCCAAAGACAAGCATTTAGAAACAATCACCATACTTTAAATGGAAAATTACTCATTAACATTGATATGATCAAGCAATCTAAGTTACTGGTTGCCAAGGAATTGTCATATCCATTTCTCACAACAAAATCTTCAAAACTTACTTGATCAATTTGGGAAGATAGAAATTTTCAAATTTCTATAGCAAAATGTTCAGCAATAAAAATCTTATCTAACAATGTTTTTTTCATATTAATCCTTTACAAAATTTATATCACCACTTGATATTTTTTCAGTCATTGCAGAGAAAGAATGCCCAATTTAATTATCATTATGTGGTGTTCTACCTCAGTGTTTTCCCTGTGGGGACAGAAGTCACCTCATTAAACAATGTCCAGCATGTATTTGTGAAAAGTGCCAAAACCTCAAGAGAAAAAAATCACAAATGCAACTAATGGAAAAAAAAATTAAACTTGCCATAGATAAGCCTTTTCACCACACTCAGGACAAACATGTTTTGAAAGTGATGAACAAATGGAGCTGACTGGGGAAAACAACACATTGGATGGTTAACACTCTGATGACAAGAAAACCAGTGAGGTAGAAACAACACAAACAAACCATAATCCAACAAAAGTAAATAGTCATTCTATCATCCATGAAATCAAAGCTATAAATCAGAAAACAATAGACTTAAATAGTTTCTCAGCAGAATAAAAATAACTCATTGAATTCAGATACTAGTCATTATCAAACTAAAACTACCAATTTAAATCCAAATCTAACAAAACCAAGAAATAAAAAAGATAAAAAATGGAAAAATACTTTTACATCAATAGGTGGGGGTGATTACCGATCCCCTGACAATCAAGTTCATCAAATGGAGCTTTTATATTTGAATGAGAACAGCCTATCAATCACAACAGGCACTCGAGTGATACAATATCAATCCAATCAAATCACTAGTGATAATATAGACATTGATCCTGGAAACCAACTATTTAAATTTCAATGGTGATCAGGATGACTAATTCCACAGTTGCTTTTGCTTTGGCCATGTTTTATCACAATACAGTTGCTAATTAAAGGCAGTAATGTATGAGGTCTAAAATTCCTGGATGGGGTGTTCTCAATCAATAACTGGATTGCCTTCTTGCTCACGCATGTACGATGTCTATCCGAGACAAAAATCCATTCTCATGCCAATCACTGAATCAATCAATTACTTGAAGAATTTGATCCATTTCATTATTCTATCCCCACCTCAGCATTTTTGGGTGTAGCCTTTTTAATTAGCAAACAGCTTTCACTTTCTTGATTCAAAATTTTATACTTAAATAATGAAATCCTTATATTTTGTAAGATCATGGAGAAAATTAAGATAAGAGACAGAATAGAGCTCATATGGAAATATTTAATGACACCTGGGCAATTTATCAGTTGCCTAAAACCTGAATAATCCACCCCCCAAAAAAATCCAAGAAATCTCAACTATGAACAATCTCTTGCAGTCTCAAGCCCAACCAGGTATTAATGGAGGTTTAAACAGAAGATTAACCATAGATAGAAATGCTTAATAACCTTAAACTATAATGTATTTATATTGTATTTCTAATTGACCAATAAATTCTAATTAAAAAAATAAAGAAATGTGACTTAATCAGTTTGATTTTATGGTTTTATCTTTATTTTAAATATAATTATATAATGATTTATTGTTTGGATGTTCTTAACAAATCCAAGTGCCAGAACAGATGTGATTAAGTCATGATCTTTAGATGGAAAATTTCCTTTTCAATAATAAATATTGTATATCACAACATTGTCATTCATAACAGCTATTTCTATCATAACATAATAAATCAATAATACGTTCATATGAAATTTTTTAAATATCAAAATTACAACTATTTTGTCCAATTATCAATTGTAATTTTATTATATAACTATCCATGTATTTGGATTGCTATTAATTTCCCAATTGACAAATCCTTTTTATTAAAAATATTTATAATAATTCCATTACTTTCTGAAGCTTTCTGTATTCTAAATTAGACATGCCATCTCATTCTTTAAAACTTGAAAAGCTTCTGTCATAACAATCATTATTATTATTATTATTGTTATTATTATCATTATTATTATTATTATTATTATTATTATTATTATTATTATTATGATTATGATTATTATTATTATTATTATTATTATTATTATTATTATTATTATTATTATTATTATTTGTTGTTGTTGTTGTTATTATTATTATTATTAGTAGTAGTAGTAGTAGTAATAGAAGTAGTAATATTAGTAGTAATATTAATAGTAATAGTCATAGTAGTCATAGTAATAGTAGTAGTAGTAGTCGATATAGTAGTCATAGTAATATTAGTAGTAGTAAATAATATTATTTTATAAAGCACAGACTGTATTAAAATTAAACTGAGAGAGTGCAAACTTCTCAAGCGCTTAGTCACAAGTGCTTGAGAAGTTTGCACTCTCTGTTTAATTATTATTATTATTATTATTATTATTAGTAGTAGTAGTAGTAGTAGTAGTAGTAGCAGTAGTAGTAGGAGTAGTAGTAGTAGTAGTAGTAGGAGTAGTAGTAGTAGTAGTAGTAGTAGTAGTAGTAGTAGTAGTAGTAGTAGTAGTAGTAGTAGTAGTAGTAGTAGTAGTAGTAGTAGTAGTAGTAGGAGGAGTAGTAGTAGTAGGAGTAGTAGTAGTAGGAGTAGTATGAGTAGTAGTAGTAGGAGTAGTAGTAGGAGTAGTAGTAGTAGTAGTAGTAGGAGGAGGAGGAGGAGGAGTAGTAGGAGTAGTAGTAGTAGGAGTAGTAGTAGTAGGAGTAGTAGTAGTAGTAGTAGTAGTAGTAGTAGTAGTAGTAGTAGTAGTAGTAGTAGTAGTAGTAGTAGTAGTAGTAGTAGTAGTAGTAGTAGGAGGAGGAGTAGTAGTAGTAGTAGTAGTAGTAGTAGTAGTAGTAGCAGTAGCAGCCAAATTAACAGCAGTAGTAGCAATAATAGTATAAAAACATATGTGCAAATTTTGTACACACGTCATATTCTTATTGCTATCATGACTTTTTTTATTATATCAAACTCCCATTGATACTTTCGTCTACATTTTTTTATTATCCATTTATTCAACTTCTTATGCATTCTGTCTTTTAAAAATATTTCCATTTTATTATTTCCTTGATTTTTTCTCATTCAAATATTCATTGGAAGTAAAGCTTTGGTGGTTGAGTGGTCAGCATAGCCGCCTTACAAACAGTTGTCCCGGGTTAGCGGGTTCGCTTGCCAGCCGATTCTATGCCACATGAAAAAAATATATATTTATTGGAAATCAATCGTTTGATGCCAATTATATTTGTAGCAGTTTTTAGTAAAGCAATCTACGTCTGATAATATTTTTAAACAATTTTCTAATTCTAGATTAAATTTAAAGAAGCATTTCTCAATATTAGTAATGTTCAATGTTAATATTATCATGCATATATTTTTTTCTGTTTGTAATAATACTTGCTTATGTCTTACTATTCAGTGATTAATAATTATGCTGAATCTATTACTAACATTAAAATTTTAAATTCCATATTGTCTTTATCAGCAATTAGTTCAATTTTAATGTATTTACATGTGAATGCTTTGATGTCCATTTCAGATGAGCCTTCTTTTTTCTAAAATGATATTAATAATAATAGACTAATTTATCCTTTCTTTGCAAATTTAAATTGTTCATGTGCACTTTTATTTTTGCTATTATAACTAAATTTTTTCATAGTACTTTATTATTATTTTAACTTCGAGCAAAAATATTTTCTTGACAATTGTATAATGTTTATGATCTGATCAAAATAAATTTCATTCTTATATATATATATATATATATATATATATATAAGAAGGAAATTTATATATATATATATATATATATATATATATAAACCCCATCCTTCTTTATTACATTTAAGCATAAATCTGAATTATAATTATTTTATATGTTTTATTTCATTTAATAGCTAATATTTCTATTTTTAATGACATGCCATTAATTTTCCAATAATCGACTTCTATATAATTTATAATTCTATTTGATCTTTCAATATATGTCGAATTTTTAAATCAATTGTTTCCTTTTTTTCTTTTACATGTATAATGTTATTTTTAATATTGACATTATTTATTTGTAGTTATTCTTTACTTTATACAATTTGCATAGAATTAAAATAATTGATAATCATCAAACGCTAGCCTCTAACTACAAGAGATACATAATTTTCACTGCTTTCGTTTAAACACTATGGCTGAATGACAATTTTACAATTGCCTGAAAAATACATGAAACATGCAACTATTTATCTTCCCACCAAAAAATATCCAAACAATTTTCAGTTAAGAATTATCAAATATCTAATAAAAAGATATTTTTCACATAAATTAGAAGTATATACATATACGGTATACAACTGTTTAATGATGGAAGCCTGTTTGATTACTAGATACATAATTTAATAATAATATTCAATTATAAGTATGTTGTCTATACTAAACTTAATATAATTATTAAGGACATGAATTCATATTATCAAGTTCCCTAAAGCTATGCACCCTATCTTATACAACAGACATACATAACCACAAATATGTGATAAAGATAAATGATTTCCAATATATGTAATTTGTGCTATACCAGCACTTATCAGTTAGTCCAAATCACTTTCCCCCACACATTTACACAATCAGTGCTCAATTTATATTTAGATAGCAAATCTTCAAACTTTAATAGACAAACTTCAATCTTCTCTATCATCCAACTTATCAGCCATCCATATCATTAAAAATCTGATGGTAGAACACTCAAATCCCTTGTTTAATGTGAATATTATTGACATACTTAAGCTGTTTTTTAAACCAGTCTGATCCCTTACATATAGGACCTTAATATGTCCATTTAAACATGTAGAAGAGGGATGTATAGAATACAGGCTAAATATGTAATATTCAAATATAAGTATATCATCTATAATTAGAATGGATTTGAACTCAGACTTTGAAGCTCTCTGCACCTAAAATGTGAATATTTGTTATTTCTTTAAACTGGGAACTGATTGTCTATACATATGTGAGATGGTGATCAGGGACAATGGATGGAGCATTGGTTCAGCATGCAATTTGAATATTGGAGATCATTTATTTTTTTACCTGTTTGTGATCATGTGTTTCAGTTATATAAGACAGAGTGCATAGCTATAGTAAACTTGAAAGTCTGAGTTCAAGTCCATTCTACTTATATTAGATTTATTATATACCTTATACTTATATTTGAATATTATATATTCAGGCTGTTATTATGTCTATCCCTTTTCTGTGTATTTAAATGGACATTTAAAAGTTCTATATGTGAGGGTTCAGAGTGATTTAAAAGTTAACATGGATATAATAATAGTATTGGCATCAACAATAGAATGTTCCTTCATTGAATTTTCAATGATATGGATGGCTGAAAAGTTGGAGGATGAAAAAGATTGAAGCTTTGTCTATTAAAATTTGAAAATTTGCTATCTTAATATAAACTGAGCACTGATTGTATATATGTGCAAGAGATGGTGATCTGCACCAACTGATGAGTGCTAGTTCAGCATTAAATACATAATATTGGAGATCATTTATATTTTTCACATGTTTGTGGTTATGTGTATTGGTTGTATAAGATAGAATGCATAGTTGTAGGGAGCTTGAAAGCTTGAGTTTAAGTCCATTCTAATAATTTAATAATATCAACATCTGCAATGACAAAGGTATATGCAATAGATATTAGGAATTTATTCTATTTGTTTTATATTTTC
Organism: Epiperipatus broadwayi; assembly: GCA_028023455.1. Taxonomy (NCBI): domain Eukaryota; kingdom Metazoa; phylum Onychophora; class Udeonychophora; order Euonychophora; family Peripatidae; genus Epiperipatus; species Epiperipatus broadwayi. Next base: position 578,242 of record JAQFVV010006313.1, on the reverse strand, counting down.
AGTTAATATACCAAAGTTCTTTCTACCACCAATAATATTTAATAATTTCATGGTTAAATAAATGTTATTTATTTATATTTGATTATTTCGAATTAATTTAATAAAACCATAAAATTCCAAAAACTATCCTGAAATTGGTTACGAAACCAGCAATTCACAATAAAACAAATCTTTAGGTTTAGAATTTGACATAAAATAAATAAAATGCTTAAAATGATTATAAAGCAATTAACACGATATCATTTTTCAATCTTCACAAATACAAACTAAATGGATTAAAATCATTTATTATAAAAATTACGAACTCTTCAGTTTTATAGATAGAAATAATAAACAGTATTAAACAAGACAATAATAGGATATAAAAACCACATTTTCAGAAAATGTATACATAGATTTTAGAAAAACCTCACACAAATTAACAATAAAATGATTCTAAGAGATTCATTTCATTTTTATACGTCATTATATCTTTAAAATCATTACGAATTTAAATAGTTAAATAATCACCATCATCATCATCAAACATTAACAAACCACTGCAGGAAGAAAGTCTCTCCAAGTTCAATCCATCTTTTTCTATTTTTAGCTTCTCTTCTCCACATCACCCCTGCACACTTTCTTATTTCATCCATCCATGTCACATGTTGTCTTTTTCTGGATCTTTTACAATCTCTTGGAATTCAGTTTAAAATTGTAATTGACCATCTATTATCATCTATTCTCACAATATGTCCAGTCCAACTCCACTTCAGTCTTTTAATTTTTTTCAATGAGGTCAGTAACACCTGTTTGTTCTCTTACCCACATATTACATTTTCAATCAATTCTTGTTACTCCCAACAAGCGGGCAAAACACATTTATTAAAACATTCCTTTTCAAACATGTAGGTATATTTCATTTTAGTATCAAGTTATTTCTACCAAAAGCACTCGAACCAAGTTTAATTCTATGATTAATTTCATCCATTATATTTCCATCTGTATTAATAATCTGACCAAGGTATTTGTAATTGTTAACTTATTCTAACTCTTCATAATCAATCTTTATTTTTATATTTTGGGAAAATCTATTAAACATTATATTAGACTTTTTAACATTTATCTTTAGTCATACTTTCCTACATTCATCATCATAATAACTCCTGCAGCATTTCCTGTAGCTCTAAAGCATTATTTGCAAAAACACCTACATCATCTGCAAAATCTAAATGACTTAAATAATCTCCATTCACTTTCACTCTTTTAGCTTCCCATTAATAATCAACAAAATACTTCTTGCAGCACTGCTGTAAAAAGATTTGGAGATATGGAGTCACCCTGTCTTACACCCTTTTCAATGTTGATTTTACTACTATCATTATGTAATATACTTGTTGCTGTTGCATTTTTATAAATATTCTTTAAAATATGACAATATCCTGGATGTACACTTTGATGATCCAATCCTTTAATCACTGAAGAAATGTTTATAGAATCAAATGCCTTTTCATAGTCTACAAATCCTAAACATAATGGCAACTCATATTTATTTGTCTTTTCTATAATTTCTGTCAATACCTGGATATGATCTACTGTACTAAAACCATTTTTAAATCCAGCTTGTTTTCTTGTTTGGTGGAAATCCAGTGTTTTCTGTAGACAAGTTGTAATTATCTTAGTAAAAATTTTGCAAAAAAAAACTGATAAAAGACTGATAGGTATGTAATTTCTAATATCTTCTTTATCACCTTTTTTTAAATATTAATATTAATACTGAATTCTTCCAATCATCTGGTACATCTTTATCATTTAGACATTTAGTATATAACTTTGCTAAAAAAAATTCTATTTCTTCACCTGCTTCTTTTAATATATCAATTATAATTCCATAATTAACTGGAGGATTCACTTTCTTCATAAATTTAATTGCACGTCTCACTTTCTCATTCAAAATTCTGGATAATTTGGAAGATATAATAGGTATAGGAGGCACTTGTTCTTTATTACTATATAATTCTTGATAGAAGTCTTTTACACATTTCATGATGTCATCTCTCTTTTTAGTAATAATGCCATCTTTTTTTTCTTATTGCAGATATAAAGTTCCTACCATTACCAAAATGTTGTTTTACACTCTTTAGACTTTTATTCTATTCTATAGATTTCATTGCTAGTTCACAATTATACTTTATTATATTATTTTCAACTCTTTCTCACATCACTTTACAAAATTTGAAATATTCAATCTTTTTTAATGCATCATTATTGTGACAAATCCATTTACTTCTGTTTCTAATCAAGCCTCAATCCTTTTTTTCTTTTTAAAATATACATTACATATAAGCATATAATTCTATTATTAAAACACTTCTTTTTTTTTCAAAAACTTTATTTGATGTATATACATATCCACTTGTTCCAACGATTCGACTATTTTTACTCTATAGTCATTTCAAGGATTTAGAAATAACATTACATTATAACAAACTTCACATAATAAAACCAAAAAGACCAAAAAAAACCAAAACAATATTAAAAACACACAAAAAATATATAAACCCCATAAAAATTAAAAATAAATAAAATACATTAAATTCAATTAAATTAAAACACAAAATATACACCACACTTACTTGACTCCCTTCTTAAAAAACTTTCCCCTTTTTTACATTTTCTTTTATCCAAAAAACCCAATGTTACAATAAAAAACTTAATTCCTTTTTCTTTCTTATATACTTCAAAAATAAATTTATTTCCAAAAAATAATTGTTTATCCATTACTTATCTAATTCTATTTAAAACAGGTTTATATCTTTTTATATATAAATTCTCTTTTACCATACTTTCTTTATATAATCTAACCCCCTCCAACATTTTAATCTTAAAATATGTATGTCCAACTTCCTTACTATGTATATTTACATTAGAATTCCTATCTCTCAAATGTTGTTTCAATCTTGTCTCTAATTTGTTCTTTGTTGTACCAATATATGTTATATCTTTGTTATCTTTTTTACAATCCAAACATTTTATTTTATAAATACCATTCATGTTTTCAACATTCTTATTTTTTATCATATTACCTAAATTACATTTCCTCTTATATACTGGTTTCAACAATAAACCACATTCCTTACCATATTTCTTATTCATATCCCTCATTATCTTTTTAATCTAAAAAAAAATACTTTTTGACACTTTATACCCACTATACATAAATTTCTTCTTTTTTTCATTCTTTTTCCTCAATTTCCTCTCAATTTTATTTATATTCTTTTTTTCACATAATTTATTAATAATCTTAATTGGATAATCATTTTTTTACTGCCTCATTTTTTATACACTCCATTTTCTCCCTAAACCTATATTTTATGTGAGATATATTGATGATTATTTTTTGGTATTCAATGGGAATGAAAGGAAATCAGAATGTTTTTTAAAATATATTAATTCAATTGAGGAAAACATAAAATTTACAATGGAAAAAAAAATAATTCAATTAATTATATGTATGTTAAAATTAAAAAAAGTTATAAAAAATTATAGAGTAGGGATTGAGAATAGTATTTTTAGAAAAGATACTTTTTATGGATTATTGAGTAATTGCGAATCAGATATTGAATACATACATAGGATTAATATTGTTAATAATAGAATAGTTAGAGGAATTAATCTATGTTCAGATGAGGGGTTATTTAGGGAGGAAATGGAGCGTATAAAAAATGAGGCAGTAAAAAATGATTATCCAATTAAGATTATTAATAAATTATGTGGAAAAAATATATAGATAAAATAGAGAGGAAATAGAGAAAAAAGAAACAAAAAAAAAAGGAATTTATGTATAGTGGGTATAAAGTGTCAAAAAGTACTTTTTTTAAGATTAAAAAGATAATGAGGGATATGAATAAGAAATATGGTAAGGAATGTTTGTTTATTGTTGAAACCAGTATATAAAAGAAAATGTAATTTAGGTAATATGAAAAAAAATAAAATGTTGAAAACGTAAATGGCATTTATGAAATAGAATATTTGGATTGTAAAAAAGATAACAAAGATATATCATATATTGGTACAACAAAGAACAAATTAGAGACAAGATTGAAACAACATTTGAAAGACAGGAATTCTAATGTAAATATACATAGTAAGGAAGTTGGACATACAGATTTTAAGATTAAAATGTTGGAGAGGGTTAGATTATATAAAAAAAGAATAGTAAAAGAGAGTTTATATATAAAAAGATATAAACCTGTTTTAAATAGAATTGGATAAGTAATGGATAAACAATTATTTTTTGGAAATAGATTTATTTTTGAAGTATATAAGAAAAAAAAAGGAATTAAGTTTTTTACTGTAACATTGGGTTTTTTGGATAAAAGAAAATGCAAAAAAGGGAAAAGTTTTTTGAGAAGGGAGTCAAGTAAGTGTGGTGTATATTTTGTGTTTTAATTTAATTGATTTTAATGTATTTTATTTATTTTTAATTTTTATGGGGTTTATATATTTTTTTGTGTCTTTTTAATATTGTTTTGGTTTTTTTGGTCTTTTTGGTTTTATTATGTGAAGTTTGTTATAATGTAATATGTTATTTCTAGATCCTTGAAAATGACTATAGAGTAAAAATAGTCGAAACGTTGGAACAAGTGGATATATATATATATATCAAATAAAGTTTTTGAAAAGAAAAAAAAGTGTTTTAATTATAGAATTATATGGCATCATTATTGTATATCCTCATATCCCTTCTTTTCTTCATAAATTCTCTAATCTCAGTAGAAATTTTATTGGTCAATTGCTGCTTTTTTACTACCAGCTGTCTTTCTTGCAGTTTTTAAAAATGTGTCACTTATTTCCCTATTAATGTCATTCAAATCTGAATCATGTTCAAAATCTACTAATACTTGAAACCTATTTGTAAGTTCTAATTTAAATTCATTAGAATCTTTCTGAAGATTAGGAATTCCAACTGTAAATATTGTTTTTCTTAATATTTTTTGTCTTTCTAGTTTTGCATTAAAGTGTATCTTACATTTTACTAATCGATCGATGATCACTTCCTATGTTAAATTTATTAAGAACATTACAGTCTTGTAACACGTATTTTCTGTTTGTCAAAATATAATCCAATTCTACTGTTCCTTCATTTGGATGCTTCCATGTCCATTTCCTTTTAATATGTTTCTCAAAAAAAATTTTAATATAATTTTTTCTTTTGTTGCAAACTCCACAAGTCTATGCCCTCTCTCATTCCTATTACCATAACCAAAATTACCTACAGCATTTTCATTTTTTCATTTGTTTACCAATTCTTGTATTAAAGTCTCCCATAACAATGTTAAAATGCTGTTTACTCTGATCAAAAGCCTTTTGTACATCCATATAAAAATCTTCTATAACTTCATCACTATGAGAACTTGTTGAGGCATAAATCTGAATTATCTGCATTTGGTACCTGCTATTAAGTTGTAAAACTAATCTTGCCACTCTATCTGATACACCATCAATCTCCACAATGTTATTCTTCAATTTTTTATTTATAATAAATCCTACTCCACATGTATTTCCAATATTTGTGCCTTTATAATAGAGTACATGTCCACTTTTTAAATCAATTGTTTCTTCACCTTTTCTTCTAAATTCACAAAGTCCAATAATGTCCCATTTAATATAAGACAGTTCTTCTTCTAACTCTTGCAATCTTTCTTCATTTGAAAGTGATCTGCTGCTGTAAGTACCTAACTAAAAAGTGGTCATCAAATGGTAACCTGAGTCTGCAATCAGGGGATTCTTAGCACCCTCCACCTTTGGCCACCAAACGCTGCCTTGGTTGGTAACTTTACAGCCTTCTTGGTATAAGAGCCATGATTTATTTTTGTCTTTTATGATTGTTTATATTGGAAAAAAAAAACATCGTTAAAGTTGGAGGTAAAAAGGTAATAAACTCACCACACTGGCTAATGTGTGTTGGTAAGCAGCGCCTTCCAGGTTCATATACTATATGAATAATCACATAGTAATAACAGCTGCAAAGACAAGAACATATGGAGTGGACATTAGGAATTTTCCCTGCTTGGTTCCTTTAAGGCCTCCAAGAGGAATCAAAGAGTCTCCTTTCAGTTAATAGCAAACTCCTTTCTGCAGCCAGTTAAATAATACGTCCTTTTAAGTATGTGAATGAAAGAAAATCTAACCTAAGAACAGCAGTTGTAGAGGAAGCCAACACATCCAAAAAAGCCAGACTGTTCCAGATTTATAACTCAATGTTGTTTTATAAAAAAATTGAGTCGAATTTTAAGGTAGTAGGTTTTTTTTAATAAAGAGACTATATAAAAACAATAAAAAAAACAGCGAATGTATATAAAAATGGTCAAATATTCATTACATATTACAACAATATATTCCCATTTTATCATAGAAAAAAAAAACAATGTTATTAACCAATTCGTTAAATTGTACCAAAATTTAAAAAAAACTTGCAAATTTTAATTTGTATTTCCCGTAAATCAATTTTAAGTTTGGTTAAGATTAACTTGTTATTATCGATAATTATTTCATAAATCTATCTATCTATCTATCTATCTATCTATCTATCTATCTATCTATCTATCTATCTATCTATCTATCTATCTATCTATCTATCTATCTATCTATCTATCTATCTATCTATCTAATAAAGAAATGAAGTCATATGACACACACACACATATATATATATATAATTGAGACATCAACGAGAATAGCCCTTATTAAGATTTAAATATATATATATATATATTGCAATGATGTGAGAGATAACATAGAGAAATGGACATCATCATAATCCCCGCTAATCAAAAATAAAATATCAATTAATCAATAAATAAAATGAATCTGAGCAGATAAGGGAGCATGAGATCAACATTGATTACCATATATAAGTACTTATAAATTAGAATAATAAGTTATAAACTACAAATTATAACAAAACATAGTATGTAAAGTAGGGGTGATATGGATTGAAGTAGAAAACATCGTCCTCATAAAATAACTAATCAATGAGCATTAAATAAATAGAAAATAAGCATATGCAAATGAGTCAGCATAAAGTAAACAAGTTATAATAATCATAACCAGTATTATACTAATAAATAAAATCCACAAACATCAACAATCAACAGTTAGTCAGTAGTCATCATCTTTAATTATTCCAGAAAAAAAAGAACAAAAAGAAAAATATATAAAGGTATTTTAAGTAAAACACAATGAAAAAAGATTGTTGAAGGTTAAAATAAAATGGGAATGATAATTCGGTAAATGTCTGTTAGATTAATTATAGAAAGAAGATAGCATTATTTAATTAGGGCAGAAACCTATTTTTAAAACTAATTAAACAAAACAGTAAAGAAGAATTGTTATTACAATTAATATCAAAATGTCTAATTGCAGTGAAAAAAATATGCATATATGCAAATAAAAGTCAGTGGATAATTTTAGTAAAAGTCTTAAATCTTTCATGGGATAACCTGAAGATAAATAGTTATCACCATATATAATATTAATACCGGATATGAAACAGTGATAGATATAAATGGTCTGTGCAGAAAAGGGTGGTGTGCATTTTTACTCTTTATAAATAGTGCTTCCTGTTGTTAAATAAATTGGTCTTTTGAAAAAGGATCCAGAGTAAAATCTATCTAGAAAGTTATGGCAATTTTTCACCATGAAAAAAATTATTCCCCAAAACTATGCCTTTTGTTGGTATCAATGGCCAAATAGGGTAAAAAAAGATCACATATCTTTTCATTTGTGTAAGCCTGATCGGCTCCAGTAGGATTGTGCAGAGAAAGACTGTGAGTATAAATAACTTGTAATTATTTAAACTTAGGCCTAAAAATAGGGATGAGTGATGTTAGTCTATTATCAGCAGTAAATATTAGTATTTGTAAAAAAAAAATAATAATCAGAATCAAAGGCTTATTGAATCATGTTTGTAAAAGCCAAACTTTTAGAGGAGATCGGTGTTTTATGGGTTTAAAAGTTAATACATATTTTTTCATCTTTACTAATGATAATGTTCTGTAGACATATATTATTATTTTTAGTTTTTGGCAAATAAATCCACAACAGGACTACAATGAATAAACCAAGAGTGAAAAAATAAAAACTTATCATTATTATAAAAAATGCAGATATTATTTTTTTATTATGATGAAAAACAAATGAGTATGTATTATTTGCAGTGTACATGTGGCCTTACTGAAGAAATTCAATGTTGAAAACATTTTGCACTGTTCATAAAATTATGAAGATGATTATTAATGAGGCACTGCATTAAGAACAGCTAAAGTACAACAGCTAAAGACACAACTCAGTACATAAACATTTTTGTCAATTACAATACAAGCTCAAAAACAGATGTGATTGTATCTTTCAAAGTTTCTGAAACTTTAATTAAACACAATAGGCTCTTTCAAGATGAACAAATATGGAAAAAATTCTTCATCAAACTGATGAAGTATTATTTAAAAAAAAAATAAGAATAAATCTGAAATAATGACTTTTATTCACATAATGTCATTATCATAAAACACAATGATGTATAAGACAAAAGAAACTAGTCAAAACATTTTATCACTACAGTTTGATGAATCTACTGATTATACAAGTACTGCACAATTACATATTTTTATTTGCATGTTTTTTAATGATATTTCAGCCACAAAAAAAGTATTACAATTTTAGGAAGGACAAGAAGTCAAGATATCTATAATTTATTCAAGAATTATATTGTACAAATGAATTTTCCAATTCACAAATTAAAACCAATAACTATCAATGGAGCTCCTGCAATAATTGACAATAAAATTGATTTTGTTAGTTTTTGTAAAAGTGGTAATGATATACCTAGTTTTATGGACTATTATTGTATTATACATCAGAATGCCCTATGTTCCAAAGTATTGAAATTTAGTCATGTTACGAGTGTTGCCTTCAAAATAGTTAATAAAATAAGATCAAAAATATTGTTAAGTCATCAATTCTGGGATTTGCTAAAGGAATGCAAGAGTGAAAATAGTGAATTTTTATTACATACTGACATAAGGTAGTTCAGTCAAGCAAAATTTTTAATCAGATTCAGAGAACTTCCACCATAAATAAGATCATTTTTGGAAACTAAAAATTATTCTTATTGAGAACTGAATAACAAATAATGGTTTCTTGATGTCACATTTTTCTGTGATATTACAGAAAAAGTAAATAACTTAAATGTAAAGCTATAAATAAAAGATAAAAAAAAAATAAGTAAAGATAGTTATGAAAAGTACTTTGACTTCATTCAAAAAAAAAAAAAAAGTATACTTGTAATGCAACCGAAGAATCATAAATTAAAACATTTCAAAATTATGGCTTATGAGTCTAAAGACAGAAATAATCTAAGCTATAACAAATATGTTGAAAATATAATATTCCTCATAAAGAAATTTCAAGAAAGATTCATGGAATTTAACAAACTTGAAGATATTGCTAGTTTTTTTTTTTTTTTTTTGGCTTCTACATTTTATGCTAACATCAATATTGAAAATATCGCTATAAAATTAAATTAATTTATTCATATAGATTCAACAGGCCTTGAAAAAGAAATAGTTAATATTAAATGTGATATCTATTTAAAACCAATGCTTTGAATGGGAGTTTTTGGATAATAATAAGCAGGGATAAATATCTAAATATTTGTAGAGTTGCTGAATATTTCAATGTATTTTTGGTTCAACATATTCGTGTGAATTAGCATTTTCCTACATGAATGCAATAAAAACTAAACAATTAGTTTAAGATTATACAAGCTAAATTTTGACAAACTTCCTGAAACTATGCAATGCCCAGTGTCATCAAAATAAAATTATTATTATTAATATTATTTTTATTTTTTTGTAAAATTTGCATTTAATTTATTTTAATACAATTTTAAACAATAATTTTCTTTTTTTTTCCCTCTATATTAATTTTTGAATTTTTAAAAATTATTTACGGGTAATTTAATTATTGTAATTTAATAAATATTTTAAAATGCAACATGGACAAATTATACTACTAGAGGGAGCTGAGATAAGTTAACAGTAGTCATAGCACAATGTCTTTGACAGTTTATACCTTGTAGAAAAAAAATCATCAGTTTGTAAGTATCTTCTAAAATTATCATCAATATTTGTGAGTTTCATAAAAGACCATATAAAAAATACACACTCCACTAGATGGCGCTAACCGCATAGGTTTGCTTCATTTCTGACTCCAATTTTAGATTAAAATTCAGCAATTTTGGTGATAAATTAATAAAAAAAAAGTAATGAAATTAAGAGACTTCTGTTTCTTTCACTTTCCCTCCAAAGGATGAGCAAAACACTCACTTCTAGGATAAATCATAATATTTTTTTTTCAATCACTATGGATTTAACATCGATGTTAGACATTAATGATTTTAAATCTCAAGCTAAGGAATAGCCTGAACAAGGTAAATTAAGCCAAAATTCTTATTATAACAATATTAAAGTTCAATCTAGTAAAAACAAGACCCCAAAGAACTTAAATCTTCAATACCAGGATGGAAATGAGTTAGTTGAAGGCTCTGAAGGCATCGTGATGACTCGGGATTTTCCCAGCTTAACTATAAGTAACGATAAGGTTATTGTTAAAAATTTTAATATTTATAATGAAATTTTTTTTTGTATTAGTAATCAAGGGGAAAATGATAAAAACAGTGAGGAAACATTATTTTCAAAAGATTCTATTTTACAGAATTCAAATAATATCCAATTTCATTAAAAAAACTAGTTATGCTAATATTATTCAAACAGGCAAAAATGAGCCCAACATTTAAGCTGGGGAAATAAATGAAAACTAGAACAATGTCTTCAATCTGTTTGAAAATGAAATAGATGAAACCTCATTAACTACTTCAACAAATAATAATCATTCTAATACTAATTTCGATCAAAATGAAATAAATGAAAATTATAAACAAATTTAATTCCATTATTCCTGCTCAGCTGCACAAATCATTTCAAAATTACTATAGGAATAACACACTAATCCTCTCTATCACCAATACAAATTGTGAACTTTGCAAATTCTCCTTAGAATTAATTTTACAATGAACACACACCTAAAAAATTATGGTCATTGGTCTTTAAAATTCTGACACATCCTAACAATAGATAAAATGTTGAAATCCATAGTGCAGATCAAAAACTATTTTTTTAAATAAATATCAAATTCCTGAGAGATAAAATACTATGCTTTATAAACATGAACAGGTCCACACAGCTGGCTGGAGAACTCAGAAATTGTTATATAACATTCAAATAATCTGATCTTCAGCAATTACTAAAACCATATGGCAAAATCTCCAGCTTTAAATGTCTTCTTGAAAAAAGAGCACAAGTCTCAGTTCTCACTAACACTATCACATTCATGGTAACTCTTAACAAAGAGACTTCTCGAACAGACATTACTACATAACACATGGCCAAAACTTCACCTCTCATCATCTCTTGCCATGATGTCTCACCCCAATATCTTTATTGCAAGCAGACAACCTACCTAATAAAGGAATGTCCTGCTAGAATCTGTCAGAAAGACAACATTAAGAAGGCCAAATTCCACCAGTGCAATGTAGCCCATTCTCTATATAATAAAGAAATTGACAGTCAGAGGCAAGATATCAAAGCATTGACACTTCTGTAATCAAAAGATGCAACACATCATCTTTAACAATGAACACAAAGCAATATCCTCCTTACCTCCCCTCAATTTTCCAAATCTCTTAATACAGGCATAGACTCACACTCAATATCAACTGAAGATATACCACAATACAGCAATCCTAAAAAAATAAAATTCAAGAAAAGCAGTATAAACTCTGATGAATCTGCTAACAGAAAAAAAAAAACCACTGGCATTGATGACAAACACAAAAACTCAACTAATACTGAGAGCTCAGAAATTTTCAAAAAAGGGTGAAAAATAAAAACCAATCAACTTGGCTATTAGATGAATATCTCCAACACTGAAAATAAAAGCAACACTAATCTGGACCAATCTCAAGTCATCCTACCTAAAACTAAAACTTTAGAACCATCCAGAACACATAGAAAATCCCTACCATTCTTCAGTTTAAAACCAGGAATATGAAAAAAAAAACATATGCTCTTTACTGATGTCTCAGAGCACTCTGACAATAATGATCACATTAACCTTTGTTACCCAGTCTTTGTATTACATTACCCTCAAACACATAACCTCCAAAATAAAAGTTCCTGGAATCAAGGTCAGAGGACTAAACTCAATGGCAAGACTTAATGCATTTATCAATTGGATGGAACAATTTAATCTTCACATAATCTGCTTCTCTGAAATTAAACTGCATTTTCTTTCTAATGCTAACATTGTTAAATTGCTGGGAAAATATGGCTCCATCAGTGCTATTGGAAAATTTCAACACAAGCTACAAAGTATTTTAGTCCAATGATCTTCATTTGCTCAACCCCAATCTCATGTGCAGAGAGGGTTTGTTCCAACCTGATGTTTTCTTGTTCTAAACCAAAAATACACCTCACTAATTGATCTCCTTTATTACTCTCTGAACCTTCACTTCATTATTAAACCTCCCTTGAACCAATCCCCTTTCTGTTCACTTTACCGTCTCATTTGAATTAGCCATAGATCTTAATAATCTTTCAGCATCAAATTTAAATAAAACAATTAACATTTTTCTTAAAGCAACAGCTCCTGAAGCAATATTTTCTGAAGCCTATATTTATTTTCAAAAAAAATAATATTCTAAATTGCCACCTACTGAAATTGGTTCTCTTACATCAACATCTTAATAACAATAATTACCATTATATAACAAAAACAAAGGCCATCTATGCTCCTGCTTGAACTTGAATCAATTATCAACTCTCTAAAAATTTATTCATGAATTCAACATTAATATATGCCATAATGAATCTAAAGCTGCAATATAAAACTAAACAATCAATACTTACTGAATACTTAGCTACAAAAAAAAAAAATCAAAACATTTTCTAATTCAACCACATAATTGGTCCAGGTCTATATCAGATGGGCCCTGGATTATAAGGATAGAAAAACTACCACCTCATTATAATAGTTGGAGACAAATTCTTTTCAAGCATAAATATGATTGAATTGATTTTTGTTTTTTCTTCAAAGACAAACTCACCTATTACACCAAATCATGGAATCTCAGAAGAAATTAGAAAAGGTTACATCAATGCCAAAAAAAGTGCATCCTAATTTACATTCAATCATATGTTTTTATTTATTACATCTAAGTAATTTAACTGTACCTATTATTTGTCATCTAATTATCTACTTGTCCTCTGACTTACATGAGATAAGAGGACTACACCCTATAACCATGGTGTCATTCTTCAAGAAACATATTCACCCATTTTTGTTGTACAATCTCAGGCCCATATCTATGACACAACTGATCAAGATTATTCAGTCATTAATAAAGGATAACAAAAAGTACTTCCATTTATCACACAACATTAATTTGCCAAAAAGGTACTTCCACTGGTAATGCAATAAATATATTTAAAATACTTTCAGATTACACCAGAAGAAGGAGAAAAAACAGTGCAATTGTCATTCAACTGGACATCACAGCTGCATTCAACTCAGTTTGTATAAAACTGCTCATGGAATTACTAAGTAAATATAATATTCAACAGGGTTACTTAACATCATTAGAAATCTCCTGGGGAATAGGGAAATTTATATATCACTTAGTGGAAAGATCACATCTCTATTTATGTCAAACTACTCAGTACCTCAGGGCACTCCACTCAGTTCTCTTTTATTCATCTCATACATAAATACCTTACTGGTTGAAATAGAACAATTTCTTCCCAGCATCTGCATTCCCATGCTAAAAAACCATCTTCCATATCACAAATGTGGATGATTCCATCAAAAAAGTTTATCTCAAAGCTAACATCAATTCTATGGAAATAATCCATTTGATTAGGCCTCAATTTCAACATGGTAAAGTCTTCCACCTGGAGACTAACCTCTGGAAACACCATCAAGTCAAAATTTTCTCCATCCCCAAAATTTCCTGGGTTTTCTGATATTTTAAATATTTTACTGCCATGTGAAAGTCCATTCAGGTCTCCTTACTAATGGCCACATACAAGATCACCATTGCCCTTTTCAAAGTCTATATGTCTATATATACTAAGACCTCACTCATCTACATGCTAGTCTCCCACAGAATCGCTTACTACATGCCAGTCAGTGACTTTACCAAAGCCTTTACTAGAAAAATACATATCTTAAGTACCAAACTAATATGGAAGAGCAAGACTGCTGCTATTAGCCTATGTAATCTCTATAAACACACCAAAAACAATGGCCTTACCCTACATTTGATTAATACTTTTCAATTTCAGGAAGACATATAACTCAACAAAATTTTTGAACAATATCCTGATGCTCTGTCCTTTATCAACCCCTCTATAGGCCATCCCCCTCCCACTGACACCAGTTGGATCACAGCCCCTAATTCATATAAATTAAAATATAAATTTCTCATTACCGACCAATTCAGAGAAAATCAACTATTGGCAAGCTTATAATCTCATTAACATTAACAATCCTCTTTATACCTCACTTCCTTGACTTGAAACTATCAAATCATGAGAAGTTCAGGCACAGGTCACTACAACCCAAATATCTAGACCTCTTTCTCAAAATCAATCTAGAAACCATACAAACAAATCATTTTCTTGTTTCTTGTAGAGGTTTCTCCATAAATGACTCTGTATGTCTGCTTTGTCTTAAAGATGAAGAAACAATGCTCCATCTTCTATGATAATGTCTTTCTTTTCAAATCTATTAACAAGTAGCCTTTTACAAATTTCCAACAGAATGACCCTCTCCATTTTTATGGACAGCATAGTTCCCACTAATCAGAATTTCCACCTTCATAATTTTTTTTTCTGGACCACCAGATGCACGCTAATTTTTGCCAACCTACTAATAACACTCAAAATGATTTTCTTGCAAGAATCGGGAAAATTAAAGAAAGAGACAGGAAAATTACTCCAACTCAAATATATAAAGTTACTTGGAGCTTAATCTTTTTCCTGGCTTGATAAACACATTTCTCTCTTCACATCCTCTTGGAAAAGACTCTATGTGAAAATATATGACAACTAACTCCACTACATAAATTGATATTCAACATTTCCTTAGGATAACTTGCAAGCAAAATAATATACTCACAATGTAGAAAATTTTTGTTACCTTATCAGCTGATCAAACATTGCCTTCACTAGACAGGCACTTGCTGAATTGCAGGGACACCTAAATGAAAGGATGAACAATTTTTCATATTCTTGGTAAATAGGTATAATAGTTCTAAGTTGCAATATTTATAAATTTATTCTTTACATAGACTGGTCTAATTGATTGTAAATATCAGTTTGTTCGTTTTAGTGATAACACATGTAAATATAATCTTATAATACTTCAACTCGGTCTATTTCAATCAGAAGTTTTAGATAAGGCTCTAAGTAACTCATATATTTAATGTATATATCAATAAAAAATACCAAATGTATGTACATTATAATAAAAACTAGAACTTTGAACCATTATTGTTTTCTGTTCCAGTTTTTGTTCTGACAAAACTACATTTTTTTCTTTTTTTGGTTTGAATACTTGCTTTCAGATACACTTTAACAAAAGGAGTTGCACCCCACCCCCATGTCTAAAAATTTGGCTGTAAGTGCAATAGAGGCAGCTATTTTAAAACCACATCATCTTAGAACTAGTTATGTAAAATGAATGAACAATAGATGACTTCTTAAAAGAGTGTTATATGGAACATGAGCATACTTTTTATAAGGAGGTAGATCCATCTATAAATGTTTTTCTCAAAATCATTATAAAGAAGTGCAATATGAAAAGGTTTCAGTAAGAAAATATAGAGAAGAGTAAAATATATTAAAAACTGACTACTAAACCTGGTATTGAACTATTTCAGAAAAAAAGGTTAATGCTAAATACATTTAAATATAATATATCAATAGAAAAAATGGACCAGTATAAACTATATATTTTTTGGCCTGTTACATTTTGCAGATTTATTTATATAATCATTGTAATATTCATTTCTAGAGAAGTATTTTACCCTTATCTTTCTCTCTTCTTTTCTTTTCTTTTTGTTTTGAAATTATAAATCTTAAAAGAAGTTGTTTATTATTATTGTTGTTGCGTTTGTTATTATTAAGTTAAAAAATGACATTTGATGCGGTGTACAATAATATATACACAAACGCTAATTTCATTTTACCGTGAAAAAAAAAAAGTTTATAACAGATAATTTATTTTATTACTTTTATTTCTTTCGCTTTCACACTGCATATAAAAATTCTATGGTTAAATAAATCAAAATGACAATAAACGGAGTTAATATCTTGCATTCAAGGATATTTGATGTCTTTTTTATAGCAAATAAAGAAAAATTACTAACTAGAAGCTTAAAAAATACTTTACAATTCATTAAAAGATTACTCCTAAGTCTTTTTCACTTAGATACAAGATTAACAACTTATTGGCATCTGCTGTTAATTTAAATGATTTTTTTTGTTTATTAATAGCCTTTTAAAAAGTAACAACCGTATATATATTAACTTTATTAGATAATGGCTTTTATATGTATGTAATTTATTAATTGTTATTTATATATAAAGATTAAATAAACACACCCACGCATATATATATATATATATACGTGTTAAATACTTTTTTTTTTTTAAATTCTTATTTTACATTTTATAAACAATTAATTGCATTTTCCGTCTCATAAGTGTGGAAACATAAATTTCATTTTTTTTTTTTTTCTATATCGATCTAGACTCATAACTTTCAATGTATTAAAGACTTTATACTTATTGCTTAATTTTCTAGGTAAATATTTTGTTTGTTATCATATATAAATGTAAAAAATAGCAGCCCAACTCTATATGTTTTCAACATTTTTTTCATATATCTTTTCAGGGCAATAATTTTGGGTCTGATTCAAGTGTAATTGATTTTATTCCAGAATTACAAATAACAATATATATATATCACTAATAAGTTTAGATTGAGTTATTTCAAAACACTAACATATCTGTCCAAATGTAATTATAAAATATAATATATATTTAAATACACATTCAAATTTACCTGTGAATCAATTTAAATTGTACATGACATGCACTTAAAAATATATTAAATATACAAAAGATAATTAGAAAATATTTTTGTAAACTCTAAATTTGTAAATATACCTTTACAAGGATTTAGTAAAATTAATAAATTTATAAAATGTTTGTTATTAAATAATAATAAATACTTTTTCTTTCTTAAGTATAAAAGTATAATTAAAAAGTGCAAATTTTAATATTATTGTTCAGTCAAGAGTACTTCAAAATTAGATAAAATTGAGGATAAAAGTAAAATCATATACAAGATTTGTTATTCTGCTGTTATTGTTAATGCTAACACATACAAAATATATAAAATTTGTTTTGAAATCTCTTTCTGCTAATAATTTTTATCATTATTTTAGCACTTACTAATTAATTTTATGCATCTTAATTAATAATTAAAATTTGAGATGCTTTAAAAAAATAGTTTTATGTTGAGAATGTGTTTGACAAATAAAAACTAATGTGTTTGTGTATATATAACTATCCTATTTATGTATTTATATGAAAACCATATATATATATTGTAACGGGCACATATGCCATTACATTATTTTTCTTTATTATTAAACATGAAATTAAAATAAAAAGTTCACATTTAAAAACTTCTTTTTTTTTTTAAGACATAAAAATTGAAAATTAATTCTATCTTAAACTCATATATATAAATCGCACAGATGAAAAAAAAAATTATTAAACGAAAACTTTATTAAAGAAAAAGTATTTTAAAACTACATTTTCAGTAAAGATTTAAAGATAAAAATATATCTTTAAGTTTGAAAACAAATTAATTAATGTTATTGAAAAATGGAAATGATTATTTTAATTAATCCAAGTGAACAAGCCCTTGGGCATTTAAATGTATAAACAACGGTCAGATAGGAAAACAATAGAAACTTTTAGCAAATGAAAGAAATCCATCAGGAAATTGGACCTCAATGAAAAGGTTTTCACCATCATGGTGTATTGTTGAGTTAATCCACAAAATTATTATAAATATAAATCTCGGCTACTCCCTGAGCTAGTGTCAATGGGCTAATGACCGGAACCAGAATTTATAAAAAAAAATTTTTTTGACTTACGTATCTGCCTACTCTATAAATTTTTCTAAGTTCAAATGCCTAGATGATGCCCTGTAGTGCAGATTACATTAAGCTCTAAATTCTCTGGATCGTTATAACTGGCTACCCAACTTGGGCCGATCTTTAATAAACTACCAGGGCCCTGAGTAAATTTCTTTTTTCAAAATGAAATATTTTTATCTGTTACATAAAGTCGTATACTTTAAATCTTATAAAAGCACTGCCAGAAAGAAATTGCACATATATTAAAAACCAACATAAATTAATGTTAATAATGTTATTTGATGTATTTTTTTTTATTTAAAATCATTCCCATTTTTTTTTTTTTGTTCTTTTATGTTTTTAATATGATTTTTGTTTTTCGTTAGACTAAATTACATAAATGTTAAACTTAAGTCGGGCGTGAATGGCTATATAGATTTGTAAAGTTATATTAGGGGAGGGTAAATCTTAGGTTATTTGTTTCATAGTTGAATTAGGTTAATGGATTGGATATATTGATGTAGTTAGTAGATGTAGTATGAGATCCACTACAGGCAGGATTGCATATATACACCACACACCTTCTGTTTGCCTATGAATGGGTTTGTAGGTTGGCAAAGAACCCCAATCAATTCCTATGGAGTTTTTTGTTTATTGTTCTACTCACCAATAGATGTAGCATTCCTGTTGGTGGAGAGACAATGTCTTCTCTAACTCTACTTACTGTTCAGATGTACATTCCTGACAGTATAGTATTTTGTGTTGTCGTATTTTCATGCTACATTGAATACATAAATGTATCAGATGGATTGATGCCAGGTTCACTGCAAACTTTTTGCCTAAGTTTAAATCAGGGAAGAATATTTTCTTTTCAAATGCAGATCTATGTAGTTTATTCATACTCGACACCCTAAATAAAAATGCATTAAATTTAAGTTGGTTATAGATGCTTGCATGAATTCGTTATCGGTTAATTATGTTTTGGTTTTCATATTTGATCAAAATATATAGACATTTGGTAAATAATGATACCTTACGGTGAGTATCTAAAATGTATTTATTCGGATGTCTTTTTAGTTATTTGTGTCAATGCGAGCATCTTACGATGAATGCTATTGGGTTACTTATAAATTTCCCTCTGTAATTGATGGTATCAATAACTTTGTATTTTGATCGTTTATGTTTATTTTGAAATGTTTTTAATCGTGAAATTTATGTAACCGATCTATACTCAACATTATAAAACAAACTTTAATAAATATATCTGTGTGAACTTAATTAAAATGTAAACTTATAATATTATAAACATTAAAATGTAAATTTAAATTCTAAAATCAAATTAAAATCTAAAATAAACATACTAAAATAATAATGCTAAATTTTACATATATGTGCATAAATAAATGTTTGTATGTTAATTACTGGCAGTGGCTTATTTTATTCCTTTTTAAAATATTCATAGATAATAATTTATGGTAAAATATAAATCTCTGTTGTTCCATTGAGCTAGTGACAATGGGCTAATGACCGGATATCAAAATATATATATATAAATATTTTTTTTGACTTACGTATCTGCCTATTTTATAAATTTTTCCAGGTTCAAATGCTTAGATGGCATCCTGTAGTGCAGATGACATTAAGCTACCTTTCTCCGGGTCATTTTCAATAACATTAATTAATTTGTTTTCAAACTTAAAGATATATTTTTATCTTTAAATCTTTACTGAAAATTTTGTTTTAAAATACTCTTTCTTTAATAAAGTTTTCATTTAATAATTTCTTTTTCATCTGTGCGATTTATATATATGAGTTTAAGATAGAATTTTTTTCAATTTTTATGTCTTAAAAAAAAAAAGAAGTTTTTAAATGCGAACTTTTTATTTTAATTTCATGTTTAATAATAAAGAAAAATAATGTAACGGCATATGTGCCCGTTACAATATATATATATATATATATATATGTCTTACCATAATATAAATCACTGATGTTAAGAATTAAAAATAATATTTAATTATTTATTTATAATATTTTACAATCAAAACCTTGTTTGAGTTCTGACAGAATATAATTTAGTACTTTTTTGTCACATAAAAAAACAGGTTTATATATTTGTAAGTAGTTTACTCTTGTACAATAAACTTTATCTTTAATATTTAAATAAATGGGCTTTCAGTTAATATTATCTAGAAAGTAAATGTTCAATCCTCCTCCTCCTCCTCCTCCTCCTCCTCCTCCTACTACTACTACTACTACTACTACTACTACTACTACTACTACTACTACTACTACAATAATAATAATAATAATAATAATAATAATAATAATAATAATAATAATAATAATAATAATAATAATAATAATAATAATAATAATAATAATAATAATAATAATAATAATAATAATAATAATAATAATAACAACAACAACACAACAACAACACCATTAATAATAAAAAAATAATAATAATAATAATAATTCAATTCATTTATTTAAGTGCTAAACCACAGCATAAAGCCAATTAGAATTTGCACATTACAATAAAAGGAAAGATAATACATATATCATAAAATGAAATGATAAATGTTTACATAATAAAACAATATCTAAAATTAAAACAATATTTAAAATTAATTCATTTTATTTAACGTACAAAACAACAACATTAATCCAATTACATAATTGTATCATAATTAATATACAATATTATAAATAAACAAGTTTAAATATCAAATTATGAATATGTCTATATGTAATATTTTCTTATAGGATTAGTGACATTTTTTGTAAAAAATCTAATTAAAAAATACTTTCATTAATAAAGTCTTGATTCTAAATGTTAGGCAAATGGAAACAAAGGTGTAGATTTTAATGTCGTAGAGTGATAAACCTTAATGTAAAATAAATTACTTGTGTGTGTGTGTTATGTAAACATTGTAACAGCTGAGATTTTGTTTGTTAAAATAATTTTCTGAGAGATAAGGTTACATAAGCATTTAAGATCTCTAATCTTCTAACAAATGGGGATATATAATGGTTATTTAATTCAATATATTTTAAAAAAAATAATTTTAATATTACTGATTTAATTCTAATTGAATTTTGTTAATGTATCATTTGGAACTGGGATTTTAAACTACAGAGCCATATTTCAAAATAACAGATCCAGTAAATTGCCAACCTTCTTTTAAAGTCACACCCATAATTTTAAAAGTTTTATTTACCATAGTTTCAATGTGATGATGACTAGCAAAATATAATGACAAGAAACATCAACCAAATTTATTTTATGATATTCAAATATAATGAGAGTTAAAATTTTCTTATTTTTTGGAATAAGAAACAGGTAAATTCATATCAATATCCAGTTTATTATTTTTAGCCCATTTCACAAAATTGTTGTTATCTTTTTGTAATAATATGCAGCCAGTAATTGAATTAATATTCCTAAATATTTTACAATTATCTGCATAACACAAAAACTGTGAAAATTCCAAATTTCTTCTTAAATCAGCCCATACATATACATTTGGGTCGAAAAGATAGATGAATCCATTCTATGTTTTCCCAAAGACTTTATCTTGTGTTTGAAAAAGTGGGAGTAATCATTTATATAGTGGCATCTACAAAGTGCATGTGCATTACCTTATTGGCTTATTGGTATTACAGTTTATAAAAAAAAAAAAAAAAAAAAAAACATCACACTATATAAAATAAATGTCTTGTCTAAATAAATATTATTTAATGGTGCAATGATATTGCCTGGCATTATTCCTAGATTGTAATTTTATGGATTAGAAGTCATATCAAATTTGACACAAGCCATTCTTTCCCTAATAAAACAATCAAACCATAATATGAATTTATAAAAAAATCTAGAGTGTACATTTTATAATGAATTAATATAATGATCAACTTTATCAAATGTTTTGGAGAGATGAAAATATACAACATTTTGATAAGCACTGATCTCAAAAGTATTAGCAATATGATTAGTCATTGTTAGAATATTACTTTAAGTTTATTTATTAGATAAAAAATCATATTGCATAAGAGCTAAAACCTTATTTATGTTTTTAATAATTTTTGTATAACTACATCTTTCAAATATGCATGTAATTGTAAGAAGCACTAAAATAGTTCTGTAATTATATGCTTTATCTTTTGAACCATTTTTAAAAATAGGTATAACTTTGTCAAGATTAAGAGAGTTGGAAAAAAATACAGTTTTTTTTATGGGAACAATTAAGAATGTAATATAGAGGAGTAGCAATAAATTCTTCGCAATCTTTATAAATAAAAGATGGTATATTATCATAACTTAAACTTGAATGTACTTTCTGTTCATTTGTAGTAGATATAATATCATTATTGTTGAAACCATTATTAGAAATATTATCATTAAAACACTCATTAAGTAATGTATATTCAGAAGACAATTTAGAATTTCCATACAGTTCAAAAAAATGAACTGAAAAATCATAAACACTTAAAGAAGAATTATAATTCATTTGAGACTTACTTTTGATAATGCCAAAATTTTCATCAAAAGATCAAAATTCCTTAGAATTATCTGATACATTGAGTTCAAAATTTTTAATATATTTTTGTTAATCAATTTTTTGAATAGTTTTAACCAATCTTCTATAATTAATAAAGTTAATTAAAAGAAATAAATTCTGAGTTTTAGAAAATTACTTATGATGATAAGATTTCCTTCTAATAATTTTTTTATATGTAGCTGAAAATTGAGAAAGAAAATAATTATTAGCAACATGGTTTTTGGGTATATAAAATTACTAAATCATTAAATAATTCCATATTATAATTAATATCTGATTAAGAATATAATAAGTGTGAATCAAAATTGGAAATTGTCTTAGACAGATCAAAATAATCAACTTCTTTATAACAGCTTTTAATATTCAGAGGAAGAAATCATTTAAAATAATTTATACTAACAAAAAAATCAATAGGTGTGTGATGTACATCAATAGGAAAAAATCAGAGATGAGACACAAAAACATTTAATCTCAGATAAATTAAATAAAACATAATCAAATATTCCATTATGAAAATTTTACACAATGTTGATTCACAGTAGGTAAAATCTAAAATCATCGACTTGTTTTTTTTTTTTTTAATAGCAATGAGAGTATTCCCACATTTTGTAATTGCTTCAAGACAATTATTTATACTAAAAACTTTAGGTAATTATAACGTAATCAGGCTTGGACACTTGATGGCATTGTTGGCAGTCAAAAACAATACAATACAATGTTCGGGGCCGTGTTATATTTTTAAATTGAATTGCTGTTTTTTTTTTTTTTTTTGGTTATTCATTTATTGAATGCTATAACTTTTTTTCATGCCTTTTTATTAAAAAAGTTGTTTAATTTTAATTCTGTATTTAGTAAACGACAACATTTTTTTTAATTTTTAAATTGCTGTTTTTGGACAAAGCTGCTACTCTGCGATGTCTATTTAGCAATGTCTTTCGCTTAATTATTGGTAAACGACAAACTTTTTTGAATTTTTAAATTGCTGTTTTTGGACAAAGCTGCTACTCTGCGATGTCTATTTAGCAATGTCTTTCGCTTAATTATTGGTAAACGACAACCTTTTTTTGAATTTTTAAATTGCTGTTTTTGGACAAAGCTGCTACTCTGCAATGTCTATTTAGTGATGTCTTTTGCTTAATTATTGCTTTCTACATAAAAAAACAACTGTGTAGGGTTAGGGTTAATTTTAGGGTTAGTTTAGGATTAGTTTTAGGGTTAGTTTTCTGTTGTTTGTAATGCTAAAATAAAAGATATCAAAATTGTAACCGTAGTCAGACAAAATAAGAAACTCAAACTTTTTTAAACAACAACAAACACATATAAATGTCTTATTTACTTATTAAACATGTTTGTAATATGTGCTTTCTAAGAAATTTACAAAAAAATCGTGTATATTTTTATTGGACAGCAGAAATACTCGGCTTCTGTTGTCGGTAACTGTGGAAAAAGTTGATCACCATCCATTTTTTTCAACAACATGGTATTTTACGTGAAAATGAGATTTTGCACGCGATATCGGCCAAATTTTTTTTTTACCTCCCCTCGGCAAGCTTTTACACCTTACACATTCTCTAAATAAGGGTGTGGCCATTTAGTAAATTACTATAAATTCGTGTTTATTAAATAAATTATAAATACAAATATTGTGTAACATATATTGTAAAAATTTGACTAATCCAACTAAAAACACATATATATCAAACTGTAAATGAAAGATATGTGTGTGGATTCACAATAACTGTCGCGAAGCAGAAATACGCTGTATTATTTCTGCATTATGCATCATAAACATCCTCTAATGGCTAAGACAAACATAGATGTTTTTATAGCCGTAAGTCAGACCTTTTAAATGGCATTTGTTAGGTCTTTTGGTGAGCCAGAATGCTATCAAGTGGCCAAGCCTGATTACGTTATAAGTACCAAACTTTATATTATACAAAGAGCATGTTATTATGAATTTAGCTATTAAGCCAAGTTTCAGTAAAGAAAATAAAATTATAATTTTCTGTACTAAAAAAAGTTTTAATTTGATTTACTTTAGTTCTCATTCCTCTAATATTGACATAAAATCAATAAAAATAACTATAGAAAAAAATTTTTTTTTATAAATAATAATATTATAAAATCAATCAAGAAGTATTAGTTTATGAGCCAAATATCAGTAATAAGAAGAAAAATATCACGAGTTCAAAAATCTGATATAATAATCAAATAATTAATAAAACATCTTATTGACAAAACAAGTTAAGCAGAAAGTTATAATGAACTGACCAATAAACCATATTTTTTAAATATAGTAAAACAAGGCCATAAATAATTAGAATACACTCCCAATGCTTATATTTGGGAAATGAATCAAAAATCTACTAGTATTAGAGGAAAACATTTTAATCTTACTACATATTACTTTAACCTAAAGTGTTCATATTAGTGGATCTAACATCTACTGCTAAATTTGAAGTTAAACATTTATGATATTCATCATTATCTTTCATTAAGTATGAATTGTTATTATTAGTAGAGCCTTTAGAAGAAAATAGACTTTGAAACCTAATATCTTTAGAAACATTTGATCTAAATTTGAAATAATAATGACTACAATTTTTATTACAAAATTTATTTGAATCTCATCTACAATTATGAGTTAAACTATGTATATAATCTAAATAATACTTTTTGTTAGGCAACTTAATTGATAATTTACTATTACAAAATTGATGAAAAGAAGTGGTGACAGTATAATATATCGATGAAGTGGAATTAAAAACCCTCTCTCCCTGCTTTATAAAATACATTATTGTAATCAAGTTGTGCATTAACCATAAAATCATCTTTTTTATTAAATATGTTGTTTGGAACAAAAAAAAAAAAACATTCTATTATTTGTTTGATAATTCACACCTTTTTTTTATTCTATTGTCATAACCAGTTTTATTTCTCTTAACAAATGATTTAGACTCTGAACTAATATTTATTTGCAACTCTTTTTAGGTTAATGGCATTATGACTTTTATTATTTATATTGTGACAGTTTCTAATATATAAATTCTGGTTTTATTTGGTCATCTCTTAGAAAACCAAATTGTTTTTAAGGAAGAAATAATTTTGTTAGAATTTAAAAAATAATTTGATGGTTTATTACAAAGTGGTGACATCTTAATAATCAAAATATGAATTTGTGAAATATAAAAAAGATTGTAGAACTTCTAAAGTAAAATGTTCAGGACATGAAATAATATCTGCCAGATAGTTATATTTATATGGTATAAATCAGGAGATAAATATTGATCCATGTGGCACACATAGAATATATATTGTACATTTATTTTCATGTAAAAATTAATATAATCAAGTGTTTCATTATATTCTCTATGCATAGGACATAATATTTTTACTATTTAACATAACCCAATCATTATATTGCAAATATACATAGGATTTTATACTAAATTTATTTTGTAAACTGATTACCTATTGGCACTAAATAAAAAAAAAAGATATTCAGACTGCAAGATGAATAATACCAATAGAACGGCAATGTTTGGACTATGAATTTCAAAAAACTTGATGTAGTATTTAAGAACTTAGATCTTTTTATATTAATATTTAACAGTAAATTAAATAAAAGAAAACTTTAGTTTAGTATGGAACAACATACTGCATAAAACAGAGGCTAAACTATCCATATAATAGTGCTATCTATTGCATACTAGAGTATGCATATGAATTAATGATGATGTGATGTTTATTGGTTCAACATACCATATACATTTTAAGACAAATCAACAAAAATGAGTGGTTAACATTTGTTGTAAAGAATAATATTTCATAGAGTAATATTATAAATAATCCTATATACAATAGATTGATAACAATTCAGATTTGTGGACATAAAACAATTATCACGACAACACAAAAACATCTTAAAATATGGAAGATTCTACGATTAGTAATTTACAAACAAAATATTTTTTTTTTTTAAATAGTAGTGCAAAGTAGAAGTTATAAATATATTTTGTCAATAGCTATTTGGAAGCAGGAATTAATCATGTAAATTGTCATTACATTTTCTCAAACAAAGTAGAGATTTACATATGGATACAACAGAGAGATTTACCATGAACAATTTATAAATGATTTTGAGTAAAGAAAAAGCAACAGACATGATTGTCTTATGTTTTATATAGGATACATTATAGTTTTAGAAATAGCAATTAAAAACAACTTTACTTCAAGAATTACATGTAATTTATAGTAAAACAAGTGAATATTAAAATAAAAATAAATAATTAAAAATAGATATAGAAAAAGAAATAGATGAAATAATCACAAGGATTAAAGCAGATATAGCATGCTAGTGGAAGTGGGACAAAATAAATTTGAAAAAAAAAAGACAAAGATATTTTAAGAAAGCAATATTTCTATAATATAATTTCACTACTCTACTATCACCAAATAGAAATTGGTTTTAATTCACTTTTAATTTCTTGTGAAGGGGTGTAATCATAAACATATGATCAAAGACTTAAAAAGATATATGATACCCAACATACACATTCACAGTTGAAAGAAAGGTAATACAGCATCGATTGATCCACACCATAAGACGGTGCTGTTTCTACGCTAAAGCATATAAATATGCTGTTTACAAGGCTGCTCATAGATCTTATGGCCTAGTAAACCATTCAAATGCTAAGATGTTGAAGTGCACCCATTACCCCAACATCTCTAGTATGTTGAACATTATTAGCAATGAGTATGCAAGACTCTCTATAGAAATTACTCTTAACTATTGTACAGCATATGATGTGAAGGTTTCTGTATTTTGAATGTCGAAAACTATATTATAACGTTTTTTTTTGGCTTCAATGTATTTTTTTTTATTTTCATTCGTAAAAATTGTAACGATTTTCTAAACACCCCTGGTTTCATTGTCAGGGGTCAGAATTCAGTTAATGAGGAGTGTTAGTCACAATTCGGCAAAGTTCACGATCAAGTCGCGCACTTTCCGACACTTTTTCGAGATTAAAACATTTCAATGGCAGACTACAGAAGCAGATGCGGTGGCCTTTCTTCAACAGAGAAATATTTTCCTCACCCAGAAGAACTGCCTTTATGGTAGTTTAATGAAAGTAAAAAAACCAAATAAAAAAAGTTACTTAAAAAAAAAGAAGACCGTAATCAAAAGCGAAAAAAAAAAAAGTTACTTTAAAAAAAAAAAAAAAGACCGTAATCCAATTTTGTTAAACAACAAGTTTTACAAAAAAAAAAAAAAAATAAAGAAAAAAAAGGTTTTACAAAACGTATTAAAAAAAATATTTAAAAATCAATTTATTTATTTAAAAAAAAAAAAAAAATACGGTCCAAAAAAAAAAAAAAAAAACCAACACCCCCCCCCAAAAAAAAAAAAAACCCACGATAACATTACAAAATAATAATAATCAAATCAGCCCGGTAACGTTATATCTATTCGTTTTTCACTAGCAACAGCGCCATCTTATAGCATGGATCAATCGATGCTGTATTACCAAAAGAAATATTAATTACTTGACTTAAGTAACATATATTATTATTTATAAGAGAAATCAAATTGCACAGTGGAGTATGGGTGCAATGTCATGTGCAAACAAAAAAAAATAATGATGACACTGTCACCCAAGAAACTGGATAACTGAAATGAATTTGTTGAAGTGATTACAATATGTATAATTTTATATAATATATTAACAACACACTGCACAGTTTGGCAGAGTGATCAACATGGGATCGATTCTGATGCTCTCAATTCTGGTCTTTGAGCTTAATTCCTGAGAAATAAAACTATTAGAAGTTTTTTTTATTAACAATAAACTTTATATTAACAACAAAACTTATAGTAGTAAAAATATTTATTGTAGACTAACACTAGGTGGAATTTTAATAGAAAATATAATATTAAATTTATATGTAGAGACGCACGCACACACACGTACACGTACACACACATATATATATAATGAAAAATAAAAACAGATACATAATCCTGTTTATATTGTCTATATGATGAAAATATTTAAAATTAATAAGCAATAGTAGATAAAATATAGAGCGATGTTGCAATCGTGTGAGCAGAATGACAAATAACTAATGGATTGTAATGATCTCTCAATAGAAATACAAATGGTTATGTTGAAATTGTTTTATTTTGTCTATTATGACATAAAACAATAAGTTAAATTAGAAACTATAAAATGTATTAAATGTTGGTAATAAAATTAACATTAAAAGACCAGTAGTACGATTGATGAACCATACTATCTTAAAAATATAGATGCATTTGAATAACACACACACATATATATATATATAGTAACAAATATATAAAATATATGAATTATATAAAAGTACATCGATTTTTTGTTAGAATAAAAAGAGCTATCTAACAGTAGACTGCTTAAATAGTCATTATAATTGTAATTAGAGAGGATAAACATTTCGAAATAGAGAATAAAAGAACATTTTAGATTTTTTTACAACAAAAAGCAAGGAAAAAGACTCTGGTCAAATTATATCAGTATCATTTTAAAATAAATAAAATAATGAAAGAAAGAAAAATAATAAAATTTTAAATGAAACTGTAGGAATAATTTAAAAGTTTTAATTAAACATTCTCTTGAAAAAAAATCAAATGAGGGTAATGGCCTTCCAAATAACGCCACAAGAATTGGTTATGCTCTGTTTAAAAACTATAAATTCAAAATGTCATGATATACAATGAAAATGAGGCAAAAAAAAGGAGAAATTTAAATTTGTATTAATTATAAATTTAAATTGATTGGGAATATTAAGCCAAAATATTAATTTTAATAGCAAATAAAATGTAAAATAAATTTTGTAAAATTATTATCTAATCAAAGAAAAGATTAAGTTGTTTTTACTTTAAATCATTAAATCAGTATATCAGCTAAATAAGTAATGTTGTAAATAAAAATAAGGCTAGTTAAAAAAATACAAAACAATAGTCATGGGTAATGCTCAGTACAAAGGTTGGTCAAAGATATAAAAGCTACTAAATTGTTATAAGTTCAATTACCCTGCAGCATTTTATTTTGATGTCATGTTGATAATATTACCTGTTGAATTTTGTAATCTTTAGCATTATGGACTTCAAGTTTTGCAGGTCAAGCAATGTATAGAAATTACTTGGGATGTTTTATCACCACCAAGCTCTGATAGATTTCCAAAAGGAGTGTTCATTTGGTTTTACACCATACAATTGCTATCAATTATTGATAGTCTGAGGTGGGACCAAAATCTTGACAGATTGTTGCTGAAAATCCATCTATCCTTCATTCAAGAATGTTTCTGGACATTTAGATAAAGAGGATATACACTGTTCCAGGAATAAAAAAAATATAAGCCACTAGGGACTTAGAATCTAATGCATGGATACTGTTCTTGAGCTCACACCATGCACATATATAAATTAACATCCTCTTAGAGACTTTAGGCACTGTCAAAAGAAAATGATAGAAAGAGGGATAAGCTCATGAAAAACCTTAACCAAACATATGTCAAAACATAAGCCTAAAGTGAATCTAAGTCTAGACTCTAACTGAAGCAGAAGGGGATAAGATTTATATTTTTCTTACACAACCTGGTTAAAATCTAAAAAATATATATATAAGTTATTATTTCCCTATTTAAGATTAAATTAATTCTGTTTAAAATAACTATGTAAATAGTTAAGTTTTTGTCATACTTTTATGTTCTTATAATTTGATATGCTTTAATATCTAAATAAATATGTTATTTAATTATTAATTTGCCATGAATTCTCTTTTCTGTGAATGTCTTACAGTATAAAGTTTAGTCAAAAACAATGTTCTTAATTATATATTCCATATCTGATTGCTATTGAAGTGTGTTTTTTTATGTTCACTTGAGCAAATCCATTAATTAAGTAAGCAATCGATTTGTTTAAAATATTATCTTGTGAATAATCCAATTAATTTTCTGGATGGTTCTCAGATGCAAATACATTATAAGTTAAAGTATCCCTCAGATAAGTATTTTGATTTAAGTAGACAATGTGTGGGTGTAATGGTTTCAAAAGATGGTCATGTTCTGTATATTAATAGACAGAACCCAGTCTGATCATTAGTTGTGGTTACTATATAAAGGGTTGACTGTATTTTCAATTATGCTTGAATAACAATAGATGTATAATATAGCTGGTCAAAATTATATAAATAAATGAAAAAATCAGACTGTTATGATATATTTGTGTTTCTGTAGTAGGAACTTATTAAAATTAAAGACTCATTACAATAATAATAGCAAAAACAATAATAATAAGTTAATGGATAAATTAACTTAAATAAGCATGTGAAATCCTTGACATAACTTATTTTTAACTATTGAAATTTTTTTGGATATGCATTTAGATTTTTTAAATTCTTTTTATATTTTAATATTTTTGGTCATTTTGATTTTCTTTCTGAAAAAAAATCCAGATTTTGGATACAATATTAAAAGTAAAATGCACCTAGAGATTACATATACATATATTTTCTAGTGTTTATAAATGCACCTCAGTTTTCCTTAGACTAATCATAACACAACCAACCATAAGCTGAAAAGTTAGCAATGTCTCTCAGAATGGTCAGACATAGTACATGTTATAACATAACTTCATTTACATATATTTTGATATATTTAAATTTAATTTCATTGTATTTATTTTTGGATACATTTCAAATTTCTATGCCATCACATATTTTCAAAACATATGCCCAAAGACAAGTGAAAAAGATAAGTCATCCTGAAGATAGACATTTTATGCTAAACTAGTTCTCATTAATTTTTATAGCACAATATTTTATGCATATATCTTCATTATTTGTTTAATATTATGCAAATTGAAAATTATTATAGTTTAATTGAAAGTGTCAAATTTTCTGCACTCATAATATTAAAACAATCCACTTTATGTAAATATATTAATAATTGTTACTAATAATTTTTTAAACTGGGGATTATTCTCTCTCTTAAAATTTTTATTTTAATACCTCTTTTAAAGTTGGTCAATAAAAACAGTCTCTCTTTATTTAGTCACGGTTATAATTTTTAACTCATTTTTATTATATTTCAATATTTATCAATATTAACTTATTACAGTTTAACCAATAAGTATCAAATTGTTTGAACCAATACATTTGATGCTATCCATTTTACTATTGTATTTATAAAAGACATATTTTGCGGGTTCATCCATGTAAAAAATATTAATATTAATATACCAACTTGATTATACAATTCACCACACAAGTCATCTACTGAGGGATAAAAGGTATATATTGTAACAGTCATATTTGTACATTCATGCAACAAAATCCAGAGTTTTGGCAAATTATATTAAGACTGATTTAAATGAGGGGTAGAGACCTCG
This sequence comes from Epiperipatus broadwayi, assembly GCA_028023455.1. NCBI lineage: Eukaryota > Metazoa > Onychophora > Udeonychophora > Euonychophora > Peripatidae > Epiperipatus > Epiperipatus broadwayi. The sequence goes on along the minus strand of JAQFVV010006313.1, from coordinate 545,934 downwards.
ATTCTGACCACACCTCAGCTCCTTCACCAATTCATCCTGACTTATTACTATAAATGACATATTTGAGGCTGCACTCAGAATTTCTTGTTTACATGCTGGCAGTAGTAATGGGTGGAGAAAGAGACTCAGGGAATATCAACTAAACTATTATTAATTTAAACACACGCACATGGCTAGCTAAGTAATGCATATAATAATAATTAATAATTTATTAAAATGAACTTAACTAAGAGTTGGGATGGATGACGAATGAAACTCAACACAGTTGTTATAATTTAATATATTTTAATTAATAAATATAAAACAAATCAACAGAAGTGCAATAAAGAACACACGCAGGTGTAAACAATGATGAGCAATTTTAAGAACATAATCTCATCTGATGCACTATATTTAAAAGAGTTTACAATTTTAATAATGTAAGGCAGGGGTCCCCAACCTTTTTTCACTTAAGAGCACATTCGATAATACTGGCCAGATGGTGGGCACCATTTATTTTTTCAAATACACATTATGTACAAAAAATATTTATTTCAAAAATAAAGTATAGTATGCCGTACAATTTGATTACAATATAATACAATAATTTATAAAAAAAATTAAAAATTAAATTTATTTGTATCAGATAAATAATTTTTTATCTTATTTGGATAGCAGTGGGCACACATAAAATGGTCTGTGGGCACCATGGTGCCCATGGGCATAGGTTTGGGGACCCTTGATCTACGTTTTGTAATTAATCATGCCTTAAATCTACTGTGCCCTGTCTATTAGATTTGCAACTGTTAAGTCAGTGCAAGAATGATTATTTATTATGTAATATTCAATCAAAGATTATTTAATAAAATATAATAAGCTGCAATAGGCTCCCTATGCATATTTTATAATTACAAATAACATTACAAGTTCAGATAAAAGTTAAAATATTACATTATGGTGGGATAAACTGGAGCTTTGTAGTATGACTTCAGATACTATGGCATATATATATATATATATGCCATAGTATCTGATATACAACTATTTAGTATATATATATATATATATATATATATATATATATATTACTAAATAGTTGTGCATCTCGAATGTGTAGTTAATCAGGGGTTTCAGAACCATGTACTCTGTCCTGAACCATACGATTTGCCATAAATAATGTGAGCATTTAATTTGGTTATCAGAGCTGCTTATAAAGACAATCTGGACCCTCTTGTTCTAGTTCTAAAAGAGTGAGCTGTCTGAACAAAGAGTAATGGGGTGGCCGTTAAAACTAGAAGCCCATTATATAAAAAACATACAGCAAGGCATATATGCATGTGTGTGCTTCCTAAAAACACATTCAACATGCTAAATATAATAATTATTAATAACTAAAAGTACACAAAATTCTACAGTTTTGTTCAGCAAAACTACCATATGCCAGTTCATTAATTAGCATTCTTAAAATATGCTAAAAAGAAATACTTAAAGGTAATCCAATTTTATTAGTAAAATCTGCATAGTTTATAAAAAAAAAAAACTAAAAAGAAGGTCAATGCATATCTGGGGCTTAAGCAATTCTTATAACATGCTTTATAACTCATTCTTACATTTATTAACTAATTATTAATTTGCAAACTTAATGATAATACAATAATAATAGTAAGCTAAATATAATAGCTTAACAATATAATTTAGGTTTCAGAATGGAGACTTGAGAGTGTGTGCTAAAGAGCAACATTACTTAATACGGGAAGAGTATTTAATCATCTTTTCCCATCCTTTATTCATAAAATCAATCTCTGTTCTGAACTAGGCATAGCATAAATTAAAAAATAAATAAATATAAAATAAATAAGAAAAGGCATGACCACAGATTAAAGATAGAAACAAGTATTTAGATTTTTTTAAAAAATAGGCAAGTTTACAGATATTATTTTAGAAAAATTTTAAACATATTTTACAAATTAAATCAGTTTAATTATTATTTAAAACATTTATTTTAGTTTTAAAAGTTATAATTTACAGATTGAATTTAACTTTTAGTTTATGAAAACAATATTACATTTTAAATTCGTGCATTATTAATATTAGCTAGCTTAGAGTTTAGAGATTCATTTGTAAGTTTACAGTTATTTTTAAAGAGCTCTGGAAAATTGTTTCTACATCTTCTGGGCTGATGTCTTCTGATGCTGTCTTCTTAGCAGACTTGTGAGCTTGAGTTCTGGCTTGTGCAGTGATCATTTTTCTCCACAAAGGGAGAGAGGCAGTGGTTGTTTTTACCCCAAAGTTTGCATGACAAAATTTTAGTGAAGTGAACCCCATTTAGCAAAGCTTAAAGTTATTTATACTAGAAAAATCTGTAATTCAAGTGACTTGTTTATAACTTTTTACAATGTTTCATCAGTAATTAAAAATGCATAAAATGAAATCTTTGTCATTTCTGGTGAGAACAATAACAGTCAAACAGGTTACTTTTCGTTCTTAGTTTTTATTTTCAAAAGATTATTAAAATTTTGACTACAAGCCTGATTAATTACTTGCAGATAGTTTTCTAAGAATTACAAATTTTTATTTAAAAGAGTTTTAAGTTTGTAAACATTTTAATATATATATATATATATATATATATATATGCGTGTGTGTGTGTGTGACTACCCTGGAATTGAAATTTATATGTGATAGCCTTTAAATAAATTATATTTAACTAAAAATAATGTAATTTTTAAATTAATTTAAAAGAGTTGTAATGCTTTTAAATCTATTGCATTACAGCTTTCACATATACATGTAGGTAATTACACCCATATAACAATGTTCACATACTTAATGTAGATTATATAATTTTATTAAATATCAAATTTATAACAATGTATGCATTAAATGCATACAAATATTAATATTGCTTGTGAATATGTGCACCTATACAATTACATAGACATATATTTAAATATATGCTATTACCAGTAAAATAAATTATTAGAAGCCTATATATGTGGACTGGGATGGGTTTGAACTGGGGAAAAGTATTAGTATAGAACATAGTAGGTAAAATGGAATGATGACTAAATAATACTGTTTCAATATATATATATATTAATTCTAATATTTTCACGGATAAAAGATGTCATATTATTATTATTACTATTTGCGGGATATTCCGTGTAGTGAAAAAGCTAAATGCTGACGTTTCAGTACAATACCAAGTACCTTCCTCAGAGCGTCCTCTTTCTCAAATCATAAGAATGCACGTGAGATTTAAAAACGTTTTTATCATTTTCTTTCTCCTCATATTTAAATTCTATTGGTTGAGAAGTTTTAAAATTTATTTTCTCTTCCAATAGCTTCTTCCAAATGTTATTAATCTTCTTTAATTCACACCTTTCATTTATGCTCTTGGGCCTTTTAAAAATCACTATAGCTTCTCTTAGCAATCTCTAGTCATATTGTTCAATTTTTGCTAAAATATTTGTTTTTTCAAAATTGATATCATGATTTGTTAATTTTATATGAGAATAAATAGCTGATGAATTGGATTTTTCTCTCACTGCCAGAATGAGTTCTTCCTTCCTAATATTTATTCTATGATTAGTCTGTTCTATATATGTATGTGGACAGATCCTACATGGAATTTCATATACACCATGACACTCCAAAGCAATTTTATCTTTAGGAAGTGGAAATATTTCACTAATTTTTTTATAAGTAGTGTAAATTGTGTGAATATTATTATTTTTTAAAATGTTACCAATTCTATCAGTGACTCCTTTTATATATGGCAAAATTGTCTAATTTTTGATGTATCAAAATCTTTTTTCTTTTGATATATATAAGCCCTATTAGTAATGTTGTAATTAAAACCATTATGAAGAAGCATTTTATTAGTAGCAAAAAGGTCCCAGTGAAAATGGCTATCATCAGAAAGTCTCTTTGTTTTATCCAATAATGTCTTTGCTACTGAAAATAGTTGTGCAGAATGGTGATGAGAGGAAAAATTCAGATATCTCCCAGTGTGTGTTGGTTTTTTATAAATACCATGGGATAAAGAACCATCTTCCCTTCTTTTAATCAAAACATCTAAAAAAGGTAATTGATTATTATTTTCTATTTCCATGGTAAATTTAATATTGTTGTGAAAAGAGTTTAAAAAATTAAAAAAGTTATTAAGAGCATGCTTGCCATGAGGCCAAATAACAAAGGTGTCATCAACATACCTCAGCCATATAGATGGTTTTTTAACTGCTAAAGTAAAAATTTTATTTTCCAAATCCTCCACAAAAATAGAAGCTAATGCTGGAGAAATTGGTGAACCCATAGCTAGACATGATGTTTGTTTATACATCTGCCCATCAAAAACAAAAAAATGTATTCGATAAGCAGTGTTCAATCAAAACCACAGCAAAATTAGGCAACTGAATATTTTTTAAAACTTGAATCGCTTCATTTACAGGTACACTAGTAAAAAGTGAAACAATGTCACAACTTACCAAAATATCATTCTTAGTCAATTTAATATCCTGGATAAGCTCAAGAAAATGATTAGCATCTTTAACATATGATAACATCATTGATAAATGTGGCTGTAAAAAAGAAGTCAAAAAACGAGTTAGTGTCTGTGTAGGTGAACCTACTGCACTTACAATCGGTCTCAATGGAATATCTGGCTTGAGAATTTTTGGTAAACCATATAATTTTGGATAAAAAGAAGATTTTTCCATGGGAGTAAGCTGTATCTTTGTTTCTAAGTCTAGATCAGTAGAATAAATTAATTTTTTCATTTTCCTTTCAAGATAAGTCATAGGATCTCTATAAATTTTTTTATAAATATTATCATTTAATAAATCATGTATTTTTTAAAATAATCAGCCTTATTTAAATGAATGAAAGGTGTGAATTAAAGAAGATTAACAACATTTGGAAGAAGCTATTGGAAGAGAAAATAAATTTTAAAACTTCTCAACCAATAGAATTTAAATATGAGGAGAAAGAAAACGATAAAAAACAGTTTTAAATCTCATGTGCATTCTTATGATTTGAGAAAGAGGACGCTCTGAGGAAGGTACTTGATATTGTACTGAAACGTCAGCATTTAGCTTTTTCACTACACAGAATATCCTGCAAATAGTAATAATAATATGACATATATATATTATTGTATATATGTTTTGATTACATTCTTACAGTGAAAGCAAGATATGATATTCAATTAGTTATATCTAAAATCAACATTATTCTATATATATATATACAATTGAAATTTTAAACGGGATTCCAAGAGATTGTAAAAGACCCAGAAAGAGACCACATGTGAGATGGATGGATGAAATAAGAAAATGTGCAAGGGTGTTGTGGAGAAGAGAAGCTAAAGATCGGAGAAGATGGATTAAACTTGGAGAGACCTTCATCCTGCAGTGGATTGATAATGGTTGTTGATGATTATATATATATATATATATATATATATATATATATATATATATATATATATATATATATATATATATATATATATATATATATATATATATATATATATATATATACCCACACCTACATTTATGCCATGCAGTAAAAACTAAAATTTCAGTTTAAACAAGTTATTTAGCATATTAAAAATGTTTAATATAATTTTGTAAAATGCTTTGTGAAATTAAATTACTTACTTTAGTATAAAATTAAATAGTTCTGACAAGGAAAATGGTTATTAATAAATTTTCAAATTTAAACATTGAAGCTAATTAGAATACTTCTATTCTGAATAAATTAAATTTTTATAACAAAATTATAATGGTAATGAAATAAAATTAAATTTCAGAACGTTTACTTATGTTATTAACATACACATGTCACCTTATTCATAGCTATATTAAAGTTATTTTATGGTAATATGTGTATATGTGTGTATGATCCATGTAGAGAATACACCTGTTTTCATTTTTGTAGAAGCTTAATAAAATTAAATCAGTCATCGATATAATTATTCTGAAATGGTGATGCAAAGGTATCTCTGAATGTGAACAATAATTTTCATATTTCATTTACGTCTATAACATAATAAGAAAATTTTCTTATTTCTTTCAATCCCAGAGAGACCTATAAAACTATTAAGGAAAAAAGTAGTTTGTTGCAAAATAAAGACAACTAATTTTTTTTTACCTTATACATCAACAATTTTTTATAATAATTACCATTTTATGTGAAAACTACTAAAAAATCATTGCATAAAATGCAATGGGCATAATCCGTTATTATCTGTTAAAACAATAAGTTAAAAAAAATAAATAATTTATTTGAAAAGTTGTGTAATCTTAGAAAGTATTATCTGTAGTTAAATAATGGAGTATAAATAATTAAAAATAGAATGATATAAAAATTTATGAAGATAAATGAAAACACTTCAAAAATATGCCCAAATAACTTCTCACTGTGAAAAATAGTTGATAGGATATTAAGTAAATGATCTGAATGATTTTATAATTGACAATCTTTTTAAATGACCATGTAAAATTTTTATATTAGTATTGAAAACACTTTGAATAATAAAATGGTATGGAAACACAAATTAGAGAAAATACAAATTTGTAAGCTTTACATTAAAAAAATATTATTGAAGCAATTTTGAGTTTTTTATAAAAAAAATAAATAAATAAATAAAGCATACCAATGAAACACAAAGTAGAATTACAATATAAATAATAAAAAAAACATATATTTAACAACTTTAAATAGATTTATGCAGGATATGATCAATTAGAGAAATGTTTGTATTGATACTAACTTATGTAGACATGAATTATTTGAAGTTCTTATTAAGGAATGATTTGATAATAGTAACAAACATTTAACTAAATATAGGTTAAAGTTTAAAAATTGTCCAAAATATCTTTTTTAAAGATGATTCAGAAGTAAATGAGATTACTAAGAGATAAAAAGTAGTCACTAGTATAGAAAAAGTTATTTCAGAAACTGAAAGACACCAAAAACAAAATTACTATAAACTAGGTCATAACCTATTTGAAGATGTTTTTAATATATTGTAAAAGAATGTAAAAAGTGGTGATATGAGGAAATGAAAATCATCGTCATTTCCAATAAATTATTAATTTATTTAAAAATACATAAGTTTATTAGCATTTAATACAAACACGTAAATTATATAAGTTATATAGAGATACATACCTGATTAAACTTTAATAAGTAAATCAACAGCTATTTCTTGTGACTATAACTAAAAACATTTTAATATCACAGTGCAATCTCATTATCTAGGCAATGCCAAACTAAAGTTATATAAAGCCTTCACTTGCAAACATATATATTAGGCCAAAATTTATATCTTAAAGGAAATGATGAGATTTAATTATATGCTGACCATAATCACTTACCTTAGACATATAGCACTATGACTGTACTTATCACCTATAGGCTAATTTTATATCTAAAGCACAGTAAATGGATTTTAAATGTGATTTTACTTGTGTAATTCAAAAACCTATCTGGATCCCAAAGTGCATACATATCTCCTATTATCTATAAACATTGACCAATATGAGTCCATTAGAGGGAGCCAAGGACTTCAGTTAACACTGTTTCTGGCACCCTGTTTTATTCCATTTTTTCTAGTTTAGGGAATTAAATTTCACTAAAACTATCCCTATTAAAAAGGGTGTTTTTTAGCTCTCTTTTCAGATACAAGCCATATCAACAATGTAATCACAAGTAAGAATAATTTCAACTTTTATAAAAACACTATGTAAATATATGGCAGCCACTGAAATTACAAATGATTTCTACAGAAATTTTGCTTTTTAATGAAAATTTTGATTTCACTTAATTTTGATGAATGAATGAGAGAGTCTGGTTGCTGGGAGGATCCACAGAGACCTAAATCCTAATTCTTTTGAGGGAGGGGGCTGGGATGAGGGTGCTGTGGTGGTCATTACCAATGTTGTTTTTTCTCATTCACAAGATAGAAAAAATAATGTCATTTATGACAATTCTTTAACATTATCATTATGAGTGATTTTATCCATACATTATTGCAAAATAAGTTGTAGTTTGGCTTCATGATTCTAATTGCAAGTGATTCACCTAATTTAATTTTATTACTTCCAATGTTGTTATTGATAGAGTTGACCTTTTGCTGTTCTTTTGATTTTCATGATGGCTTAGAATGGTTTTCAGCAGAGACATTTTGAAGCTTGGACTTTTTGTCCTTGTTATCCATAGTTTTTTCATGATTTTTCCAAAGTATTCAGGATTGCTCTCTTGTGAATATATTCAAGGTCATTTGGAGGAACTGAACAGTAGATTGATTTAGTCTGTATTTTATGCTATCTCCAAATGTTTTCTTATTTCTCAACTTATCTACCGCAAATTGGATTTCCCAATATTGTACTCCTAAAAGACTATTGATTTGATTTCTAGATTTTACAAATAATTCTTGATTGTAACATTTATGTCTTTAATGGTTAATACACACTCTTTTCACATCTCTTTCCCTTTTCATATGTATCCTTCCCTTTCAAAATCATTTTTACTATTCTTTGTAAACCTCTTATTTAACTGTATTTGTACTTTTTTTATGAATAAATTTTCATCACTGAGAAAAAAAAACATTGACCAATATTTTTATGAAACTATCTCATAATCACAAGTATCATTAACAAGATTTCTAGAATAATTTGCAAATCCCTTAAAGCACAATGCTATGATAAAATCTCTTACACTCAGAACAGATTGCTGGAGAAATAATTATGAGGACATCAATACACAAAAAAAGTAATCTTAAAAACTTATTTTTTAATAATTAGTTAATAAAATTAATTAATTAATTTGATTATTTATTAAATTAAGATGATATGACAAATCCAGTTTTAACTATTTTTAAGCACTTTCCTGAGTCACATACTTTGAATACAACATAGTGAATATTCTGTTAAACATTATTCCATATTGTGTAATTTAGTTTTACAATAAAACTTTTTTTGATATATTATCTACATATTTATTATATGTTATATTACATATTTCAATTTTCAAAAAATTATAATAAAAAAATAATATTTGATATTTAAAAATATGAAAATAAATAGTTAAATGGAGTTCTTATCTATAACAATGGAACACACTACCACTGGATATAATTTACCTATTTGAGAAAATTAAAGACAAAATAGTAGATATTAGAATATAACATTATTAAAAAATCATATACTTAGAATTAGTTTTCATTAATAAACGAAATTCTAAAAGTTAATAAATTATTTATATTATTAAAATTTTAAAAATATATTTTACTTACTGTTTTCACAAAACTAAGTTTTTTAGCCATTAGAGGTCACTTCAGGTTGCCATAATAAAGTTTCTAAAAAGTATTTTTTTAAAAAATAAAATGTTTTCAAAGATAATCCCCTATTAGTGATATAGTGGTCAATTTAATAATGCCTTTTATAAAAATATTGCACCATATCATGAGAAATTACTGAAAAGCACATTTTATTTAACTCCTGACAAAAACAATCTAAAACAATAGCCAATCACAAATTTTATTTCAAAGCCATCTTCATCATATACTTTTTATAACAATAGGGCATAATGTCAATCTCAATAAAAAATGTTGTATTGGTTCATATAATGCTGACATCTTTAATTTTTTTTAAAATTAGTATGTTAAAATTGAAGCATCAGAGAAAAAAGAAGCTGCAAATTATCACATAATATATCAAAATTTTATATATGCTTTAAAACATTGTAAAAAAGTATTGATCATAGTATCATTCTAACACTTAAAAAATCAAACTCAAATGATAGACACTACAATTTTGCCCTGATTCAGTTATCACATTCCACACAAAAAATCTAATTTTATATACCAAACAGTATTATTTTATGTTAATTATTATGAATAAATTAAAATTTAATTTAAGTGAGTTATTCCCCATTTTTAATAATTAAATCTGAAAAAACAACATTTCACAAGAAAAGTAAAAAAAAAATAATAATTAGCTAAAATATTCTTCTCTATTTTTTATAAAAATGGGAAGGTTCCATACACATTTACATTTAAAAAGGACAAAATTAAAAATAAAAAAAACATGTTTCAACAAAAAACATGAATCAAAATTATTCATTGCTATCAGTTATTGCTTATATTAATATATAGGGTATATGAGCACAGACTTTCACATGATCCACCACTCCCCACACAATCCCATAACACTGATACACTCGAACACATATATGCCAAAAAGATAACTAATCACCAATATACCTATTACATGCTAAACCAGCAATCATCAGTTGGTGCAGATTACCATCTCTACACATATATGCTATAAGTGCTCAGATATATATTAAGATAGCCAAACCTCATACTTTATTGGACAGGCTTCAATGTACTCCACACTCCAACTCCTCAACCGTCCATCCAATTGAAAATCTGATGATGGAATGCTCAGAGGCCACTCTGAGGCCAAGATTTTTGTCATACCCATGTCGACCTAAAGTCAATATGATCCCTCATAAACAGGACATAATCCATTTAATACATATACAAGGGATGGGGAGACATCTCTACATATGTAATAACTAAAACACACAGGCTTATTATATACCTGTGTCTATATATGTAATATATAGGGTATATGAGCACAGACTTTAACATGGCCCTCCACACTATATCATAATACACTCGAACACATATATACCAAAAAGATAAATAATCACCAATATACATATTTCATGCTAAACCAGAAATCATCAGTTGGTCCAGATTACCATCTTTACACATATATGCTATAAGTGCTCAGATATATATTAAGATAGCCAAACCTAATACTTTAATGGACAGGCTTCAATTTACTTCACACTCCAACTCCTCATCCATCCATCCAATTGAAAATCTGACAATGGAATGCTACAAGGCCACCCTAAGGCTGAGAATCTTGTTACACCCATGTTGACCTAAAGTCAATCTGACCACTCATGAATAGGACATAATCCATTTAATACATATACAAGGGTTGGGCAGACATCTCTACTTATGTAATAACTGAAACACATATATTAGCAAACATATTTGTACATATACATGTGCACATTACAGTATCTTATTATGGTGAATTTTAATCTCTTACTTGTTTATGGACTTTTAGTTTTTAGTTTCATTTACAGTCAGGTTTTTCATCTGGTTTCTTCAAATGTTTACTTTTAAATTATAAAAAGAGTTTCCAGAATACGTTAACACAAGTTGAATGTGTACATTATTTCCATTAAAAGTTCTCTCATTAATTTCCTTGCAGTTTGTGAATGTTGAATTTTAAAATTACAATAGTAATTTCTAGGGTAAGTTACACAAGTTAAATTTATTTATAATGATATTAATTTCCAGCTTGACACAAATAACAAGAATAGATTTGCTTAGGTTAAGCTAGAAATGATTTCAGTTGGAAACACATGGCTTGCTAAAAATTTTTTACAAAATATTTGTCTACATTTTCTTTTAGAGAAACAGGTTGCATGGTTAGGTTGGTAATTGTAAGCTGTTAGCTATGTCCTAGCATGTGGATTTTTAATTTCATTTCATGAATCATTTTTGAAAAATAGCAGAGAAGACAATTAACTTTAGACTACAAACAAAACTTCATAGTTAGTCAAAATAAGAGTCATAGATCATGTGACCCTGCTCTTGTTCTCCTTTCAACAGCTGGATCAAGATTGAGACAATGTAGACATTAAAATATACTTCACTAATCTTTTTTCTATCACATCTTTTAACTTTGTCCCTATATTCATCCAATCACAGACTACTTCAGACAAGACTACATTAACCAACTTTTTGCTAGTTACGGCTATAAATGTGATGGTTTCCACTCATTCTAAATTGGGCATTTTTAATACTATCATTAAGATTTTGTGTTATTTTTAAAGATTAAAAAAGTTCTGTAAGATGCTGCCTTCTCTTGAGTTATTTTACAAGTAAAAAATCAATAAAACTGACATTAAAGGTTTAACAAAGGAAGAGTGCCACCCATTCTTGATTTGGATTGGCTGTTACCTTTTGACACCAAAGAAAATGGTTTTCAATAACTTTTACTGTTACAATTTTTTATGTTTCATTTCAAAAATGATAAACAAATGTTTTAGACCATTTTAAATGTATTTTTTGACAAATTATAAATTATTTTGATAAAATATGCTAAAAATAAATTTATTTCATAAAAATAGTTGAGACTTTAGCAAAAATTATTTACTTATCTGCAACATAAAATCGGGAAATAAATCATTGATGTCAGCAAAACTTTTTGGTTGGTGAATAATGTTCATTTTAGATTTGCTGGTATTGAATATTTTTATAATTATAAATAAAAAATTATTTTTGAAAAAACTTTTATTCACTTTCATAACTTGACAAATTATTAATATACTTTTACAAACAAAACTAAAGTGAATATAATATTAATAGATGAATATATTTTGATTCTTGAGTTTGTGAATTGACCAATTAAAAGTTTAGAATTTTACCTCTCTTGGCCAATAAAATAATCAGCAAAAAAAGAGGTTAATCCTGTATTAATTGATTCTTTTTTTACAAAATTTTGTAAATTTAAAATTCTAATTAAACCCTAATTATTGATTAAACCCTAATTATTGAAAAAATTACGCTGTAGTTATTTTTTTTTTTAATTATTAAAAAAACAGGATAATTCTTTAATTTTGAAAAACATTTATCATTTCTTTAAAGAGATAGAGAGAGCAAAAAATATCAACTTTATTTAATTAAAAATACTGTTCTCTTAAAAAAATAATACCTTAATTTTTCTTCATTTTTGAAAGTTTTTCAACATTATTCATGAGTTCCCTTCCCTCTTATCTTTATTTTAAAGTTATAAATTAAAAAAAAAAAAAATTACTTAAAATAAAATTATTTTACTCTTTTCTTTATCTTATATTTTTATCTCTGTTTTACACCCACCACTTATAAAAATTAATTTTTCACATTCTTATTTTTTCAAATGTTTGTAATTTGTCATATGTTCACTTAAAGAATGTAAATCTTTAAATAAATTAATAATTGTTATTTTTAAAAAAGCACAAGGACAAATATGAGGGTGTATGTTGGTTTGTGGGTTATGTGAGCACTTATGTGTATGAGACTTAAAATACGGTAATAAAATAAGAACTTTTTTTTAATATTTAATATAGTTACAACACAGAATTTAAGTTGTGTACAACTAAATCTAAAAACAATAGAGAGAATTTAAAAATTAATGTAATAATAATATCTAAAACAATTGATGCATAAATTAAGATTTTATAGGAGAGTTTCATAATAAATGTCAAAATAATGTTATTACAAGAATAAATGCTTATTAAAAATACAACAATATATTCTTGCAATACCTTAGATCAATATTTTTATATGTTTATAATGCTAAGCAAATAAAATAGAAATAAATTTATTTTAGATAGGTATATGAAAATATTTGTAAATAAGCATAAATGTCACAAGAACTATCATAAAAACAAATAGCAGAGAGAAAAGAACTTTTAAGTGATTTAAGAAAAAAATATTAATTTATTTACATACATAATGAATAATGCAAATTATAATTTTCATATCAATGTTTTCAAATGAAATAACTTTACATTTAAATAAATGTGTATTTATGTCTTTGTTTAATAAAGCCTTTTACCCATATGCATACTCTATGTTTAATGAATTACTAAGAGTTGTTCAACTAATTTTAATTAGTATTTCAGTTTTAGTTATCTTTGAAAAGTGCATTTATATATACAAATAGTTACATCAGCAATTATTATTTAGTTCAACAATAATTATTTTTATTAATAAACACTTCATTTTAAATCTCCTTATATATATATAGTCGAAAACGATAGATTTATGATAATAAAATTTTTTGATGGGGATGAAAAAAAAAAATTTTTATTTTATTTCCCCCCCCCCAAACCCCCCTTTTATATATATATATTTGTATTTATTTTTTTTTTTTTTATTTAAAATAATTAATTAGTTTTTGTGCATTAAATTATATTAGGTTTTTTTTTTTTTTTTTTGCAATGTTCATTAATTGCATTTCAGGTTAAGTCAATAAATTGATATAATTCTTAAATACCACACTTAATATATAATTCATTTGTGGTATTTAATGAATTATATATTAAACTTAAATTCCTCTCTTTATAAAACAATTGTATTTTCCTAACATATTTTTTTCATTGCTTCTTTTAAAGTTGTAATTAAATATTAAAATAATATTTACTAACAGTTAAACAACATTTTAACTTGTTTTTCTAATGTTCGTTTGAAATTGATATTTATAAAAACAATATTAAATATAAACAAAACTGTATTTTAATTAGCATTATTGTTATGATTATTATTACAATTGTCAGAAGTTGAATTGTTAACAACTAAGGTTGTAGTCAAAATTGGTTATTTTTTGTCAGCTTTGTAATTTAAAAATTTCATCTCTTTTAAAAATCTTAGACATTATTGTTTTAAATTTTCAGTGTCATTAAATAAAACATAAGTTTAATTATTTAAACATGCTGCCATTTTAATGTTTAAATGTCGAACCACTAAGATTTTTTTTTCATTATCAAAACCATGGTAAGTAAATTAGCAATTAATCATTTTAATAATCATTCAATAATTATTTTCTAACGTTTAAAAAAAGTTAAATGAAAAATGATATCATTCGATGATAAGACTAATTAAATACTGATCATAGGTACTTTGGTGATAGAGCTGCAATGTAAGGGAAAAAGGAGGCCTTTTCACACTCACAATAAATGTAATGTTGCAATGATGTCAAATTGAAAGGTAATAAACCCTGTGAGTATACATTTGGAAACATTTTTATCTTTGTCAATGCAATCTTTTTTTTGTAATACTTCAACATTATTAGTTATTGTTTCAGATTTCTTTCTGCCATTTTTAACGATATAAAATGAATAAATCCACCAGGATAAAAAAAACCTAATAAATTTATTATAATTAATATGTATTTTTTATGGGTTTTGTTCTTTTTTTGGTATAAGTTGTTTATATAAAATATGTTTATTAGTATTTCTGTTGAAAATCCCAACATACTTTGCAATCACGTGCTATATTTTCAGAGAAAATTTTTTTAGTAGAGATCTCATTATTCTGTGCTAATATTAAATATTTTATTTTAAGGTGACAATTCCTGTTATATATTACATGGTAAATATCATATGAGTATATTTAATGTGTTTTTATAACTATTATTTAAAAACTAAATCATTTACTGTTTGTTTAGTAACAATTTTTGTGTAATATCGCCATTTTATTAAGATCACAATTCACTTTTTTTTTTGCTTTCAAATGTTGTTCTAAAATATTGTTAGTCTCCAATTTATACATATTTGAATGTTTTATTATTTAAAAACCAAAATCATTTCCTATTTGTTTAGTGCTATTTAAACTAATATTTTTTTTATGTGTAATGATGTCATTTCATTAAGAACACAAATCTTTTGTTTTTTTTATTTCAAATGTTGTTCTTAAAAATTGTTAGTGTCCAAGTCAGACATGTTTGAATGTCTTGTTTAAAATCATACATTTCTTATTGAAAATAATAAATATGTTTGTTATGTGTTTACTTTTAGTTATTTTTAGTCATACAACACAAAGCATGTATTATACCTACTGTGCCTGTTACACATTCATATTAAACTCCTTGATAATTTTGTAAATCTTGCCAAAATATCATGTACAAGATATATGTACACATTTTTTGGGCAAAAATGTTGTGTACAAGATCTATGTAAATGTTATTTTGGTCAGATCCTAAGATTACAAAGTTATTAATGGATTTATATGAATGTAAACAGGTGCAATATGTCTAATACATGCTCTATGTTGCAGCTCTAATACCAAAGTACCCAATCATATATTGATCTTAATAAAACTTTTCATTATTAAATGTAAATTCTTATGTGTCTATTTTCAGAATGTTGACAAAAGTTGACATCATTATACAATTTGTGTATGCAAATAAAATGCATAGTTTAAAATACTAGTAATGATACTTATAAATAATGAAAAAATATATAGATATACATCTTTATGTTGTTGTTCAGTTTAACAAAAAAAAATGTTTAAAATAAGTCGACAGAAGTTTATTTAACAAAGAAATAATACAAACATGGATTTATACATGTAAAAAATGAAAACTAAATGTATAATGTTTAATGCAGCTGTATGGCTAAACTAATTAGAATATATATTTATTAAATAGAAAATATTTAGAGTAAAAATTTATTTGAAATGCTTTTTTGGTTTTCTTAAGTAAACAATTTACTATCTGTCAATAATTTGCCTTGGGGATATGCTATGATAAGGTAAAATCAAATTCAAAGGAAAATAAAACTGATATGTTGTTTATGCTTCTGGTCAAAAAAAGGATAATTAGACAATAGTAAACTATATTCCACTTGATAATCATCAGGGAAGTATTATCACTGATTTCCTACCATTAACATTTTAAAAATTATAATAGTATAGTAAATGTTTTATGAGCTACTTATATACTAAATTTTATACTTCTTTCAAGAAATGCAGACTGTTAGGCAGACAAAATACTTTTTATTTGTTTAAAACAAAGGTTTATAGTTACTTAATCTTTAAATAGCTTAGAAAGATACATGTCTTTTCAAGAATTATTTACAATAAAATTGTGAAGAAAGAAACAAAGTATTAAAATAATCACATTTACCAAATAATAATTTAATTGCTTATTGGGATGAGTATAAAATTCATATAACTCAACTTTAATAAAATTTTACTCAACATCATAATCATCATTATTTTCAATTGTTATTACTTTAATATAGAATGATGATCTATCTAAATTTAATATAACCTTTTCCAACCAGTGTTTTTCCCCACATTATTACTTACAGTGTAGGATAAAAATCTCTCCAAATTTAATATAACCTCTTTCAACTACAGTGTCCCCCCCCCAACTTTACATCACCATATTTTATTATCTGTTTCATCTACCTCATATGACAATGTATATGAGAGTATTTAACATATATTCAGATCTAGTTTAAGACGCCAACAGTCCACATATTGACATTTATTTTCCTACTACTGACAGGTCAGTTTTATTCTAGCATATTAGTTTTTCAATCATGTCAATAATATCTGTTTGTCCTCTCATTTCTAGTAGTTTGTTTTAAATCCATTCTTGTCCATCTAAAATAAGACTCTCCCTTTATCATTGTGCGATCTAATTAATCTGTATTGAATTTCTTTAAGTATTTAATATTAAAATAATTTGCAGGTACTGGGATTAAAAATTTAAAGACACAGACAATTTTTATATTAATATTAACTTATTTCAACAAAAGCAGTCCATGCTACTTTAAATCTATCACTACCTTTATTCATTACGGTTCTATCTTTAATAGTAATTCATGATTCTCTTTAATAGTAATTCATGATTCTTCATTATTATTATTTTTTTGTGAAATTCAATATTATATTCTTTTTATAATTTATCTTTATTTCTCCATTTTTATTTTTATTTATTAACCCTTGTAGTATTTTTTAAAACTCTTAAACATTATTTAAAATCTAACCACATTATCTGTGAAATTTAAATGACTTATATATTTCTATTTTCTTATTTTTATATTTTTTTTTACAAAATAATTTTTAACAAATTTCTCTAAAAGCTTTTTCAGATACGCCACAATCTCATCCATACATTTAGCTATTTTAAATTTCTTAGGTTCACTGTTTAGGATAATCATGGTTGTTGCCCTCAGATTAATATTTTTTAGACAAGATCACAAACTTATAAACTGAGCTACAAAGTAAATATTTATAGAATCAAAGGCCATTTAAATTTTTACAAATCTAAATATTAAGAGCTATTAGTAGACAATGATATTTTACATAACTTCTTTTAATATGTTCAGGGAAAAATAAATAAATGCAGAATTATTTAAAAACCTATTTTGTTTTCAATAATAACTTCAAAGTTTCACATAATACATATAACTTTTTATTATTATTTTTTTTAGAACAAATAAATAAACATACATGTTCATATGTGAATTTTTGTTTACATGTTAAATAAAGTTTGCATAATCCATAATGAAAACATTTACTCTGTTTAAAGCAGTAAAACTTTTCAAATTATATACATTAAATAATAAAACTCTCTGTAGAAAATTTTTTCAATGAATATAAACATCTAAATTATTTTTCCATTCTGGTCTTTTTTTTCTTTGTAAGAGATATTCAACAAAGCTATTTTTTCAAATAATCCCTAATCTCATTATCCAAAAATCAAATTTAGAATTAAAAATTATTTTAACAATGTAACTTAATAACTGCAGAAAGATTTCAAGCCATTTGGACATTTTTAATCACAATTAGTTTAAAACTTTTGAGTTGTTTAATTTTATTATGTAATTAATAAAGGGTATATGAGCACAGACTTTCAGATGACCCATCACTCTCCACTCTATATAATAACACTGATACACTCAAGCATATATATGCTGAAAAGATAAATAATCACCAATATATGTATTTCATGCTAAACTAAGATTGTCTATCTTAATATATATCTGAGCACTTATAGTATATATGTGTGGCAGATGATAAACTGGACAAACTGATGATTGCTGCTTTAGCATGAAATATGTATATTGGTGATAATTTATCTTTTCAGCATATATGTGTTTGGGTGTATCAGTGTTATTAGATAGAGTGGCGAGTGATGGGTCCTCTCTAAGTCTGTGCTCATATACCCTATATTACATATATAGACACAGGTATATAATAAGCCTATGTTTCAGTTATTATGTAATTAAATAATTTGTATATTGGTTCTTGACATTTAAAAGATTTGGTGTTTTAAATCTATTGATCCTCTTGCACTATGCTAACATTTTGTCAGATATCTTTGTTCTCATTTAGATTTAAGCTTTCAACTTTCACTTTAACATTAAACCATTATTATTTATCAGAATATGATAAATTTGATATCATTTGATAGATATTTTTGTTTAGAAATGAAATAAATATTTTAAAAAATTACATTTGATTTTGGGAATTATTTTAAAAATTAAAGTTTAATCAAAACAAAGTGCTGTAACAGCATTAAGGTGGAATAAATTCAATTTCCAAAATGAAGAAAATCTTCTTTGTTTGATATTTATTTTAAAATCTGAATAAGTTATTTTTAATATCTAATAAATCTATCAATTTGTGCTTTAAAATTATTTTTGTTTGTAATTTTTATGATATCACAACATGTTATATCAGTCTTTTGAGTAACAATTTCTAGACAATTGCATTTCATGTGACTATAATCTCTATGGTAACATTACACAGAAGAATATATTATTTTATATTTAAAATTAAAACATTTCTCTAAAAAAATAAATATGTAATAATATATATATATATTGATTTTTAATAATTATTATACAATTATGACACAAAAGCAATCATAAACTTTCCAAAATATTAGGTTTTTAGACTATCAATGTTTTTTTCTAAGTAATCTCACAATGTTTGTGATCTACTAATATACAATCAATAGATATCGACATGTGATTTCAGATAATTTGAAATTCTCATTTATTCAATTATTATGATGTCTTTTGAATTTTTTTGAAATTAAAATATTAGGGAAAAAATATATATGTAATTTTAAAGTAGTAAAAAATGATAGTAAAATTTCTCACTAGAGGGCGAAAATGCAAATTTAATATCTAGATTTCTGATGTACGTCCACAGCTTGATTGAATGGATTGCTTAACTCTAATCCTATTCAATAATGACTTATTGTTTTTTTTATTTTTATATTCAAACATATTAGTTTTAAAATTAAAATATTTTTAATAATGAAAATATATTATACACTGAATAATAATTAAGCTATAAATATATGAATTTATTATTATTATTATTTTTTCTGAAACTGGAATCTCTTCAATTAACCAATACAGCATATGTCCTAGTTTATCTTATTCATATTTTGGATTTAGAGGATTTTTTTACTTATATTAATTATTAATAACTTATTTCACATATTTATTTTAATAACAGTATTTATACTGATGGAAAAACAAAATATGGCATTTAATTGACATAGATCAAATTATTGAAAAGCATATATATACTGTTTTGAGATAAACTCATTGCAACAGTTTAAATATAAAATAATAATGGTAAATGATAACAATAATAAAATATAAATTAATCAGAAGTACTTATAAATATGTTGTAGTCATTATGAACTGAAGTCAGTACACAAAACCAAAAAAGGAAGCAGATATCATGATATTTCAAGAAATGAGTATATCAGTGTTTGTAGATTCTTTATTTATAATACAATCTTTGAAATGGTTTATAAAAATTATTTGTTTAATTTTTATGGAAAAATCATAATACACAAAAACATACATAAGATACACATAAAATCTGAATGAAGTCACAATATTTGCTTAGTGCACTTTTAACTATTATATTAGTCATGATCATGGCAATTTACAGATGGGAGAGAATTTCTGGCTTTATTAAAGGAATGTGAAAGGGTGATTACCATAATCAAATGGCTGATTATTTGCTTAAGTAAGCCATTTTTTAGAGAGAGGAATGAAGGAGTCTTTTTTGTTAAAAGCATTTTTATCTCTCTTTATGTGATAAGCCTCTTTCAGTTATTGTGTAGCCAATATAAACATTTAAGAATTAATCCTGTTTTATATGCATTATGTTTGATTTTGCTGAGAGTTTCCTCAATTAATTGAATTGATAAAATGTGTGGAATGGAGACATAAAGCTTGGTGATATCTAATGAGGCCAATAAATGTTGTTCTTTGAATTATATATTTTTGATTTGAGATACACATTTAAATGTAGACTTAAGGGTGCATTGACCAGAAACAAATTGATCACTAAACCACTGACTCATCATTTGGAATACCTTATAGTAGTAAGTGTCCCCTAAGTACATCATTAAGTAAAGAGGGTGTTCTACCTTGTCTAGCTTAATATTAATTTATAATTGAGGTGGAGATGAGGTAAATGGGTTGATATTAAAATAGTAACACTTGGAAAACATGTTGTTGTAAAACTTATACAGAACAGTGGAAATAAATGTATACTTGAACCTTTTAAGAATATATGAATCAATCTTCAATTTTAATTTGGTGATCTGAATGTGCATTCCTATAGCAAAATCTATGCTGGGAAACAAAATAAATTGGTTTCATTTATCTTCTTTAATGCATATTATGTTATTAAGTTATAGATATAGTTTGGTGGAGTCAACATATTTCATCCACACCTTGTCTTGCTTGTTAAATATGTCCCATGGAATGTTATTTACACCTTACACAAGATAGTATGCCCTTTTTCACTTAATGATAAACTTTAAGGTGTCTGCTACAATAAGACCCTAAAATTATTGGTCAGTGGCTTAGTGATCAATTCAGTTTTGGCTGATTTACCTTTAACTCTTTATTTGAATGCCTATCTCAATTCAAAAATATACAACTCAATGAACAGCATCCTTTTACATTATTATTCATCACTGATATTTATGGCTCTATTCCACACACCTTATCAATTCAAATCTTTAAGAACACTGTCGGCAAATTCAACTGTAATTTGCATAAAACAATTTATTCTTAAACGTTTTAAGGCTACACAATAACTGAAAGATGCTTGGGACATTGTTAGAGGTAAAGATTTTATTTACAAGAAAGACTCCTGCATTCCTCTCTCTACAAATTTGTTTACTTAAACAAATATTTAGTCATTCAATTATGCTAATCACTCTTTCACATACCTTAAATAAAGCCAGAAATCTGCTCTACTCTGTCATTTGCTATGTATATGACTAATATAATTTAGTCAAAAGTGCACTAGGCAAAATTGCAGATTTCATTCAGAATTCAAATATGATTCATATATGTTTTTGTGTATAGTTATTTTTCCATATTACATTACCTCAAAATATTGCATATCAAAATTTTTCAATATTTCATTCATTTTTTTTTTTATGAATATTAAATTAAGAAAGATAGTATATAAAGAGAAACATTTAAAGGACAATTTTATATACCAATTTAAAAATTTTATAATAAGTAGACAATCTGCAATACTAATGTATACACCTCTTGGAAAATCTTGTAATATGTTTTAATTTCTGTCTGCAGAAATTTCAGTTGATAATTATTATAATGAACTTAAATGCACTTCTATTTCATTTACATATTATTGTTATTACATAACATTATCATAATTCCAAATTTAGATATATATTTTTAATGGGTAACTTGTTATTTTATATTGTTAGTATGCCTTTAGAATAGATTATATTTGACTGCTCAATAAGTTTTTTTTTCTACATTTCTTTGAATTAATAATTTTTCTCTCTTTAGCCAAGTTACAATTTTTAGTGATTACACAAACATGTTTATCTACAGATAAAAAGAGTATCCAACTTTAATTATTTATAATAGGATTGCCTTGACAATAGATTGAGGTTGTTGATTATTATTGATATTGGTATTGTTTAGCTATTGAATGCTTTCATGCATTTGCATTTGTTTATAAATCTATACAACCTTGTGTATTTACTTGATTATATAATAATATATAGTTTCAGTGCAGTTTGACAGTTATAATTGTTTATTTATTAGTATGCTTTCAGAAGTAGTTACATTTGCATCTTAAATGAGGTTTATTTTAAGTTTTTGAATTCAATATATATATATATATATATATATATATATATATATATATATATATATATATATATATATATATATATATATATATATATATATATATATATATATATATATATATATATATATATATATATTTAAACTCAGACTTTCAGCTTTCTACATCTATTCACTCCAACTTTTATAAACAATATATGTGACAACTTACAGATGAAAAAAGATCAATGACCTACTATATATGTATTTTGTGCTGAACCAGCATCCATCAGTTGGTACAAATCATTATCTTCCACACATGTATGTAATCAGTGCTCAGTTGAAATTAAGGTAAAAAAAAATCTTCAATCTTTAATAGATAGGTTTCAATCTTCTCCACTCACTATCTCTTTACCTATCCATATTGAAAATCTGATGTTGGAAAGTTCAAATCCCTTATTGATGCCAATATTATTGTCATAACCATATTGACTTCAAGTTACTCTGATCCCTCACATATAGAACATTAATATGTCCATTTAAATACATGGAAGAGGGATTGGCAGAATACAGACTGAATATGCAATATTTAAGTACAATTATGTGGTTTATCTAGATTGGTGGGCCATTTACCTAAAAGAAAAATTATAATTTATTTATAGCCTAAATAATTCCAAGTAATATCTGTGTTATGGGTAGGCTGAGGTATTAGACATCATCTCATAAAACTGTTTCAAAATGACTTTCAACAAAAACTTGTTTAAATAGAAAATATTCAGATCAAGTAGATGACTCATCTGATTTTATAAAAAAAATTATACCAGATAAATTAAAATTTATAAATTGCATAGAAAGTAAATATTGAAATGTGTTATTTTTTCTGAAGAATAAACAAATATTTATGTCCACATATACATATAAATTAATATAATGACACAAGTTCATTTTTAAGGCTTATTTTAATTCTAATTTTAAAAAGTTTTGTAAACAATTTTATAAACTGAAGTTGACAATTACATATTATTAAAAGAAATCTTAATATAGATTTAAAATAATTCAAATTTATAATGGTAATCTAAATTTGAGCTGTCAAAATAATTTAGGCTCTCAAATATCAAGCAACTCATCATTGATTAAGTATTATGATTTGCTCATAGCAGTATGTTAGCTAGTTACTCAATCAGTTTTTGGATATTCAACTTAAAATATCTAAAGTAATACAATAACAATAATAAACACAAAGAAGTTTAATTTATTTATAATTAAAAAATTCAATTTTATAAATTAATCATCACATTTTTTTTTTCATATTTAGATATAGTGACATTATATTTTGACTCTTCACTTCAATTATTCACTTTTATTTATAACATTTTTATTATTAATTTACAACTAGGAGAGCATGTCAGCACCCAATATACCCCACATCTTTCTCTAGTGACACCATTCCTTTTTTTGTGGAGCTTATGAGAAATTATTTTTGTCTAATACATCTTTGCACACACACACACACACACGCACACACATATATATATAACTTTTTTTTAAAATTCTAACAGTATTGCATTAAAATTGGATAATATTAAAAAGAATGCCTATTAATACATACATATAAGATTTAATGTAACCCCAATTTAACATTTTAAATAAAATCATTTATGAATTTTTTCAAAATTACTTAGGGTAGACATATGTTTCAAAGTTCTATTTCTAAAAGCAGATTATGTATTAACAAAGAAAAGAATAATTGAAAGTATGCAATAATAAAGATTATATATTATCAATGCTTTCAAATTATTTTTTTCAAAAGACAACAAAATTGCTGAAAGATTCAAATATCTTAAGCAATTTTCAACTTCCAATCTCAGAAGTAAAGACTAAAAAAACATTTGGTTTAAATTAATTTTTTTTAAAAAATTCTATATATTACATTTATATATTTGATCAAAAACTATAAAAGTACTTGCAATATAATAATTCTAAATAACCCTGATCTAAAATGTTGCATAAAGTTTTTTTCCAATTTCTACTTATGTCATTATTTGAAAAATAATTATATTATTAATGTTAGCATTATAAGTCTTAATAATAATAATAATAATAATAATAATAATAATAATAATAATAATAATAATAATAATAATAATAATAATAATAATAATAATAATAATAATAATAATAATAATAATAATAATAATAATAATAATAATAATAATAATAATAATAATAATAATAATAATAATAATAATAATAATAATAATAATAATAATAATAATAATAATAATAATAATAATAATAATAATAATAATAATAATAATAATAATAATAATAATAATAATAATAAT
Organism: Epiperipatus broadwayi; assembly: GCA_028023455.1. NCBI lineage: Eukaryota > Metazoa > Onychophora > Udeonychophora > Euonychophora > Peripatidae > Epiperipatus > Epiperipatus broadwayi. Next base: position 520,861 of record JAQFVV010006313.1, on the reverse strand, counting down.
AATAATAATAATAATAATAATAATAATAATAATAATAATAATAATAATAATTCAATTTATTTACCGTACAAAACTACAGCATTAAGCCAATTACAGAATTGCACTATAATAACTATACAATAATATACATAAATAATATACATAAATGAGTAAAAATGATGAAAATAATATAATTATATGCCATACTTTTTTACAAGATAAGTAACAAATTTTTTAAAGTCTAAAGAAAAAATATTTTCATTAATAAAATCATGATTATAGGTATTAGGCAAACGAAGCAAAGGTGAAAATTTTAATATGTTAGAGCGACAAACCTTAATATAAAATAAAGTAAATGTACGTGTTTTATGTAAACAATTATTAAAAGCAATATTTGAAATTTTGTTAGTTAATATAATTTTTTGATTCACAAGATTATATAAAATTTTAAGATCTCTCATTTTTCTTCTAATGGATAGGGATAGATAATGGTCTTTTAATTTAATGTACTTAGAAAATTTGTCATAAACCAATTGAATTTTGATAATATCTCGTTTGGAACTGGGATTCCAAACGACAGATCCATATTCTAAAATTGGCAAAACCAAAGAGAGAAACAATTTATATTTTATAAAACTACTAAATTGTCTACCATGCCTTAAAATTGCACCCATAATTTTAAAATCCTTATTTACTACATTTTCAATATGATGATGAAATGATCCATTGCTTGCAAAAATAATTCCAAGGTCTTTCTGAGTATCAACAAACTTTATATTATGATCTTCAATATAATAAGGACAAATTATCATTTCAGATTTTTTGGAATAAGAAACTGTTGAACACTTATCCATATTAATATCCATTTTATTATTTCTACACCATTTCACAAAACTATTGATAACTTTTTGTAATAATATGCAATCATTAATTGAGTTTATATTCCTAAAAATTTTACAATCATCTGCATAACATAAAATATGCGAAAATTCTAAACTCTCTCCCAAATCATCAATATAAATGTTAAACAATAATGGTGCAAGGATACTGCCCTGAGGTACTCCTATATTACAACAATATGGATTAGAAGAATTATTCTTAAACTTTACACAAGCTGTTAATAATAATAATAATAATAATAATAATAATAATAATAATAATAATAATAATAATAATAATAATAACAACAACAACAACAACAACAACAATAATAATAATAATAATAATAATAATAATAATAATAATAATAATAATAATAATAATAATAATAATAATAATAATAATAATAATAATAATAATAATAATAATAATAATAATAATAATAATAATAATAATAATAATAATAATAATAATAATAATAATAATAATAATAATAATAATAATAATAATAATAATAATAATAATAATAATAATAATAATAATAATAAGAAACAACCCCTGAATTTCTGTTCTCTGAGACCTATATAATGCTAAACAAAATCAATGATATGACTTTGAACCCGGTCAAGAAATATCTAGCATTTATGGGAATGTTGTCCTTTAACATTAACCATATAACAAAAAAACAACCTCCACCATCAAGACTTTTGTCTCTGGCAGATCAGTTACACCAGAGAATAATCATGATTAACCCATCACACTGCACCCAGCAGTATATATTCAAGCTTACACATGCATACAATAAAGCATGTGAAGAACTCAAAAGCTATCTGAAGATAAAGAAAAGCAAGGTATGCCTAACCAGGCTACACACTTGGACAAGAGATTATATAAGATGGGTGCTGGGGAACCAACCAGATGTAAAAGTGCCAATGGCACTATATACAAATAGTGGAACATATGCAGGACACAATATGATTATGCCAATTTTTGAATATTTTAAAGAAAAATTACAAGAAAGACAACCATATAAAAAAATACCACATAATCTGTTTGGCCCACCAGAGACAAAAACCACATTCACAAAAGATCTCTTCACAACAAAACTAAATACTATTCGAAATGCTTGCCATCCAGGTAGTCCTGGAGTTCCATTGTTTGTATTAAAGCATCTAAGTAAATTCACAACAGAATATTTGTGTCAGTTAGCAAACCATCTAGCACAACAAATTCAACCCATGGAGGGTGTCTATCCAATAGCCATAGTACCCTATAATAAAAAGAAAGCAATTATTCCACCTATTACAGACCTCAGACCAATATCTATGGGACCTTTGCCAATCAAAATTCTGGAGAAAATTATTAAAGATGAAATTGAACCGTATATAATGCCACTTATCTCCGAAGCACAATATGCAAAGAAAAACTCTTCAACAACAGAAGCAGCTTTATTCTTCAAAGCAATTCTAGCAACAGTAAAACAGCGGAAAAAATACGGACCCGTTGTTGTGCAGCTTGACATAGAAGCTGCATTTGACTCAGTCAATATATACACACTTCTAAAAATGCTAAAAGACACAGAAATTCCTAGAACACATCTATATATAATTGCTAACCTGCTTCTGAACAGAGAGATTTATATAACTTTAAATGGAAGAAACTCACCATCTTTCACACCCACCAAATCTATATCCCAAGGATCCCCTCTTAGTTCACTATTGTTTATATTTTACATCAATCCCCTTATTAAAAGCATACAAAATGCATTTACTGGGATCGAGATACCAGACACAACACAGCACACTACTTGCATCGCCTATATGGATGATGTTACCATATTCCTAACATCAAAAAAACAAATACCGCAACTCCAAAAGATATTACAAGAATATTCACAAAAATATGAATTATCATTTAATCCAGCAAAAACCACAGCCTGGTCTCTATACACTGGTAAACCCTGTACATCAATTTACAAATCAAAACCAAACTCTTTTCTTGGGTTCCCATTTCATATGGGAATTACAGGAATGAGATGTCATATCCAAAATAAACTTAAAGAAGAAGCCACAAAAATTATAAACTCCTTGTCCAAGGCATATCTTTCACTATATTCCAAAGTACAGTTAATTAACCAGCTTATCACAACCAAAATAACTTACTATGTACTGGTTATTTCATTCTCAAAGGGGTTCATTTCAAAAATTAAAACCATATATAATAAACTACTTTGGGCCAGAAAAACAGTAGCAATTTCCACAAAAAAATTTAGCTAACCTCTAATAAAAAATGGACTTGGCTTGCACAACATCAATGTTTTTCATATACAGAAGTTAAGGAACTCAATAATCACAATACTTGCCAAATACCCCAAAATTAACCACTTGCTAGAAGTTACTCCAACAGATAGACCACCTCCAAAAGGTTTTTTTTTCACCAACATTATATACCAATGCAAAACCACAGACAAGATTCCAGAACAGTATTTGCATAAGTATTCATACTGGGATATTTATGGTTTAATAAACAGAGAAACAGATACTAATGTTATACAACCTATGCTAGGAATTAACAACAAGAGACTACTCAAGGAATATAAAAAATGGGCTCTAGAGCCCAAATACTTTGATTTTATCATGAAAATCAATCTCATTGCCTTGCCAACAACCCACTTTCTTTATCATAAAAGAATGTATATATCTATTGACCCCTTCTGTGGACTCTGCCATCGAGCAGAAGAGACACTGGACCACTTTATTTATCAATGTGTAGCACTTAACCAAACACGGCAGATGATATGTAACACCTACAGAAAACTGGGTACAATCATTAATCACATAATAGCTGCTTTTCAGGGAAGATCAATACCTAGTATTAGGGCAGCCACATTTGTTCTATATGCGTATTGGTGCACCCAATGTACTTTCTTAATTGGCAATAACACCAGATGACACCCAGCTACATTTAGCAACAAACTGCTACAAATTCGAAATAGAGATAAAATAATAACCAACCCCCACTTATATGCAGCAACATGGTCATTGTTAAAACAACCATCAATGCTGTGAATGCTGCAAAGAAAAACTATCATACAACTAACATTCAAAGTGATATGCGGACAAAACTGAATAAGCTCCTCAAACTTTAGAACTCTGATTATTTTTGCTTGTTTAATTTTTATATTGTTATAGTCCATTAACCACAAAGTGTAACCACTAAATTCATTTATATGTGTTTACCCTAATATTATTCATTGTATGTTAAATTTCAAATTTTCTAGATGTAAACTTATGTAAACCATTGAGATCAATAAAGCCTTTATTGAAACGTAATAATAATAATAATAATAATAATAATAATAATAATAATAATAATAATAATAATAATAATAATAATAATAATAATAATAATAATAATGTTGATGATGATGATGATGATGATGATGATGATGATAATAATAATAATAATAATAATTGTCATAGTAATATATTAGTAATAGCACTAGTAATCATAGTTGTGATTATATATAGGGAAAAAAATAGTAAGTATGAGCTTCAAAAATACAAAAAAAAAAATCCCAAAAAAATACCATAGTTTCCATACAACTCAATCTCCTGTTCAATGATATTCACAGAATTGTGCATTCTCATTGGATTTACAGCAGTCCAAATTCAATTAAAATGTTTTTTTTTTTTTAAAATCTTATGGAGTTTCTCATTCTCTTGCTGGTTTTCAGAAAAATCAGATATTATACAAAATTGGAGTTGAATACAATTTCTGAGTCTGACAATATACACAAATCCATCTTTAACTCTTGTAATTATTACAATATAAAGAAATTCATGCACACATATCTGGAAATGAATTACTTAAATTTCTTAAACAAAATAATTCCAAAATCTTGATTCACTAATGAATTTCATAGTAAAAGGATGACTCATGCAAACATTGATGCTATCTGACCATTGCATAGAAACAGAGAAGTTACTATAAATACTTTAATTTTATATGACTTAATTTATAATCCTATTATTACTTAATATCTACCTTAACACTGACTCCAGTTTTTTGCCTAATAATTTTACATTGGATTATATTTTTTTACTTCTGGTTTCTAATATAAAATTTTTAATCCTATATAATTAAAAATAATTACCATTTTAAAAATAAATAAAATGATAAAAGACAATCTCTTGCTATTGCTGGAGGTAGATGCACAATATGGTTGCATTCACCACCATCTTCATTATGTTTACATGGCTTGAATCACTGAGCTGAGATTGTAATTATATGTAAAAATTAGAATAACATTTTCATTAAATTACTCATTCTCATTTTAGAATTGCAAATTCATATATTTAGAGCTATTAATTGCATTAAATCACAGCATATATTGTTTAAATCACACACACACACATATATATATGTATATAATTTTTGATTATCGCCATTTTACTGTGTATTTTTTTTCTTTCTGATGAAAACCAGTCCTCTGGTTGAAATATTATATTATTTATTGGATTTATAAGTCTTTATTTTTTTGTTTTTATATATATATATAATTTTAAAAATCATTTTAATTTTAATGAAATTCTAAAAAAAAAATAGTATTTTCATAAAATTTTATATTTAAAATTATTATATAAAATTAATAAAAAAATTATATTTAAAAAGCCATTAAATTAAACCAGTTGAAGTTTTCAAGCAGTGTTTTAATGATTGAAATATTACAATTTTAATAAAAGAATAAAGAAAAAAAAAAAAAAAACCTAAAAAAAAACTAATTGAAATTAAAAAAAATAAAAATCTATTGGGAAATGGATTTAGATTAAATACTTTTTTTTTTCATTTTTACTTTTAAATATTTCTCAATAATAAATATGAAACTTCAATTAATAGCCTAACACTTAAAAAGCTTCAGTGAAATCATTAAAATCTAATTTTATTCTGTGAAGTCGATTGAGCCTTTTTCTAACACAATAAAATAGAAAAACTTATTAAAACTCAGAACAGTTTTCAAAAAGTCACCTGAAGTGATGTTAATCAAAAACCGTTTTATGCTGTTACAAATAACATAAAACCACCAATAGCTGAAATTGTTAAAGTAGTATCAGTAATAATAATAATAACAATAATTCATTCAAAATCACTTACACGTAAACTCATTTGACTGTAGTCTATTAGAATGAAATTTATATAAACAGTTAAGAAAAATAACATATTACTTTTTAAGAAATATAAGGGGAAGTGTTGTAAAAGAAAAAAAAGCTATAAACTTTTGGATTAATTTTTGTCATTTTGATTTTCATTTTATTTTTTTTTAAAATATAAAAAAAATGTGGGTGGTATTTTCATTTTTACTTACAGACTGTTCATCATGTCTTTCGAATCTACTCTATGAACAAGTGGCTACATTCTCTTATTACTGCAACCGTTAAATAAGGAACAACATATCTTTGAAAATAATTTTTACATTTACTATTACCATCGATCAAATTATTTTGGACACTTCGCCTTATGTATCTAATTAAAACTTTTTTTTCACGTCATAGCATCGGCCGGGAGGCGAACCCGCAACAACTGTCTGCAAACAACTACTTGCTTACAAGGCGGCTTCTCTGACCTCTCGGCTAATAACGCTTGACTTATTATTGCAACATGTTTCCAATGATAGTGACTGAAGTATTAGTATTGTAAAAGAAATAAATAAATATAATACAGTGTAGGTTGTTCAACTAAATTTAAGACAAATAATGCAGTGGATAATAATTGACCAAAAATGAAAATTATTCTCAGTAGCATGCTAGAAAAATATCAACCGATTAATAAAATCGCTAGAGTCAACCTGCCACTTTGCCGATTTGGGTGTTAAATATAGATAACTTTCTTTAAAAATAAACATTTTATTTGTTTTACAATGGATTGCATGTCTTTATGATAACTTTGCACTCCATAACATGTCTAATTCATAAAGATCATCAAATCATTAGATTTGGATAACAATGTATTTAAACAAAATAAATCAGATTATCACATGTTTAAAAATAATTTGTTTTATCTTGTTACCCAATAATTCTCATTTATCGTCCAAGCAAGAAGTTCAAAATATAATGTTTAATTTGAATCATTATATTAACTTTTCATTTTTAAGTGGAAATAATGCAATGCAATGGACTATGACTTCTTTCTTCTCAGAGTCAGGAATATATCAGCCACTATGCCCAAAGAAACCCGTTAGCCACCATATCTCCCCTTTTCATTCTCCACTCTAATTTTTTCAATATTCTTCTCTATCCTGCTCCATCCCATTTCGACAACATTATCTTTATCCATTCTGTTGCATTTATATCTAAATTCCTGTTATCTTTTTCTAAACCCAGCATAATAACCCAAAACCTACTTTTTGTATAATCACTTTGTTTATATTTATTCTCCATAACTTCATTATTTGTACCATTTCTGCTTTAAACATTTACATTCAATTAACAAACACCTAAAATTTTTCATGTCTTCCTTGCACAACTTGCAAACTAAATGGTCCATATTTCTCCATTTGTATTTATATTTCCTTGTTGCTAATGATACTGTTTTAGCTTAAGCAGTAAACCATTTTCCTTGATATTATCATAAATTAGATCACACTCAATATAATGTTTACTATATATATATATATATATATATATATATATATATATATATATATATATATATATATATATATATATATATATATATATAAACTATTTTACTCTCCATACTTTTTTTGGTATCTTTTCAACTCACTATTTTTTATTAATGCATCAATTTTTCTATTCCATTTCTTGCCACTATAGCACTAGTAATTTCCCTTACAAAATCATCCCACCTTTTGTATAAGTATACTGACATAAAGTCTTTACCTAAATCTTCTGCATATCATGCTTCTTTTCTCACCCACTTTGTTTCCTGTCATTTAGTCATAACCCAATTAAATAATATTTTGGCCATGCTCTTATTGTCTATAATTGCAATCTATCAAATGTTTTATTTTGCTTTTTGAATCTCTATAAAAAAACTTGAATTGCCTTTTTTGTCATTCACACATCTGCATCTAATGCATATCTTCCTACTTCTCTTTGTATTTTTTTAAAATAATCTAACATCCCTTTACTGACACATAATGTATTGTTACGATACATTAACACTGTGACTGCCACTAACTTACATACAATTTTTGTTATATCATATTTAATATATAAAACCATTGTTAATTTCTTTATCAGTTTCTTTCTTCTCTTCGCTTCATTTATTATTTTTTCTCCATTAATCTAAACAATTTCTCTGATTATTTAAGATGGTTTCCAAATAATTATATTTATTTGCCACATTTAACATTATATCCCCAAATAAAAATTACTTTTCTTCTCTTACTCCAGCATTTATCATCATTGCTTTGATTTTTTTTTCACTAAATTTAATTCCCATCCTTTTACCCACCCTTGTGTATATTTTCACCATAACTTCTATATCTTCACTATTTCCTGTTCACAAGAAAATATATATAATCAGCAAATAAAAGACCTGTTGATAAATATATACTCCCTTTCCATCTACTAATAATATCTCTACTTTTCTTCCTAGTCTTTCTATTTCTCTTTCTATTTCTCTCAAGTATAACAAAAACAAAATAGGTGACATAGAGATAATTTTTTTGGTTCCAATCCACTTTTACCTCTAACAGATTCTATATTTCCTAATTGATATGTATAGTAATTATTTTCATGTAATAATATCCATTAAATCTCCATTCATTTCCAAATTTACTAAACTTATCCATAATTTATTTATATTTACTCTACCATAAGCCTTTTCTATATCTATAAAGCTTTTATGTAACTATCTACTTGTATTTCTACTCATATCTATAAATTGTGTGACAACAAAGAAACTATTTCCTAAACACCCGTCCAATTGAAAACCTCCTTGCATTTCTCCCACAATATTATGTTTTTTCATCCATTTTATCTTCATTTTAGCCAACATATATGCAAAAACTTTACATAACACTTCCATTACTGCTATTGGTCTATAATTGTTTAACTTTCTATGATAATTACCCTTTCCTTTAAATAATAGTGTTATTCTTGTACTTTTGACCTATTTCCAAAATAAATGACCATCTCTGCTGCACATACATCTAAACCTCTTGCTTTCCACTTTTTAATTTTCTTCCCTGCCTCATTCAATTCATTCTCTGTAAATCTAATATTTCCATTATTATATGCTTTCATGTTTGTTATCACTCCGTTCTTCATGTCTAACATCTTTTCTATATCCTTTACATACTGATTTAAAATTGTGTCTAATTATTCTCTAGAGCTATACTTTTTTTCCTCATCATTTAGTAACATTATCTCCAACTCCCCTACAATCATTCTTTTAATATATTTATATTTTTTTTTTACTCCTATCTTTTTGAATTTTATTAATATTCTCCAATAATTTACTATTTAATTATCTTTTTATAATTATCTATTTTAGCCAACTTCTTTCTTGGTAAATAATTTCCCCATTTAATATGAACATTTTTTTTTTCACTTTCTTTGCTTTTAATAGACATTTATATTCTCTGCATGCTTTACCCCTCTATTTTGCACTTTTACTAATTCTCATTTTTCTATTACTTCAATTTTTCTAAATATTATCACCTAATAGCCTATTTGCCACTTTTCCCACTCACCCTACTAGTTCTTATATTTATCCTCAACAAACTACTCCATAATTTCATCTACTTTTATTTTATATTCTTCTAACTTATTCTTATCATTCATTCCCCATCCACATCTTTCACTAACCTTTCTATATTTATTACTCTCTTCCACCACATTACTAATCATTTCTATTATTAAGAAACTATGATCACTATTACATACTCTCTTATTATAAAACACTTTAATTTTTCATACATTATTTATTGTCTCTTTCTCTACTAATACATAATCTATTGAGTGAAATATATTATTTCTAGACCATGTCTATTACCCTTCATAAACATATGGTAAGTTTCCAATGGTTAAATTCACTCTCTGACAAAAATATTTCAAATGTTGCCCATTCTTGTTATCCACATCATCAATTTCTTCAATATGTTCATTCATATCATCTATAATCATTATTTACTTCCTGTTTTTTGGAACCCTATATATCCTTAACTAGGCATTCTTGTATGCTACTGTTCCACTCCATTATAGTTTGACTATCACCAGTGGCCATATACACTATATACACAATTCATTCTTGTCTTCATTCACAAATTTTCTTGATGCTTAACAGTATTTAATTATTTTTTGACATAACTTCTATATGATCACCTTTTTTCTTTTCCATTTATATTCTGCCATACCAAGTTTTTCAGTCTAGGATTTTCTTCTTCTCTTAGATGTGTTTCCACTACTGCTAATAGTTCAAATTCTTTATTTTTAACTGTTGGTTTATTTCCAGCCAATTTTCTGGTCTCATATCATCTTGTATATTCAAATATCCAATTTTAACAATTTTTTTTTGCTACCCTTTTATAAATTCTTTAAACTCTTTCTTCACTATTACACTATTAATTACCTTGCTTATTATTAGTTTTACATATCTATTCCCTCTTCACATCTACATTTCTATGTAAATCAGATACTTTGTTTCCTTCTTATATATTATCCATTCTTAACCTTTTTCTTGATAATAAGATAATTTAAATCCTACTCCCCTTTATATGTTTACCAAATTATAGTTTTATAAATCAATCCCCTTCTAATGTCTCACTTCCATGTTTTGCTAAGTGCAATCTACCTTTACTATATAACTCCCTTTTATTAATAAAAAAAATCCCTCTTATCCAACAAACATAACATTATTTCTCTCACATAACTTTTTCAATCTGTCATTTATAGAAGGTGACCTCTCTAACATATATCCATTATCAAATCTTTGTATTAATTCAACTATTACTACTCTTTATTTAATCTTACACAAATCCATTACTCTCTCTGATTACTCTGTGAAATTAATTGTTCGTATTATAAAATAAACATCTCTACTTCTTTATTTCATTATCTTATCTGTAACACCCCTACTTCTACCTCAAGAAAAACATACTATTACATACATATTTCTATTTTTCTTTGCAATTATATCTCCACATTCTTTAATTAAAAATCTTTTATCAAGACGGACTCATAGTTTACTTTTTTTAATTCTTCCATAACATTCACTTCTACCTTCTTGACTTTTTTATCTAGTTCTTCCTTATCATTTCTATTCAATAATTTCTTGATCTGTTCACACTTTATCTCTAACAATTTTAATATGACTTCTACATCCTTTATCTACTCCTTTATCTTATTTATTTTATAGCTAACCATCTCCATTACACTACTTATTTTGTTATCCATATCTCTTGTCACTTCACTAAATACATACTCTATTCTGTCTTCCTTAACTACATTATCCTCCATTTTTCTTGACATTTCTTTACACTATCTGCACTTAGAAACCATTTTTCACCTCTTTTATCACATTTATAGATGTTCCACATAACCATACACCTATTAAATTTTTCCTAGTCTTTTTTAAGCACTTCAAATGAAAAACATTATCACATAAGGTACATTCTAGCAAAGTACATCTAATTTTCTTCTGTTCCTTATATACACATTGAGGGATACAAATAAAATCCATATTTCATTATTTTTCAATTTCTTTATTCTATATTTAAATTTACGTTTTTTCCACTACTCTTCAAGCCTCTTTATATATATATATATATATTGTAACAATTTTTTATAAATTAATATCAATATGTATTTGTAATTATTAAATTAATATAAAAGATATGTATTGGTAACTATAATTTGTAACCATTTCAATATGTCACATTTGTAACCATAATAAATATTTAGATAGGGGAAATTATTAATTATTAGATATATGCCTATCCAATCTGTACCATGTAACTATATCAATTCATAATAGCATAGATAAAGAAATTATAGAATCACTGTGCCACTTGAAAATATCAGCATTAAAGATTCTTGGTATTTATTTATATATTGGGGCAGTCATTTGAACAATAAAACATACTGGACATTGTCATCTAATAAAAATAATATTAAACATAGCAACTGAATAAAAATACCCACTGTGAGATTTCTGGAGTGCCTTATGCTTATCTCCAATACTAGATTCTTCTAACAAAGAATCCTTCTATCCTTCTTTCCAAATATATAAGACCATTCATGGTCATATGCACACACTGGTGCTGTTCATGACAACTTATAAAAAAATATATTTTATAAAACTAATATTATGAAGTTGGAAAGGGATGATATCACTCTTTATTCAGTTTAGCTAAGTACATGTGTTTTCCCATGAGCGCCACTAGATTGTTTTCAATCTAGATAAGTATCTATTTATAGTGTACTTGAGTTCAAACTCATTCAGTACATATTTATTACACATGACTTGGATGACTATTGAACAAAAATGACATTCTTACATTTTATCTATATTGATAAAATTACAAGATCCCAATATTACCAAAGTTTATACTATAGATCAAAGATTCTTATAGACATTGCTAGCTCATTAGCGTATATTGATGAACAGACATGTATAATCCTATTAATGGCTTCCAAACAAGCATGTGAAGACCATTATTGATATTGATGGCCATTTAATTAGATTATTTATCATAATAAAGGTAATAATGATGATGATGATAATAATATCATAATAATGATAATAATAGTGATGTCATAATAATGATTATAATGGTGATGATGATACCAGCCATGGCTTATCAATAAATTCACAACAATAAATTCATCTTTATAAACTTATAGGCATCTATTAAAATTATCATATTTCATACTGGGATTTAATAATACTAATGGTGATGATTGATCATCATGAATCTCTTTGCACAATATTCAATTTTCTATAAACCCTTATTTACTAAAACATATTCATTACGCTAAACATTAAATTTAATGATTATAATTTATTAATGATGATTGATGGCGATCATAACTTTTATATAGTATTATTTGAAACATTTTTAACTAATAACATGATATCCATCTTTGATGAGGATGATCTAAATTCATGGACACAACACAATTTTAGCTTTCTATGTTGAACTATAATTATCAAAATTTGGCTATTCTCAAGCATAATCCTTAAATACTTAAATATCAACATTCTGGTTTACCTATTATTTTGCGGACGCTTAATATTTGCAAGTGATTGCTCAATATATATGAATGGTAATACTTAATAACTGCGAGCAATGATAACGAATTAAAATGATAGAATAAGGACAAAAACAAAACAAAAAAAAATATTCTTAATAATTACTCGGAAACCAATTAAGATATATAATTATATTTTATTAACACTACTACTCTTTCTTTTCTTCTTTAAAGTTAAATCGACAATTAAATAAATGGCTTATTAATATACAAAATTTATATACGTATAAGCAAATAAACTTAATATATAGGTTTGTCATCTTTCTTGATATCTCAAAATAAGCTGACTTAAATCAATATTAGAAAAAAAAATACATATTCTATAAATGCTTATTTAAGACTTTTCTTACTCATCATATCATAAAATAAATTTCAGGTGTTACTTGTATATGTTATTTCATTTCCATTCAAATGTAATGCCCTACTTTTTAATTTACCATTTTAAACTAATCATATATAACCTATTCTTTGATGTGTTTGGGTAAGCAGTTACACATTCACGCATTCGGTAATGTTAACATATATGTTTAAAATGTATACCCAAAAATCACATATATAAAAATATATTTTTCTTTTGCAACCTTATAGCGAAAGAAAATAAAATACATATATTAATTTTTAATATGCAACAAGATAAAATAAAAATAAAAAAAACATTATAAATGCATATATCTATAGGTTGCTCATCATCATTAACAACTGAAGAACAATTAAAAAAAAACATTTCAACATTACAATATATAATAAAAAAAATAATGAAAAATTTAAGTTTAAAGATTTAAACTATGTTTGTGCTATGTAGTGAGATATTGCAAATAACTATAGATAAACAAGTCTTTAATGTTTCTGTATCAAAAAAGAAAATTGCTTTGACCAGTAAATTAAGGTTTACTTTTAATAAGTAAAAGAATAAAATCGGTTAAAGAAAGTTCATATTTACCCGTCTACTTTTTACTTCTTATTAATGTCCTGAATTTGAATTCTCAGACTGCTTTTCTTTGCTCACCAATAACAACAACAACAAAAAAAAAAGAAAGTTATTGCAGATACTTTTAAGATAATGCTGAATCAATTGACTTTGCTTGTTTCTTCAATTCCATTATTATTTACTGTTGATTGGCTTCCTTCTACCATTTAAAAAAAAACATTATTATAAGTACTTTGAATAAGTAGGTACCGGTGGATTTGCTTGTCTCTCTCCTTTAAAAAAAAAAATTGCTGTCGACACTTTAGATGATTGAGGTAAATCAACAAAAATTTGATTTATGGCTTCAAACTTGGTTCTACATAGCTGTTTTAAATTTTCTTTTCCTCCTATTTCCTCTTCTCCATTGGTTCGAAGGCAATGAGCTTTTAATAAGACAAGAACTCGGAACAAAGCATTCCATATAGCTTGCATGGTTGGCTTCAAAATTTATCATTTTGTTGGTTATTACTGGATACATGACTTCATAGATAGATCAGCGATTTTGACTCATTCTGTATTAATCAGGAAGCAGAAAAAATGGTTTAGCAATGCAGAGGCATTGTATTATGCATAACCAAATATGTTAATATCATTTTTTATATAATTATTACTAAATTCTAATAAATTCAATCTTGTTCCATTTTCCTCTTCTTTTATATTGCTGGAAATTGCTTTATATAAACGCACATTTCATTTGCTCTCTTTTTTTTCAACTTTCAAAGAGTGAGGAAAAAAAAAATTAAAGCGTTCGCTTACATTTCTGCTTAAGAATAATAACAAGGAAGGACCGACTGAGTTGAGTCTCAAAATAATAATAATAATTTGAGTGACTCTCACTCTAAAAAATTTATGACTAACTGATCATCTCTCTAAAAAAATTTAAGAATAACTGATCTTCTCTTTAAAAAAAGTTTATAACTGACTGCCTGCTCATCTCTCTAAAAATTTTATAACTGACTGCCTAAAAAAATTGTTTAAAATCATTTATATCGCGAATTTCAATCAAAGAAAAAAAAACATCTGGAAATCTTTATCTTTAAAAAAAAATCAAAGCTTCACAAGTTTGACTTAAAATTGATGCTATCATTATCTACATCAAAGCACCTCTTTTGTAAAAATAATTTTAAGATACAGATAACAACAAAGCTGGCGACCTATAGCCATCAGAAATAAGTGTAAAAGCATCTTTGTGTTTGTACAGATCTATTCATTGTTTCACACGTGTACATTTTTTTTATCTCCTTATCTAATAATCCTTATTTCACACCTTTCTGACTTACTCTATTTTAACAAAATGAAAGTTAAATAAATTTAACACATATTATTTAATAAAATATTATATAATAAATCATAAAAAGAACTGCTTATTCATAATAATAAATCTATACATATAAATCTCTGTATGTATAAAAGAATAAAAAATTTTTTTTTTTTTTTTAATTGAATACTATATATATCTACATATATATATATATATATATATATATATATATATATTGTAGATATATATATATATATATATATATATATATATATATATAAACATTTTTTTAAAAAAATATGATTGAATAATATGCTCCACTAACCATACACACCCAACGTCTTCCTCAAATAAATCAGTCTCTTTATTAAGTTAAAAAATCTTATTAGCAAATCTTAAAAAAAAAAAAAAACAATCAACTAATTTTATGTATGACTTAGATTTAAAGGCATCTTGCAGTAAACATACACAAAATATTATTTTCTTTTCTTTTTGAAATGACTTATTGAATTACTTTCCAGACATTAGCAATATATTTCCTGATCTTTCGAATATTCATTAAATCTATATTTCTGCACTTCAATTTCTTTTCACATCCATTCACTAAGCAGCAACAAAACCTTTTCAAGATTATATTAAAAATATATAAAACTTTAACTTATCTTGCAGCCATGTCTTAGCAAGGTTGTTAAACATATTACAAATTTTCAACATTAAGCAGTGACACCTCTGGTAGAAATTCATATAAATAATACTCCTTATTTCTATACAATTTTAATTTATAAATAATTACTTTTTTATATATCTGGAAAAAAAGTAGCCATTTTAATAGATTTTTATGTAATCTCTATGTTTACCACCTACAAAGAAAAAACAACAACTTATACCAAACATTAAAGATTTTACAAGAAAAAAAATTTATTCAAGTAGATTATTTTCTAATAGAATGTATTTCATAGCAAATGTTGTCAGATATAATAATCATACTTTTCTTATCATAGCAGTATTTTCTACTTCACTATATAGCTGATTTTTTTCAAAGCCAGAATTGTTTGTAAATTACATAAAAACAGCCTTCATTTATCAACATTAATAATTTTCAATATCCTGTCAGAACACTTTTTTATTGGGATGACCTTTATTTCATAAAATAAGTGTTGCTTTGACACCAGATTGAAGATTATTGTTGTTTATATGCATGGATTGCTTTTATGTATATATTAAAATTGAAATGTTGAATGCTCCAATTACAATAAACCATTAGTTAGGCAAAAATAAATATCTATACTATGGTTAATGTGCATTGAAATAGTAATGGTTAAATTTAAATATATATATATTGTATATATATATAAATATACTATTTCATTATCTATATATAACACATCATATAAATATATATATATTGTAACGATATATAAATATGCCATTACATTAATTTGAAATAAAAACTTTTAAGTTCGCAAATAAAAATAAATGTATTAAAAAAAAAAACTAAACGCTAAAATTAAAATGTTTGTTAAACATATATATATATATTCGCACAGATGCAAAACTTTAAAAATATATATTTTTTTATAAATAAAAAAGTATTTGAATGTACTTTTTTGATAAAAAAATACAAGCTTTAAATGTAAAAATATTTTAATAAAGAAATAATGTGAGTAAAAATGGAAACAGGTATTAATTAATTACTGTAATCTGTAAATGGAAATGATTGTTTATTAATTGAAAAGCAGTCTAGCCTTGGGGCTCTTGTGTAATTAAAAAGTCAGATGAAAATTAGATAAGAGAATAAAGGGAATTAGCTTGACCAATGGAAGCACCAAGCCTCAGCCCAGACTCTAATGAAAATGATGGATTAGTGATGTTTTGTTAGTTGAATCTGTGTGGATACTATAAAAAGAGAAATACAGTTTTCCATAGGGTTTTTTCCAACTTGGTTTGGTGAGAAGAACAGTAAGACACACTTGTCATTCTCTCTCACTTATTTAAAAAATGAAAAGACTATGATACCATGATCCAGCTAATGCCACCTCCAGAACATTAGATTGATCTTCCAATGGAGACATCACAGGAATTAAAACGAGAACCTGGACTCTTTTTCCGTAAGCTATATGAACTGAACAATTGTTAAAATCATAAAATTAATTAAGAACTTTCATCAAGAGTTGACAAGTTTAATAAATAAGCTAACCTAAATTTTGAATGAACTTTTATCTGACTTTTGTAAGTTTTCAGATTAATTAATAATGTTTAATTTTATATATTTTGCGTTTGATAAAAATCATTTCCATTTTTTTTCTTATTGTATAAATTATTTAAATGCATGAAATTTAAGTTGGGTATAGACGTTGCATGGATTCGTTAGCAGTTAGTTATGTTGCTGTTTCATATTCAATTGAAATATATAGGTCATTGGTGTCATTGCAGCATCTTATGATGAATGCTATTGGGCTTCTTGTATTCCCTCTGCAATTGACGTTATCTATGACTTTGTATTTTGATGTTTATTCTGGAATGTTTTTAACTGTGGAATCTATGCAGCCAATCTATACTCAACATTATAAAACAAATTTTATAAAATTCATCTGTGCGAATGTATTTAAATGCTAAATTGATTTCGGGGTGAATGACTATATAGTTTTGTAAAGTTATATTAAGGGAGGGTAATCTTAGGTTATTTATTTCGTAGTTGAATTAGGTCAATGGATTGGATATATTTGTGTAATTAGTAGATGTAGTATGAGTTTCGCTATGTGCAGAATCACTGTATACACCACACCAACCCTTTGCCTATGGATGGGATTGTAAGTTGGTAAAAAGGACCGCGGTCCTTTCCTATGGAGTTTTTATTTTATTGTTCTTCTTGCCATACAGATGTAACATTCCTGTATTGGTCAAAAGTCAATGTCTTCTCTAACTATATGGTTCAGATGTCCATTCCTGACAGTATAGTATATTTGTGCTATTGTATTTCATGCTACATTGAATACATAAATGTATCAGATGGATTGATGCAGGTTTGACTGCGAACTTTTGGCCTAAGGTTAAATAAGGCATAGAATATTTTCTTTTCAAATGCAGATCTATGTAGTCTATTCATACTCGACCCTCTTAATAAAATATTAAACTCATTGAAATCAATTTAAATGTAAAATTAAAAGTTAATATAAAAATCTAAAATGTTAAATTTATTCCTCAAAATTTAAATGATTCAAAATTTTATATGTGCGTAAATAAATATTTTTATGTGTTAATTTCTGGCAGTGGCTTTTATTTTTTTATATTTAAAATATAAAGTTATATTTATTATCTCTGCTACTCCCTGAGCTAGTGACAATGGGCTAATGATCTAAATATTTAAATAAAGTGGAATCTTAACAGCACATATCTGCCTACTTTATAATTTTTTCTAGGTTCAAATGCCTAGATGGCACCCTTGTAGTGCAGATTGTGGTTAGATTTGCTCTCCACTCCTTTTAGATCATTATAATATATATATAATTATGTTATCTAAAGTTATGTGATGAAGGTGACTTATAATGTAGCAATTAATGTTAAACTAAGTACAATTACTTCAAAAAAGTTTAAATTCTTTTTTTTTTTTCATTTCAATAAATAAAAAAAAATGAAACTTTAAGATGCCAAATCTTTTAAATAAAAATATTACTTTTGGTAAACTTACTAGTGTCATCATTTTTTATAAATTATTAACATTATCCCTGCATACCCTCCAGTGAATTGTATGATTTTTGAGACTTGTGGATATTAATAACATAATGAATTTAATAAGCATATTGTTTATGGTGAAATTAATAACTCAAGGAAAATACAATTCCATAAAATTCTTGGATATTCGAATAATACATAATGAATACAATTTAGATTATTTTATGTCAACTATATCAATTGAAACTAGATATTTTATTCCATATGAATCACATGTACCTATAAGTCATAAGTTGTCTGGATTAAAGTCATACCTATTTTGAAATGAAAAATTATAAAAATAGATAATGATAAAATAAAAAATTGTAAATTTATTTGTTAATGATTTGTTGAAAAATGGTTATAATAAAAATGCTATTACTAATATTATTAAAAAAATTAAAAGAAATCAACAATATAATAAAACTAAAAATAAATATAATATCAAAATAAAATGGATTCCAATGCAATTTATATCAGATGAGAAGGTCAACCTTATTAGGTGAATTTATAATGATTTGTGTCATATTGATTTTTTCTCAACAAATAATACAAATAAATTATTTAAAAACTCTGAAATTCAAAATTCAAATTTTAATCAATATTGTATTATATATAAATTGATATGTAAATGTGGCTTACAGTATATCAGTGAATCTAAATGTACATTGAAGAAAAGAATAAAAGAGCATATGTTTTTTTATAATAGAATTCAAAAAAGAAACAATCAAGGAAAAATACAAATAAACCTTCAACATCAGTTATATTTGATCATAATAAATTTTGTCAATATGGATTTAAATTTGATTACAAAAATATAAAATTATGCAAATTGAACATTTCCACAATAAACATAAAATAAAAGAGGCTATGTATATATGTAATCTTATAATTAAATATTAATAAATACAGTATTCTAACATATGTAAATTACAACTTTAAAAAACACTTTTAGCCACTAGGAGAACTTTTGACTATCTTCATAGTCTTTGTCAACTACCACATTAAAAGGCTAACATTTCCACAATTATGTAATTTTTACATTTGCAGCCCGTCTTTTTATTAAATCTTGCTTATATTTATATATTAACATGGCTTACTTTATTTTCTATTTATTGTTTTTTTTTTAATTTGTAGTATTTTTACATTATTATAATTCAAATGAAAACCATATCCACATAATCTATTATAGTCATAAAAACTATTGCTGAAACATTATCATTTCCATTACAATTTTTATTTTATTTTTTGAACCCTTCTTAATAACAAGTGCTCTTTATTTTTTTTTTTTTAATATACATCTTGATCACTTATATCCTCTGCCACAATTACATCTTCTTTATAAATAATGCAATTTTTATTTTAAAATGAGATTGCACCTTTTGAATTATTTATTAATCTGTTTAATGCAAAAGATGCATAAAATGCAATATCACATATATTTTTATAATTTTCCCGTATAAACATTACTTGTTCATTTGAAATATATGGTACTGATATTTTTATTACCAGTAGACCCAACCTTATTATTAACATTTTTATTATTATATTTCCTAATAAAATTTTTAATAGTATTATGCAAAAATCATGGAATTTGGGAAGATTAGCTTTTGAAAGTGATAGTTGATTAAGACTATGAAGATAGTCATAGTCAAAAGTGCTGCTAAGTGTATAAAAGTTTTTTTAATTGCACTATGCATATATTTGTATACTGTATTTATTAATATTTAATTATAAGATTACATTTATAATTTTGAAGAAATACACACATTAAATAAGAATATCATTATATATATATATATATATATATATAATTCTTATTGAAAT
>JAQFVV010006313.1:415518-499459 GCA_028023455.1 Epiperipatus broadwayi | reverse complement strand
ATTAAAATAATATTTTTTAACGGTTTATAATTACAAATAATCTTAAAATCCACAAGAAGTACTTTGGTTTACTTTCTGGCACCTGCCTCAACTGCGATGGCAGTTGAGGCAGGTTAAGTAACTAAAAGTACTTCTGAGGATTTTAAGATTGTTTGTAATTGTTTATAAACCGTTAAAAATATTATTTCAATTATAATTACAATATTGTTTTTAATTAATGGATATTTTATATATATATATATATATATATATATATATATATATATATATATATATATATATATATATATATATCAATGGAACTTAATATGAGAAATGAAACATGGATTATTAAAGAATAGAGAAATATAACTTTCGAAATAATCATCTTAAAATGTACATTGCAGTTTTTATATAACTGAAGAATGTTAAAAGTATATCCAAATTGTTGGCAAATAAAAGCTAATAAGTCTTGCAAGTTGGTGGAAAATATTATATGTTGTATAAAAAGATTAGACTGTGAGTATAGATTCAGAGTGTAAATATTTGATATTTGAAAAAGGCAATATTTAAAAAGTTTAAATTATATAATTGATATGCAAATATTTGAAAACCAGGAACTCTTCACAAACCTGGAGCTTAAGTGTAAGTTTAGAGAATTTGAACTGAGTGTTTCAAGCACTCTCCATCTATTTACACTATCTCATACAACTAATTCACATGACCATTCACACATAGAAAAGATAAATAATCACCAATATATACAATTCATGTCAAACTAGCACTCATCAGTTGGTCCAGATATATGTCAGAGATGATAATCTGGACCAACTGATGAGTGCTGGTTTAGCACAAAATATGTATATTGGTGATTATTTATCTTTTCTACATGTGTGTTGTCATGTGTATCAGTTGTATGAGATAGTATATATCTGAGTTCAAATCTCCTGTACTTAATTGATATGCATAACTGAGATGACTGCTTTAATTTTAAAAATAACTGTCAAATGTTATTTAATCAATATCATGAAAAAATATGAAATTTTATAAAAAAATAACTTTTTGTATGACAAATGCTTCAAAGGCCAGTCTCAAGATAACAATTATGTTAATTTATCAAATGTGAATCTTAGTTTTGAACAAATGTTTATGTTAAATCTGGGTGCAAAATGTATTGCTGGTGAATGGGAAGATAGTGATCTAGAATTGAAATCAATGTTAGAAAACTCCTTAAGCATAATTAAATGTGATTCAGAAGTTGGTAAAGGTTTAGTAAAAAGTTAAAGACAAAGTCTTTCAATTATACAATGAGTTATGATTGGAACATACAAATATCTAAATTAAAAAATATATACCTAATAATAATCTAGTTTTTATAAAGGAAGATAAAGGACTAAGAATGTGTGTAATGCTAAAATCTGATTATGATGATAAAGTAATTTCTCTAATGAATACTCTTAAGTTTAAAAATTTGATAAAAATAGAAAATTTGCATATTAAATTTATTAATTACATTTACAAAAGTGAAAAATAATGTGATTGTCAATAGTGCATATACTATAAGATTTATTATTCTGCTGCAATATGTCCAAAGATTTTTTTCAAATATAAAACTACATAAAGGTAAAGAACCATTAGGTTTAATCATGAAATGGGGAGGGACATTTTATTATTAAACATGTCAAATAGTGGAAAACATGCTTCAGGAAATCCTTGGGTTTGATAAATATACAATATGTTCATCATTTGATTTTGTTGATACAATTTGTGATGTTTTATTGATAATAATGACATCATATGTACTTTAGGTGTGAGATGTATGGATTGCTTGATCAAATTGCGTCTATTAAAATTATTTCTAATGCCTTAAATTTAAAAAATGTTAATGAGAAAATAATAAGATTTATAGGTGAGACTTAAGTTTTATTGATAAAAACATTTGTGTGTTTTTTAATAATGAATTTTATAGAATGGATAATGGTTTGGCAATGGGTCTACCTGCAGTCACTCAAGTATGTAATTTTGTAATTTCTACATATGAATAATTTATATTAAAAAAGGAGTATTATCAAAAGTATATCACTGTATATTATTGAAATGTGAATGCTGTATTTGTATGTGACAAGCCAAATATTATTAAAGAATTGCTTAGAAAATTAAGTAGTTTAGATGGCTTAAAATAGATCAAATAAGATTGTTAATATGTGTTCAGTTTCTTTATCTTGAGATAACAAGAAATTCATGCAGCTAGATTACTGTATGATGATTAAACCAATAGCAAAAAGTGGTTACATTCCATATAAACCAAGAGTGCCAAAGTCACATAAAATAGCAGGTTTGAAGTTCCTTTTATTTAGAAATAACAATCTTTGTAAGTGTTCATCAGATAAAGACAAAATATTGAAATGTTTTTGAATGAATTGTTAAATGTTGGCTATGATTATAATCTTATATATAATACTATTAAACATTTTAATAGTAAATATAATAATAAAAATGTTAATAAGATCAATTTTATTGCTAATAAAAAAATATTGATATCCATACCATATATTTCAAAACAAACAAGTAAAATTTATAAGGGAAATTTATAAAGATGTATGTGATATTGCATTTTATGATTCTCCTGCATTAAACAAATAAATAAATAATTCAAAATATAAAACCTCATTTTAAAATAAAAATTGCATCATTTATAAATGGAGATGTAAGTGTTGCAGTGGATATATTGGGGGATTAGAATGTACATTGGATAAAAGAACTAAAGAACACTTGCTGTTATTAAAAATGGTTCAAAAATGAAAACAAATTGTAATGGAAATGACAATGTTTCAGCATTAGTTTTTTATGCCTATAATAGATTATGTAGATATTGTTTTAATTTGAATTATAATAGTGTAAAAATATTGCAAATTGAATGAAACAATAATAAAAGGAAAATAAAGGAAGCTATATTAATATATAAATATAAGCAAGTCTAAATAAACAGGCAGCAAATGTAAAAATCATGGAATTCTGGGAAGAATAGCTTTGAAAGTGTTAGTTGACAAAGACAACAAAGACAGTCAAAGCGCTCCTAAGTGGATAAGTTTTTTTTTTTTTTAAAGTTGTATCTTACATATAGTTGGATATTGGATTTATTAATATTTAATTATAAGATTACATATATAACTTTGAAGAAATAAAGACATTGAATAAGAATAATAGGTGCATGAATATATATATATATATATATATATATTCATGCACCCACACTACTGTATTATTGTATGCCATAAGATACATAACCATCCCAACAAGGATGGCACAAAAGAAAAATAATTGTTGCGAAATTTCATGCAAAGTAATGATGTTTGTATTTTAATATCTATATGAGTTTCGACTTTATTTTAAAAATATAATAAAATAATTTAAATGTCTATTTCGATATGTAAACTTTTTGACAATGATCTCAATTCCATTTTTTATTAAGTATAATTAATTACTGCCAATAAGCAAAATATACGATATGCTGGGAAATTGTCATCACTTCAGAAAGATTTGCTATTAATACACACCATATATATTATGTTTATTATTATTAAGATAAATTAAATTTTTTTAAGGATAGTAAAATGAACAGTTCTTGATTTTATCTTGTGAATATTTCTGCCATCGAATTTAAAATCATATTTTCAAATTCATCTTTACAAATTTATATTATAACTTAAAAATATCCTTATCAATATTTGCTCTTCAAAGTTAAACTGTTTCTTTTTTATTTTAGCCATTGAAAGATAATATAACTTGAGAGAATAAATTATATTTAAGTAAGAAAACAACATACTGACCAATCCGCCAGACCTAAGGTATATACAAATACATTTTGTTGTTGAAATTACTACATATTATAGTTATAGTAATTTTGATATTCATAAAAAAGTCTAATTTTTGTGAACATTGTGTCAAAAAAATTGAATACAGGCTGCAAATATGCCTCTGCAAATGTATAATTGATGATCACAATGCCATTTTTTGCTCATCATCAGGCTGCAATTGAAAGAAGTTAATTTTCATGTGCTATTACATATGAGGTATAATGCATTACAATGCAGTTTAATTATAGCATTCTGAGAGACTTCCATTACTCCTGAATTGATGCATTTTATATTACTTCATATATATATATATATATATATATATATATATATATATATATACAAGATTTTATTAATATTCCTATCCTCAGACCAGTTTCTAGCTCTGACTTTCATCAGTGACACATTAGGATATTTAAACATTAGATTCAAAACACCACATCCAGCCATCACTTTATCTACTGGTTAACTATTAAGTAGAAAATCTGCTGAAAGCAGATCTAGAAACCAGTCTGAGGATAGGTGTATTCTGAAAAGCTTGTTAGGAGCTATTGGCATGCTCATTATATAACATTTGTAATACAAGCTTAATAAATTAAGTCACATGGTATGTCTTAATTTTCTTATATATATATATATTATAACAATCTGGAGAAAGGTAGCTTAATGTCATCTCCACTACAGGGCACCATCTAGGCATTTGAACCTAGAAAAATTTATATAGTAGGCAGATACGTAAGTTAAAAAAAATATTTATTTTGTATATTTTGATTCCGGTCGTTAGCCCATTGTCACTAGCTCAGTTGAACAGCAGAGATTTATATTTACAATAAATTTTTATCTAAGATTATTTTAAAAAAAGAATAAATTAAGCCACTGCCAGTAATTAACATACAAACATTTATTTACGCACATATATATAAAATTTATCATTTTTACTTTAGTATGTTTATTTTAAATTTTAATTTGATTTTAGAATTTAAATTTACATTTTAATTTTTATAATATTATAAGTTTACATTTTAATTAAGTTCACACAGATGGATTTATGAAAGTTTGTTTTATAATATTGAGTATAGATCGGTTACATAGATTACATGGTTAAAAACATTTCAAAATAAACATAACTGATCAAAATACAAAATCATTGATAACATCAATTGTAGAGGGAAATTTATAAGAACCCAATAGCATTCTTCATAAGATGCCACAAGACACCAATAACTTAAAAGACATCCAACATAAATACATCTTAGATACTCACTGTAAGGTATCAGTATTTACCAAATGTCTATATATTTTGATCAAATATGAAAACCAAAAACATAATTAACCAGTAACGAACCCATGCAAGCATCTATACCCAACCTAAATTTAATGCATTTTTATTTAGAGTGTCGAGGATGAATAGACTACATAGATTTGCATTTGAAAAGAAAATATTCTTTCCCTTAGTTAACTTTAGGCCAAAAGTTCGCAGTCAAACTGGCGCCAATCCATCTGATACATTTATGTATTCAATGTAGCATGAAAATACGACCACACAAAATACTATAATGTCAGGAATGTACATCTGAACAGTGAGTAGAGTTAGAAAAGACATTGTCTCTCCACCAACAGGAATGCTACATTTGTTGGCGAGTAGGACAATAAACAAAAACTCCATAGGAATAGACTGCGATCCTTTGCCGACTTACAAACCCATCCATAGGCAAACAGAAGTTGTGTGGCATATATATGCAATCCTTCCCATAGCGGATCTCATACTACATCTACTAATTACACAAATATATCTAATCCATTGAGCTAATTCAACTACGACATGAATAACCTAAGATTACCCTCCCTTAAACTTATATATATAACTTTACAAATCTATATAGCCATTCACGCCTGACTTAAACTTAACATTTATATAACTAGTTTAATAAAAAACAGAAATCATAATAAAACTTAAAGAACAAATAAATAAATAAATGGAAATGATTTTACAAAAGAAATACATTAAGTAAAATTATAACTAATTAATAAATAACGTTGGTCAGATAGGATTCTATTTCTTATAAATTAAATACTGAGAAAGTTTATATTTTAAAGTTCTTAGTGGTTCAAAATGTTTTTAAAGTTCTTATGATTTTTAAAACGTTCCTCTTTATCCATTGCATGCCATTTAGAATCCACATTAAATCCTGTTGTCCTCAGTATAAAAAAAGTGATGTTTCATTTTTTTTATAACCACTGAAGGGATTGAAGAGTGCATCTTTTCAATCCCTTCTCCTTCAACTCCACACTAACACAACAGCCACATGCCCCCATAATCCATTATTCCACTCACTTTTTATAGTAGCCTTTCAGATCCAGTGGACATTACATCACGACGATGTGATGGTCCTTTTGCTGAGGTCCGATTCCATTGTTTTTCATTCAATAGCTACTAGTTTCTATTGTTTTCCTATCTGACCGATAGTTTACATTGACTAATTAAAATAATCATTCCCATTTTCTGATTACTTAATGAGTTTTCCAAAATTAAAGATATATTTTTATCTCTAAATCTTTTTAAGTTTTTGTTTTTAAAATACCTTTTCTATTGTTAATAAAGTTTTATTTTAATATTTTTTTTTCATCTGTGCGATTTTATATATATGAGTTTAGTATTGAATTTTAATTTTCAATTTTTAATTCTTAAAAAGGAAGTTTTATTTGCGAACTTTTATTCTTTTCAATATATATATATATATATATATATATATATATATATATATATATATATATAAAGATATATACATGGCATTATATATATATATATATATATATATATATAATGCCATGTAAAATTTACCAATTCAATTTTATATAATAATTGAATGACTCATTAGCTGTCAAGTACAATAACTTTTTGCAGTAAGAAAATGGATAACTTTTTTGTATTTTGGATCATTTTATTTAGAGTTGTCTAAAACAATAACAGCCAAAAAGCAAACTAACACAAGCCTATATATTTTATTGTAAATTGATTTTTAAATTACTGATATTAAGATTAAAAAGCAGAGCTATCTCAGCCATTTCTAAAAATCTATATTAAATATGCACGCCCGACCTAATAGACTTAATTGAAATAGTTCTGTAACCCAAATGTTTATTATATAAATTAAAAGATATTTTACATCAGCATGGTAGTGTTTATAGGTATATATTCGGTTGAATTTGATAATATTTATAAGGAACAAATAATTTTTAAGTTAAAAGTTGTGTTAAAGTTAAACTACATATTTTTAATTTAAAAGCTCAACACATTTTGTTAAAATGTAAAAAAAAAGATTTTTGCTAAAATATATTTTTGTTTTTATTTATTTGTGCATTATTCGCGACCCATTAAATATTTAATATGATCCAATATTGGATCGCAACCCAAAGATTGAGAAACGCTGATATATATATATTCTAACCCAGTATTTTTTTTTTTAATTATTATATTAGAAATTTATTTATTTTATTTCTAATATTTTTATTAGTTTAGTTTATTTATTTATCTTATTTATTTATTTGCACCTAGGACACTAATTTTTCTGGTTGTTGTTAAGGCAACCAAAATAAAGCAACATATCCATTAATTTCCAATATGATCTAAAATACTTTTCATATAATACAATTGTACATTCAATTCTCTTAAGACATGCCACGATTGTAATAACAACAATAATTGATCACTTATTAATTTAAAGAATAATTATAATAATATTAGTCTCAGGGTTCTTTGTTTCATGTAAGGAAATGCTCGGCAGTATTGTGTTGTCGAATATGACTGGCATTCTGGTCGGCTATAGGAAACATTTATTTTACTTAAATTCAATGTGTCTTCATCTCTCATATCAACTGCTATTTTATTTAAAGAGATGATAATTCTATACAATAATGACGTTTAATTTTGAATAACACAGCTTTTTTTTTTTTTTTTTTCAGAATCTCAGTCAGAATAATAAAAAGGCAAGGGTGCTTTTTGTGTCCTTCCATCATCCATGACAACACAATAATATAACTAAGATTTATTACTTAGACAATTTAACTAAATGGGAATGGAATAATGTGCAACCAAAGTTAATGGTTTGGGAATAAATTCATTTTTTTTTTTTTTTTTTTTATACAAAGGTGAATGTTTAGTCTTAAGTTTTCAACTCCATAAATAATTATCATTAAACTAAAATATAATGACATATTCCGATCTGCTTAACTTTATTTATCTGGTATATTAAGTTTTTTTTTTTTTTTTTTAAGAATTTGGAATGATTTCGGACTCAAGAAAAGGTTTTGCAAATATTGTGCAAACACTTATATTTAGCATATAAAAACAAAAAAAAATGAATCTACAACAAATTTTAACAAGACTATAATTTATTATTATCACAAAAAAAATATATATATATGAACATTTATTCAATAATCCCATAGTAATACAAAAATATAAAATATAACTGATATTAATCTGTATACTCTTTTTGGTTATGGACTAGAGATTACTACTTCTCCTGTATGCAATCATATGGTTTGATTAACTAAAAGTACATTTCATTAACAATACATTGTTTATTAAATTTTGGTAACCTTGTAGAAGCTTTTATTCAAAATTATTGACTAACTATTTTTTTTTTTAAATGATTAATCCCATCATATGCAACACGCAAAATATTAAATTTATTTCTAATACATTTACTTTATTTATGGTCTTTAATGGGATAACCTATTCTAATTATAGGCCAGTTATCAGAAGTTACATTTACCATCTTACATTTAACTTAATGCTAACTTAAGTTATGATACAAATTTTATCCATACGTATAATTTTAAAATATGAGTATTTTTTAATTACTAACCAGAATTAAATATTGCATTTGAATATTCCTTCAGTAAATAAGCGTTTTAAAACTACGCAATTTTAATTACTTTCTCCATTGATTTACTTGTCAAATACGAGCAATATTTAGCAGCACAATACAGATATTGATCTTAGTTACTAACGCACTATTTATACTAAAGTGGATCTTGAGGAACTAACACCTCCAATATAACCTTTATCTTGCCCGAACTTTCAAACTTAAGCACAATAATCAACACCTTCCATGGTGGAGCTATCTTTATTTTCACATGAGGAATATGGAATAACCACGAAGGTCTGTAAAGTAATCTACTACATTAAAATATTTTGGTGGTTTCTTGCCTCTTACTTGGGCATACAACGAACACACACGAAATACAATCCTCTCCTGGGATTTAAACGAATGAAGTATACTAAATGCTAGATAAATTCTTGATCGTCCTATCTATGAGAATCGATCACTTGGGCTATAAACATACCCGAACATTATATTTAAAATCTTCCTCTCATGGAAAACAAAGCTTTTGGGGAGATCATTTTTCATCCCACAAAATAGATACATTATAATTATTACCTATGCAAATATTAAGCATATACCACTGCTATATCTGAGCAGGATAAGTAAATACACTGATTATAATAAACTTATGTTATCGGGTATACTTTGATCAACCTCTGAAATCAATGGACATCATAGAATAAAAGTATACTAATTTTAATTTTAATAAAGGAACATTCAAAATAGTTGGTAGCATACTATCTTAAACTACATAAAGTGGATGTGTTATTTAAGAATAATTAGGAATAAATTCCTCAATTAATACAGTATAAATTCATTTCAAAACTTTAACAAGAAATATTTTGTTATAGCATTTTTTTTTTTTTTTTTAGTTACTTCTGATAATTTTCAATATTTATTTTATCCCTTAAATATCTAAATATTTTTTTCTTTTACGTATCTAACATACAAAATTTCTACCTACAATTGTATGTACTAATTAAAACACATTTTATAGATTTTTTATTTTTTCTTTCATGTTAAATATCAACTTAACCTATAATAATTATATTAAAACATACCTTTGTCATTACAAGGCTATTAAATATCACTTGACCATACAGACTTTAATCTATGTGATATAAAAAAAAATACATATCATTTATAACTTAGTTTTAAACAATCATTAATTAACAAGTGCATACTCTCTCATTAGAAAATGTTTTCTGTTGAGCAATTGGTCCAGGTGAAGAGCTTTATCCAGTCGTATTTCACGAAGCAAGTTTAAAAACAATAAACGCATGGTATTATTTCCTTTAAATAAAAGTTTTCTCTTATTTTGTGCATTTAATAAATTAGGTAAAGAAACATATAGCAGAATTGAAGATTAATTCTTACTTGAATTAAACTACTACAATTTTGGGATCCAAAAAAAAAATAGACTTCTAATATAGACGAATATTTGACTATAGACGATAAACATACACAATATTTTTTTTTTATTGACGATACGTATACTTATTAGCTAGCTTACTTATGGACGAAAATGCGCAATTTTCCGAGAGATTATTATGATAATAACTGCAGTCAATTTACGTGTACATGAAGTTTTAATAATTCCAACTGATGTATAATATAATATATCATTTATTTTTATCATTAAGTCACTAAGATATTTGGTTTTGTTCATACTTTAGGAATTATAAATTTTTTTTTTTATTAACGGTAACTTCTCCGTAAGAATGCCCCTATATAACTTTTCCTATATTTACTCTGAGAAAGTTTATATTTTATATATATATTTTTTTTTTAAAAATATACAGGTGCATAATTTAATCTTATTTATCATTATTATTATTTCCAGACAATTCTTGGTGAATAAAACATATTTTAACGTATGTAACTACATTACTTGTAAAGGCAGACAATATTGAGAAAGAGCGCGAAAATGTTTCTAGTTGATTTTCCTTGGTTTCAAAATATTTCTTTCAATTATTTTTTTTTTCTTTCTATACCAAGAAAATATCAATAAATGACATAAAGTTAATAAATAATTAATATTTTCTTGGAAATCACTTCTTTTCCTTAATTTAGATATAATATAATTTTTCGTGACTCTTTTAGTTACATCTGTCATTTTTGAACTTTAGCATGAGACAATAAATTTTTAAGTATAAAAGGTCTTTAAATAGGTAGATGGCAAAGAAAATCAGGATATCTTATCAAAAAAATTTAGCCACACATTATATTATTAAAATTTTACTTTGATTACATTTATTTCTGCAAAATAAAATGAAAAAATTGAGTTACCAAATTTCAGCACTGTTCCTTCCTTGAAAACTAAAAGCAGACTATATTTTTCAAAAAAAAGGATCTTGATTATGAAATTGGTTGTTTCGTTTTGTTGTTGTTTTTTTTTTTTTATTTATTTTTTTTACTTTAGCGACCTCTTCCAGAAAAATAATCATTTGATTATAACATAAACAAAAGAAAGGAAAAACTTATTACAATCATATAGTTTTAGTATTATTTACCTGGATTACAAAGTAATTTGACAATATAAAAAATAATAATAAATACATTAAATTAACAATCAGTGATGTATAATTCTTTAAACATTATATATATATTTTTTACAAAAAGAAATTACCAGAAGTTATTGTGCTTTATGATAAGACACTCATCCACTCCCCCCTCTACCCATCCAAAATCAATTACTGTTTAGCTTTTATACCATATTAATTTGCTCTAATTATTAATATCTCAATTAAATTATTCATGTTCTCTCTTTAAAATTGACATTGAGTTATTAAATCTATTAGTTATTCACCCAAAACATGCCAAAGTGAGTGAATAGCATACTTTATTAATCAATTATTACTATTGTTATTTTATCTTTTTATTTCTTTAAAGAATAGCATTGTTTTCCTGCAGAAATAATGCCAAGTAAACCAAGTGTCAATAACACTAGGTTACAATATATATATATAATATATATATATATATATATATATATATATTATATATATATATATATATATATATATATATATATATATATATATATATATATAATGATAAATACAATTTTAATTTTGAATAAATATAATGTCATGTGTAATTTACCAAGTCTATTTTAAATAATAATTGATCTGTTCTCTACCTGCCAAGTTCACATAATATTTTATTGTAAAAAATGAGCCACTTCTTGTCCATATTTTATATCTTTTGATTTAATAGTTATCTGAGGAATATCAGACTATCTATATATATATATATATATACATATATATATATATGTATATATATATATATCTATATTATATATATATATATATATAATTTGTTTATTTATTATAGAGCTTTCAAAAGTGATTCACCATCTCTCTATTTTATAACTTAATATCAGTTATTTACATTTTTTGTAAAATATAAAGACTGGTTTAAGTTTACATAATCTACGTTACTGTGCTAGACCAACTTTCATAAATTGATTTAAAATAAAGTCAAGTGTTCTATATTCTTACTGCAAAACGTTGCTTAGAGACTTTTAGCTAGAAGACAGTTTAATTCTTATTTAACATAGACTTGGTAAATGTGACAGGCTTCATATTTATTAAATATTCAACAGTCCATTATTTGAAAATTATATGAATGATATATATAGTATATATATATATATATGTATATATTTATATATATCATATATATATATATATATATATTCTAACCTACATCTTGTGCATCCTCACTTCAGAATAGTATATGATATAAAATAAAACGGATTCTATCTCAGTTAATAATTAATAACTAAAATATTCAGCATTAAAATTAAAATATTTCACTAGCTCAAATTTAAAATACGAATAAGGTTCAGTTTATAAAAATAAATTAAATAAATATTTAATATTTTCATGAGACTTGAAGTGAAAATACAGGTGACAAGATAGATTACATTGAGCCAATATCCCACAGGATACTACCTCAATGGCATAAGAACACTATCCCCCCTTTATTACTATTTTAAATAACAAACCCATAGTATTCTTACGACTTTAATAACTTCTACTCACTAAGATTAAACCAATAATTAAATCTTAATCTTCTATTTATAATAATCTAGCTCAAATAAAATAATCTCAGGTTCATAAAGTTTATTCTAAGTTAATTTTAAAATACGGTAGTAAAATATGAGAAGGGATTTTGTGTCATAATCTACTACACTGAAACTAATAATAATAAATAACAGTAATAATATTCTTCATTGTTTAACTAATTCTGTATATCTTTTCTTTTTACTATAATTTTATTACCATAATAAAATAGTAAAATAATTTTATATAATCTTTTATCTTCATGAATATAATAAATAAATACATGGTAGCATTTGATAATCTGATAAACAAAATGTGTGTGGCAACTGATGGCATATAATTTAATATAATATTGTGATAACTGATTTATGACCAATAAAATAATGTAAGATTATGATTATTTAATTATAATGAATACCAATAAAATATTTAAAATTCTTAAAATAATTCTCTATTTATCTTTTTTTTTTCAAAATTATATATTTGTTTCAATTATTATGCATATATCGTGTTTTCATGCAGCGATGTGGAGAAATAAATAACTCGGACACAAAATTTTTGAAATAACAAAATTTAACAAAGTTTATTACTAACAACAAATAAATAAACAATTTATTTACAATATTTACAGTGGATATCCTTAACTTTTTTACTTTACAGTTTGATCTACCGGGTTATAAAAAAAATAATTTATAATTCAATCATGTCTTTATTTAGATTTAGGACAAAATTAAAAAAAAAATTACTATTTGGTTTCTCATTATGGTTAACTTATTACAAATATATTTATCTACTTTATTAGCAACAGCATTTTATCCTTAATATTATTAAACTATCTTATCTTAAAAAATTCATACTTAGAAAAACATTCCATAGAAAACAAAATTTTATAATGAGTATGGACTTCTCAAAATATTAAAAAAATTTCATCTTGCAAAGTCAAAGATGTTACACAAAATATTATCCAAAATTCAGTACTAGATTTTAGTATTTATCACACAATGTTTACTAATCATAATATATTCTTCTTTAAGCCTTACTTTAGTATGATATAAGTGTAATCATCAATATATTTCTGTTAATCAATAAACAAAAAATATACTATGCATATTGTTTACATAATTTACTTTGTACTATTGTATTTTAAAAAATATGCAATACTTATTTTCCCTTAAAAAAATAATACTAAAGCATTTAAAATTATTATCACTTTAAAGAAAATATCTTTGTTTAGATACCTTATTTTAAAAAAAAATATATATTTCATTTTCGAAATAAATTCAAAATATATTCTATGATTCTTTTCTTTCCTTAGGATACTTTGGATCTCCAATTTTAAGTTATAACATCCTATTCCTTCTAAGCAAATAAAACAATCTTATACAAAACGATAACATAACCTAAGTTCTAAATTATTTATCATTTCTCTTAAACATATCTTACTAAATGATGCAATTACATGAAATAAAGATAGCGAAAACAGATGCATAGGATTAAGGAAGAAAGCTAGAATATTACTCTTAACATATCTCAAAATCATGGTACAGTGCGAAGAGGTATGACATTTACCTGCCTAATATCCACTAGTACAGGGACGATGTTAAAGCTATTTCTTCAGCTTTATTAGAACATCAAATATTTAAAGAAATATAAACACTGTCCAAATAAAATGTGTATCAGTCATAGGGCTTTGTTAACTATGCTGATATTCACGTAAAGACTAATTATTATTTCCATTCCTTATAACATCCTATTTCTTAAAACATCATCTTGGTTTCCTGTTCACTAAGTACTTCCAAGCCACTATCTCAACATTATTTCTCAAGATTTTCCACATCTTACATCGATAAATAACTATCTGCATTTACAAAAAACAATAAATAAAATTCATTAATAGTTAAACAATCTTATGATTCATAAGAAAAGTCTGCTTACTTCATTATTCTATATGTCTAATCATATACAATCTACTTAGACAATATTTGAATATCCAATGACATGAAAATTTTAAAAGAATCACATAATTATTTGTTATGTTAGATTATATCACTAAATAAAAAAAATAATCGTCGTATGCATATTTTCAAATCAATCCTATCTCATAATGTTTTTTAAAATGTTGTATGAAATGTGGTACATATAAGTAAAAAACTTTTACACTTCATTCTTCCAATTTATGGATGATCTAAAGAAAACAAAAAAATATACATTATAAATTATCAATAGTTATTATTATTACCAATAACCTTTATCTAGTCATCGTGTTCAGTAGGCTTCCTTTATCCCCTTGAGCATTGCAGATATAAAAAAAAATTCACATCCATACACTTTATATTAAAATATTTTTAGCTAAATTATTAGATTGTTATATTATAAAATTTTAATATTAATAAATTAATGTTTTTATGTTTTTCCTAATCTTATATAAAAATTTAGATTTAAACTAGGTTAACAAAATAAAAGGAATCAAAACTATATTTACAAATTTTCTTGACAATAGTTCCTGATAAGTCCAAAATGTTTATTATTTTCTCTAGAGTTTTTAAAAATGTTCTTCTCCAAGCACGTTAAAGTTTAAAATAAAAATAATTATTAATCCATTTAATAAAATTTATAGAAAATAATCTTTGGTTTTAGTATTTAAGACAATAATTATTAAATCATAATATTAATTAATCCCGTGAAGCTTCTTAATCTTCTCTACGAATATTCTCTGTGTATCCGATGCATCAATCCATCTAATTTAACTTTTCAAATATTCGATAAACTTTTAAGTACTATTTGTATTTCCATGGATCCATCTCTTATTCAACTATATGTTCACTTTTTATATATGTTTCCTTCTTAATACATTTAAACTTTCGTTTGGCATTTTTTATAAATCACTTTAAAAAATAAATAAAAAAAATGTTACCTTCAGAAAGGATGTAACATTTTACTCCTTTGAATATTATATTATATAAACGATTCATAAAATATATTTGTCTTATTACTACTTTTAAAAAATAAATCTTGGATAAACTTATAAATAATACGTTTCAATACATTTTTTAGATTCCGTATAATGTCCGAGCTGTGGTTTTTATATACCAAAGCAGTTCTTCGGTGAAATATTAATAAAGCTGTATCAATAAATATTTCAAATATTTTTTCAGCATTACAACTTATATCCATTTTATTTAGTAGTATATCCATTTTTATTGCAAAGTTTAGGTTAAACTTTTAGATAAAATACGACTGATAAAGGAACTTTAAAAATTTAACAAAGCATGTTAAACGAAATTATTAAAATATTTTTTAGTTTACACTCTCTTTTTTTGCAAGTTACTTTTAAAATATTAATTATTTTTTGCAAATAAATTATGAGAGAGTGCTAAAATTGACTAAAATAATAATTTTAAATACTATCTCTTTGATAGCTATAATTTACCTTTCTCTTGTTTCAATACATTATTAATCTTCCCCCTATACCCCCGTGCAATTCATATTTATAGTCTTTAAGAATACCTATTCATATTGGTTAATTCTTACTTTAGCTTGAGAACAAATTTACATATTTCCAATTTCAAGTAGAATTGAATTTCAAAATTAGAAATTATGACGTAATAAAATTTAAAAAATATTATTTAAAATATTACTTTTGAATCAATTATTATTTTATTAAAATTATTTAAACATTTAAAATAACTTTTAAAATAACCTTAATAACCTATTCCATTTAGCTATTTTTATTTAAACAAAATATTTAATTTTTATTATATCTGTATTCATCTTTATTACATTACTTAAAACATTACATACGATAGTTAACTTAATATTTATTACTATTTACTTTTATGATAGCCAATAATTCTATCCAATTCTATAATATAATTTTAAAATATTTTAAACTTTGTTATTATTTCAAACAAGCTTGTGTGTGAACGTATATAGTATACAAGTCACATGATTAATAACTTTGACAGACGATTTTCAATTTATTTCTCTGCCCAGATTAATAAAATTGATACACTTATTATATTATATAAAATAATTATAAAAATTTGGAAGAACAATTTAGAAAATATAAAACTAGATATAATTTTCACCATCACAAAGTTTATTTTAAAATATACTATATTAATTTTGACTATTTAAATATGATTACAAATTTAAATACTGTATTTATTAACTTATCAGTTTAAACTATTAAAATCGAATTTATTAAATATACTTTTAATTTTTATAGCTGTGTTATTTAATATGGCCAGCTTTTACAACCATATGAAATAATATTTTAAACTTTACTTAACTATTTTTAAATGATTTTATATACTAAGTATTTTCTTTAGCTTTAAATTGTACTTTAAAAATATAATCAACAAACTATAATTAATGTATTAAAAGAACATATTCTAAAATTTAAAATTTTTAGTAATTGACTGTTATGAACTATTACTGGCCTATAGAAAAGGGCACAATATATATATATATATATATATATATATATATATATATATATATATATATATATATATAAATATATATATATATATATATATATATATTGTGCCCTTTTGTATGGGTCACCATCTAATTTTTGTGCTAATCTATTAAAAATTTTAAATTTAAGATATATTTGAATATGTGATGTTGATTTTGCTTATGGTAATATTTCAAAAGATTTAATGAAAGCAATCTATGAATATTTGATATGTAAAGTTGTGCTGATATTGGTAGAGACGTTTTAAATGATGATGATTATAATATAGAATTGGGAAAAATGGCTATAATCAATACTGCATGAATATATTTAATTAATAAATATTTAAAACTAAAGTATTTAAAAGTCAAGTAAAATTAAATGCATATGTTTATTGTTGATAAAATAATATTATAAGAGAATATAAATGTTTTAAATTGTTATAAATACTTAAATAGAAGATTAATATTTGATTTTAATAATATTGGATAATTGTTTTAAAATCTGTTATAATATCTTATTTATTTTAAAAATATTTATTTTAAAAAATGCAATTGTTAGTTATTTTTAGATTATAATAAGCGTTTCTTGTGTTGTAGTAGAAACAGATGTTAATTAAATATACATAAACATGCGTGGAAGTTATCTAATAAAGTTGCATAACTATTTTAAAAAAAAATCATGTTATAAAATTTATAAATAATACGTGAGTTATCACGAGATAAAAATAAAGATATTCAATGTAGAATATTAAATCTGATTTTAGAATATTGCTTTAAAAATATAACGTATAAAAAGACTTAGTGTATTTTAAATAATTTTATAAAAGTTAAAATTAAAATCAAGTAAATAAGAATATTTTAAAAAATATTTAGTGGATTTAAATAAATGATAAAGATTATTTAGAAATTTAATAATGTAATAAATATTAAATGTTAAATAAGTCATTATTTATTTTTAATTTTGTGTTGTTGGTAAAATATGTAAATAAGCCAGCAAAGTTGATTGTTTAATCTACCAATCAAATGGGAAGTTTCTTCCGGTATAAAAGCTCAGTTCAATTGTTAGGAGAGGACTTCGTGATTGAATTTTCAAGTTAATTGTGCTATTAGAAAAATAGCTAAGTAAATTTATAGATGCTCTAAAATCATTTTTTTAAAAATTACAAGAGTGTCGTTATAAATAATCTCTAAAAGTTTTAAAATGATAGATATGCAGTGTTAATTTAATTTTTCCCAATCAGCCGTCTCTAAATTGAAGCTCAATTTGCAAGCAAATGGTCATGGAAACATCATATATAGTGAAAATATATCGGAAACTTTACCCTAGAAATATGACAAACGCTGGATTAGTTCGGAAAATTACGAGATGGAGAAAAGTAGTATTTTGGACAGTATATAATTTTAAGGGCTAATTAATAGTGATTATTAGAAAATAGATATTTTAGAGAATAAAATACTTCTTATGAAGAAAGTATTTTTGCAAGCTATAAATTTAAAAAATATATCTTAAGTAAAGATATTAAAAATGAAAGTAATTTTATAAATACTTGCCTTGTTAAGTCTTTATGTTTAAAAGACTGAATGTTGATGATTTTAAAGGCAAATCAATTGAAATATAATTAGCTAAAAATCTTAATATAATAAAATTATTATATTGAAATAATTTAAACGCAGGTCGTTTATAAATAAAGGAGCTTATTCTTACCTAGATATGTTGATAAGAAATGCGCAAGTGATACGTGGACGTCCAAGTTAAATTTAAAATAATTAAATGATAATTTTTCATAAACTATAGCCTAATTTAAAATAATAACTTTTGAACAATATTTTAAAAGAACTAAACCAGGATCCTATAAACTATTTTAATTTTATTTTATTTTCTTGTGGGAACTTATTTTTTTTTAAAAAAGAACATTTTCGTTTTTCATAAACTTTTCAAAAACACGTGATGGACCGGAAACAGGAAATGGTGTGCTAGTGAATATGTGCCTAGGATTAAAAAAAAAACTTTATGGTGGAAAAGAAAATATCGCTGGATTCACGTAATATGAACTCTGTTTTATTTATCTAATATAAAAATTAAATATTATTAATTTATTAAAATAAGATAGGTACATATCTTTAAATAATAGCTAAAAATAATATAATGATTAATTGCATAAGTTTATTTTATAATTAATATAAAACGTAATATGTTAAAGAATAATTGCGAGGGTAAATGTGATTTATTCTATGAAGCTGTAATTCCGAAGAATATTGGAAGATGGACTGGATATTAAATCATTATTGATGGTAAAAATTGTAATAATAATAATTTTTATGTATTTAATATGTTTTCTTTAGATCAACCAAATATTATGTTATTTTGAATGAATGTATGATTATTTTAAAAATATACACACATTATATTGGCAGTGACAGTTTTATTTAAATATGCATAATTTGAATTTATGACATAAATACGATGCAACATTACATAAGAAGCTTAGAAATAATTATATGATTCTTTCGTTAATAAATTTTGATATTGTTTTATGTTATAATATTAGAATTATATTTATTATTTATAAGTAATTATTTTTTTTATTGCAAGTTAGGAAGAGAGTTAAAAGTCTGTATTTTATTTTGTTTATTGGATAAATTAAGTTAAGTTTTATGTAGAAGTTTATGTTTGAATTAAAGGTTTACTGAATATGATGAAGTATAAATAGTTTTGAATAATTAGTATTTATGTAAAGTAGATGATTGTTTTTCCGGAAAGTTTAAATAAGTTTTAAAGGATGTTGTGTAGATAGAAATTTATTAGGAAGGAGTAGTATAACACATGGATTAAAGTAATAATTTCACACAGAAAAGAATCATACAATTTATCTAATATAGTGCTTTATGAATTTGAAATTGATGAATAATTGAAATATTATTATTTTAACAGTACATATATGTAATGCATATTTAATAAAAACATATAGTATAAATTGCATTAAGTGAAATATAAAATTATAATCAATTATTTGTTATTACATTACAAGGATACATTAATTTTTATATTATGCTATTAGAGTAATGCTGATAATAAAGTAAACACATACTAGTACATTATAAAATGAATAATAGCAATACTTAAGTGATGTAGCAATTTAATTAATAAAGTTTAATTGTTTACATATGCTACATAAAGATTATTTACATAAATTTTTCTGTGTAATAATTGAAGTTCACTGATATTTATTTAAAGTCTGAGTTTTGAAAACATACTTTAATGTTATTAATACAGCATTTAAAGAATGTATAATTACTTATAGGAGTATGAGTTAATAATAGTGTAAACATATTGTATTATTATTATTTTCTTAATTTTATTTTCTTTGTTTTCATAAGTTGAACTGTAAATATTGTAAATAAATTCTTAATCAAAGTTAATGTAAATAAATTTGTTTAATTTGTTTTAAAAGTGTGTCGAGTTCATTATTTTGCACCACAGCATTTGACAGCAGATAATTTGAAGAAACATAATATTTGCACAATGTGAATTTAATAATATTATTTTAGAAATAAATACAAGATTTTCCAGATATCATTTTATAAGAATTGATTGACATTAACATATAATATTATTATGGTCATAGGGTAATTATAATGCATAATATAAGAGTACAATATTATTTATTGCCACAGATTATTGAATTATAAGATTTTGATCTATTCCAAAATTAAGATACTATATGAAGATAAAAGATATACACATGATTATTTATTTATTTAATGATTGATGATATAACCAAAATAAATAAGACTAAGTTATACTCTAAGATTAGTATTATAATTATTAAAATAAGTTAGGTGTATTTAGGTTTGATATAAAATCCCATATCATACTTATTTACATGAGTTATCATTACTTTAAGATAATTAGAAGAACCTGAGATTATTTAATTATATTTTAAAAATTAAAAGTTAAGATTTATTTATTTTATTATTATTAAAGATAATTTATTTTATTTAAAAGCCATAAGAATGCTGTAGAGGTAGTAGTAAGTTAATAAGGAGGTGATAGTATTCTTATGCCATTGAGACAGTGTCTTGGAAGATATTGACTCAATGTAAATCTACTTATTGCTTTGTAACTTTACTTCACAGTCTCATGATTTTGATAGATACTTATTTAATTAGTACATACTATAGAAATATATTAATTTTGATAATTAATAATAAATTTAATTCGAATATGATAGTATAAAAGTAAATTAAAGATAGATATGCAAATTTTAATTAAGCATTATAATTTAATTGAGCTAGTTGTATTTCAAATTATATTATATATCGAGAAGTAAGGGTACATATATATATATATATATATATATATATATATATATATATATATATATATATATATATATATATATATATATATATATATATGCTTTTCTGGTCAACTATGGAATTTTTTCTGAAATAAAGTTTTATGTAGAAATATATATGATAAAACACACATGATTAAAATTAAAGATTGGTAATATTATGACTAGGTGGTAAATAATTTTAAAATTGAAATACTTTATACAGAGGAGTCCCAGGATTAAAAATCAATTTATATTACAAAATATAGGGAAATTAAATTTGCTCTCTGGCTGTTATTGTTCAGGATAACTCAAAATAAAAGAGCTAAAATATAATCAAAAGTGGTGTATTATTTTCTTGTAAAATGTTATTAAACATGGTAGCTAAAGGGTAGTTCACTTATTATATAAAATAGACTTGGCAAATTTCAAATGACATTTTAATTATATTTATATATAAGTAGAAGATTTGTGGGATTTTAGGTGTTAATAACAATAATTGTAAGATGAATCCTCTATAACTTTTTTAAATATATTTCATTTATGATATAATGAGATAAAATGTCAATAAAACAGACATTTTACTAACTGAAAGCATGTATTTCAGTAATACTAATTTATAGCTTTTATTTGATATTTTTTTTGATTATATTATAGCCTAAATATATTCTAAGAGTATGGAAAAATGCATTAAAATTACTAATATTTATATCTAAAACATTTTTTTAAAAATTATTTCTTTATGAAGATTTGTGTTTATTTGGGAAATATTTAAGAAGTTGTCACAACTCCAATTGTGATAAATTTAGAGTCCAAATATCTGGAAATACACCTTTAACATGTATTAGAACATCATTGTGTTAAAATAGTAATTTAAAAAACTCAAAGTAAACAATTTTTTATTTTAATTTTATTACATTTAATAAATCATGTCTCTTATTTTATACCATAAATATCCACATACATATATTCCATTACTGATGTTATAATTAGGATAACTACCATCTATTATTTCAATTATCTTGTTTGTTTTTTTTACATTAAACAACTTTATATATTTAAATGTAAATAAAATAAAATATTAACTTTATCAATAATCTAAATAAAAGAAGAAAAAAAAATGAAACAGAAAAAAAAATTACATGTAAAAATAAAACTGATATAACTGTTTAATTTGTAAAATGAGATATAACATGCAATAAATATGATTAATAAAGATTGCATATGTTAGATATCATATTGGAAACCAATTTTTACAATATATATATATATATATAATAATAAAACAAGTCGTAATTATAAATTTATTAAACGCTCACTATTATTTCAGTAATAGTTTTAACAAGGCTGTAAACCTTAGCAATGGGATTCTCTCTTTTCTTCATAGCGTAAGCATGTGTTTTAAAGACCTACAGAGGTCCCTAGTGACGATTTTTTCAGATGCTCATTGCTAAGGTTTACAGCCTTGTTAAAACTATTAATAAAACAAGTCATAAATTTTGTAACTTGCTTTTAAGTGTGCATTTAAATTATCACTAGATGGAGCTTACCAATAGCTTTAAACAAGCTTTATTTTTATAAGTATCGAAAGAGAAAGAATTCAGATTCTCTATCATTAAGTCCCTATCTCCATACCAATTAGTTTCACACTTATGGTTCACCTTGGTGAAGACCTGGGATTTTAGAAACTAGATCTCACCTCAGTGGTAGACTGGGACTCTAGAAACTAGATTTAAAATACTAACTCAAA
The DNA here is from genome assembly GCA_028023455.1 of Epiperipatus broadwayi. Classification (NCBI taxonomy): domain Eukaryota; kingdom Metazoa; phylum Onychophora; class Udeonychophora; order Euonychophora; family Peripatidae; genus Epiperipatus; species Epiperipatus broadwayi. The sequence continues at coordinate 476,107 of JAQFVV010006313.1, read as the reverse complement.
TGTCAGCACTTATAAAACACATTTCTATCAATTTGAAAGTCTGATCTTTTCAGATACGTAAATATCTTCAAATCCAGCTTTTCAAACCATATAGCTGTATCCATCTGAATTCCACCCAGTTTTACCATATAGTAAAAGCCTATGCAATATAGCATTGCAAATGCCTTCAAATGTACACTTATAATAATTAATAAAACAAGTCATAAACTTCAAACAATATTGAAATCGAACTGATAAGTCAGAGTAGACTATTTTTACAATTTTTCAAAAGTAACGTGAATAAATTTCTGTATAATTTATTTTTGTAATTTTTCCTTCTATTTCATATACAAATAAAACCTTATTTGTAAAAGAAAACACATTTTTTTTGGTAATTAACACAATATGTTAAGCTTTTATATTAAAAATATATAGTTTAACTTTAACTTAACTTTTAATTTACATATTATTTGTCCATTATAAATATTATCAAATTGATGAATATATACAAATATACAGTGATGTAATACCTTTAATTTTATATTATAATTTTTTTTTCTGAATATTTTATATTATAATTTATGTAATAAACATTGGGTCAAATAACTATTTCAATGAAGTCTATTGGGTCACACAGCAAAAAAGTTTGAAAAACACTAGTCTAGACGTTAATAGAAATGAATTTCTGATTTGCTGAGTGCTTTAGCTTAGGTCTAAATAGCAGAAAAATTGTAATTATCAGTAATCAGTTTGCAAATTAAAGATTATTTTTGAAAATGACTTGTTTAAAATTTAAAAATGATATTTTGTACACAAATTTTTGCTAAGGCCTATTCAAAATAGAAAGATAGTTTTCTATTAACCCTTTAGTAACTGCTATTATTTCAACAGTGACTAATGGTAGTTGAAATAAATTTCCAATTTTTTATTCCATCAATTTTAACTTTATTATATTTTTTACAAATTTTGAATTATGATTTTAGAAATATAATATGTTAACTTTACAAATACACACAAAAAAAATCAATACACTTAATAAAGCCTGCCTCTTACGAGAGGTCTCGTTGATGATTGACATCACTCTAATTCTGTTATTTTTAATGCTAGGATAGCTGTTTAACAGTCATTAGTTAGGTTTTTAAAAGTTCTGTAAGATGCTGCCCTCTTCTGAATTATTTTACAAGTAAAAAATCAATAAAACAGCTTGTAAAGCTAAACAAAGAAGAAAGCTTATTGGTGATTGGCTCTCAGCCAGCTCTCAGCTGACAAAGACATTCTGATTGGCCAGAAAGAACAAAGAAACTGCCTGATCAAAGAAAATAAAGAAAAACACAGATTTTCATTTCAAATATGATAAATAAACGTTTTAAAGGAATATAAAAGTATTTTTTGAGAAATGACAAATCATTTTCATAAAATATGCTAAAAAACAAAATTATTTTAGAAAAATATTGAAGATTTTAGCAAAAAAAATATTTACTTTTGCATAACGTAAAACTGAAAAAAAAGCATTTACGTCAGCAACTCTTTTTAATTCGTTTGTATGTTCACTTTTAAATTTGCCGAAATTGAATATTTTTTAATAAATAAATAGCAATTTATTTTTGAAAGAACTTTTGTTCACTTTCATAACCTGACAAATTATTAATATACTTTTTATAAACAAATCTAAAGTGAATTTAATATTATAGGTGAATATATTTTGACAATTGGCATTGTCTTCAGTTTGAGAGTTGGCCAATTAAAAGCTTTGATTTTTACCTCACACAACCAATAATATAATTAGCAGTTAAAAGGTTAATAATCCTATATATGCATATATAATCAGAACAATATTTTTGTCTTTTTTTTCTAAACAGTTATTGCATGTTGTAGTATATAGGGTGGAAGAGCACATACTTTCACATGACCCATCACTCTCCACTCTATCTTATAATACTGAAACATTTGAACACATATATGTCAAAATAATAAATAATCACAAATATATGTATTTCATGCTATACCAGCAATCATCAGTTTGTCCAGATTATCATCTCTACACATATATGGAATAAGTGCACAGATATATATTAAGGTAACCAATCATATTAAGATAGCCAATCCTCACACTAGTATGATTGGTACCATAATATATATATATATATCTGTGCACTTATTGCATACATGTGTAGATATGATACTGTGGACCATCTGATGATTGCTGGTTTAGCATAAAATACATATATGGGTGATTATTTATCTTTTCAACATATATATTTTCAAGCGTTTCAGTGTTATGAGATAGAGTGGAGAGTGGTGGATGGTGTGAAATTCTGTGCTCCTATACCCTATATATAGATAGATAGATAGATAGATAGATAGATAGATAGATAGATAGATAGATAGATAGATAGATAGATAGATAGATAGATAGATAGATAGATAGATAGATAGATAGATAGATAGATAGATAGATAGATAGATAGATAGATAGATAGATAGATAGATAGATAGATAGATAGATAGATAGATAGATAGATACAGGTATATAATAAGCCTGTTTATCAGTTATTGCATGTTGTAGAAAAATATTTTTTTAAGAAAGGTTGTTTCAATTTGCTTTCTAAAACCCAAATAAATAATTATTCAGATTATATAAAGTGAATAAAATCCTTTCTAAAATTTGTAATTTTACTCAAAATTATCTTAAAATAATAAAACACAATTTTTATATGATTAATATGAATTTTTTCCATTTCAATCAATTACATGTAATAAATAAATTTGTACAAAGTAACATTATTAGATTTAATTTTAAATTACAGATTCAATATAACTTCAATTCCAGGATTGCAAAAGCAATGAACAAATGCTAAAGGTAACCAGAAATGTAGAATGAAAAACAAGCATATTAGTGGGGATACAATGCCAAATGTGTATTGCTTGGATAGTATTAATTTTCAAATTGACATATAATTCATTCAAGTATTGAAACAGTCGAACTTAGTTCAAGGTCGAGTTTCACGCTTCTACCACTGTCCATGTGCCATCATTTTTTTTTATATATATATAAAACATATATTATAGTAGTGTATATACGTAAGTAAAATCAGTAGGTAATTTTGTATATATTTTTTTTAAATTGTATTTTTCTATTTTAATATGTTGTAATTTATTTTTTTCATAAAATAAAATGTAAATTCAAGATAACTATCTGAAATAAGTAAAGGGGTGGGAAGTAAGTCTTATGATTTTAAACCAGGAAATTGTAAATTAAAATTAAAAAAGTAAAAGTTAGCTATTAACATTGTTTTATTCAAATCCATTTCCAAGCAGGAAATCGATTTCAATGGATTTTAGACAGTTATCTTAAAACTGAATCGTTACTAATAATAGAGTAAAGATTCTCCTAAAATAGAGTTTCATTAAAGGCAGGGAATCTATTTTAGAATAAGTTTTCTCTAAGGGGCCAAAAACTGATATAAATAAAGCTAAAAAGATATTATGTTAGAGTTGGGTCAGTCATTGCTAGGGGACCTTCACGTCCATTTGAAAATTTGGAGAACCAAATTGCCATCCGCCGTCTTCAGCCAAGCTTTGCTGCAATGTAGCCCCAAAGAATTCCTCCTGCTGCAGCAGATTTGCCAGGTCTTCCAAAGAATCCTGAGGTAACCAGCCAAAAGACTGTATAACCAACTTATCCACTTTTAACTGTAATTTAATTTGTAAGATAATAATTTCATTAAATTTAATGTTTTTCTTAAAGCTTTGTTAATCGTTTATATCAATACTTTGCTGCCTAATTGTTATGCAATCCAAATCACGCTTATTATTATTTTTATTAGTTAGTGCCGTTATGATTTAAGTTTAATAATATTTTTATATTTTCATCCTTTATTTATAAATGTCACTAAAAACTTAATCTTACGAACTTCTATTAAAAGGGAAGAGTGGGGAATTAAAATGAGTTCTTATTAATTATTTTAAATACTTCGTAAGTTTGGGTTATATTTTAAATGAATATTTTTATCTAAATGTTTTGTCGTAAATTAATACGAAAAGTATAAATATTTTGCAGTCCGGAGTGGCTATTGGTGTCCGTTAGTGTTATAAAATTTCTTATTGATCATAATCGCCACAAAATCTGGCGATTTAAATTTGTTTAATAATTTGCACTTTTAGTTTTGCTTCTTATATTTAAATATTAATTCAGAAAGTAGGGAGCACTGCAAGCTTCATTAATATTAGTTAATTCATAATCAATGACTTTATATTACATAGGTCATTATATTCGCATGTTATTACATATTTGCTAAACCATTTAAGGCTTTTCTTTAATAGTTAAATTTATTAGCTTTATATTATTATGATAGTGTTGCTAGCATATATCTAATTATTTATAAGCCATATACGGCTTCGATCTGATTCGCCTGTACCTCACTCCAGGGAATCACGATCATTTCGCTAGTCATTGTTCTCCTCAAGTATATATAATACATACTGCTTTGAATCATCTGTACCTCACTCCAGGGATTGAAAGCCTCATTGTTCATATCCTCGTCATAAAGAAGTCGACGTTTACTTCTAGATTATTCAGGTTAGAGTAGATGAAGCAATGTATAGTTTGCCGTGGTCGAGCCTATAGTATCTTACTACCAACACTTTTTCCTGTACTATCTCAGCAGAAAGCTGGCGTGTACCATCGTTATATTAAATTGGAGAATGACCTTATCCTGGATAAATGTGTCATTTTCTCTCGTTGATATTATGCTAGCACCGCCATTTCTTAAAGTTAGTTTCAGCCTGTTTAGCAATGTAAAATCATAATAAGATGCGATAATAAAACATTCTGTTTTCTCTCTATTTGTTGGTATTTAAACCCAACTTATCACGAAGCTGCCCTCCCTCTTTACTGAAATAAATTTTTCCTGCAAATATTGAGTTTTTGCTATATCCCATCATTAAATATTAAAAAAAAAAACAAAAGAAATAATGTTTTATACTGCCGCTCAAAAATGTATTCACATTGTAATTATTATAAGTGAAATATTTAAATAAAAACAAACTTGTGTATTAAAAAAATCTAAATAAAACTATAAACTTATGTATTAAAATCTTTTAATTAGCAAAACTCAATTATAACTTTATAAATGTATTTTATGTGTAAAACGGCCACCAAACTACTCCGATAAATCTGCCTCTTGTAACCGCTGCACTAACTTAATATTTGTTATATCAATATAATCTGAATAATAGTCTTTAATGTGTATAATCAAAATTGTTTTATAAGCGTTGAGTCAATTATATATATCTAAAATCATCATCAATTATGTTAAAATAAATATTTATATTTTAAACTTAATCCAGTTGTTCAAATCTTATTATTAATATTATATTTATGTATACTTGTAACTTAATATCTTGGGGTTCACTCAATCTCTCATCATCATCACCAGTTGAGTCTCATGTAAAACGTTGTAGCACCTGGCCAGGATGTAATGAATTTATGTGGTATCACCGTAGGTGTTGTTCATAATGTTATAGATTTGGGGAATGGGCCAATAGGTTAGAATTCATGATTGCTCCTGACCTGTACATCTCGTGCATTATTAGATTCTAGATACTTTTGCCTAGATTCTAAATCTTGTTGGATGGACATACATTTTTGACTGGTACAGTATCAAATAGAAAACAATGCAATTAGCTTATACCTACTACTAAACAAAATATTTTTTTTAATTCATAAGATAGAAGTTGTCTTTGGATGTATTAACTACTTATTTTATAATGCTCCACTGCTTTTGTAAAATTAGGACCTTCTGAAAGATGTCTTAACTTTATTAATTCAGAAAAATAGAACAATCTTCTAGTTAAAATGCTAATGAAACTATGGGTTAATTTCCCAATACCTTATCTAATACATTGTCATTCAAAATATCAGCTGATTCAGAATGTAATATATTCCATAACTATATCATTTTAATTTGCTGAAGATAATCTTTTAAAATGACAAGGAACTAATGAATTGCCTAAAATGTCCAAAATACATCAATTTATTATTTGTAATAATCTTCTAATCAAAAGCATTTTAGTTTAAACTGCCAGAATAAGTCACCATTTCTTTAAATTCTATATAAAATCTGCATGTCATCTTATTATCTATCATAAATGTATTTTTGTTATATAGGGACACCCGCTTAAACCACATAGCTCTACATGATATTGTTTTCTACTGTGCTGCCAATAGATGTAATAAAATATCACTTTTAATTTGCCATCTCCAGTAATCAATAGCTACAATTTCTTTTCTACATTTATTGAGCACATTAGAAGAGAAATCAATCTTTATGTGGATACATTCTAGCAATTTCTTTTTCAATTGCTTGATTCCATTGTCATAAACTAATTATTTTTGTATAGTTAGAATAATAAAATAATTATTTGACCTACTAAATAATTTTTAGTTCACTATAGGTTTTGATGTAACTAAAATGTAATTTTTTTTTTTTATGTGTCAAAGCATCACCGGGGAAGCGAACCCACAAACCAGGACAACTGCTTGTAAGGCAGCTATGCTGACCACTCGGCCACCAACACTTAATTTAAACACAGCTTATATAAAATATGTATAAAAAATGTATATTAGTTTATTGCCATAATATTGCAATCCTTTAACACAATAACAAAGGTTTTCTCTTGATTTTTTCTGTTACACTATAATCTCTACTAATATAAGTCATTTGCAATCGAATATGTTTATTCTAACTACAAAAGTAAAGAAAAATAAAAATCAATAAGAAGTAAGATTTTATTAAGATTACACAAGTCAATCTGTGAACCATAAATTTGTACCTGAACCATTATTAGCAAGCATGTATTTAAAATTGAAATAAGAGTATATCATTCTTTAACTTATTAGTAAAATATTTGCATGTTTAACAAAATTGTTTTTTTTTTTTTTATGTTTTTTTTTTTTTTTCTGTAAAAAGCTGGTCGATAGGTCAGCACAGCTGTCTTAAAACCAGTTGTCCCGGGTTCGCGGACGATGCTATGACACATGAGAAAAAAAAAAAAAACTATATTAAACAATTTATATTTTTAAAAAAATATTAAGTTATTTTTAAACTATTTTTTTTAGGTATAATACATTTGTTAAATTTCTACAAGTATTTAATTTATATAATTTTATACAATGAACAAATATTTATTTAAATAAACAAACTATTCAGATACTTGCATTTACATGATAATGATAACACTTATATTTTATTGTTAACGTTTAGTTATTTATTGTATAGAGTTTTTCTAATGCTCCAAAAGATAAAGCATATATATATATATTATTTAAAGATATAGTTTGGAGTCCATGTGTCTCCTCCTGGTTTAAAAGTTCCAGTGTTCAGACTTTTTATGAACTTCCGAGTAACATTTTTTTTATTTTGAGGGTTATTTTTATATTTAACATACTAAGAAAAAATAATGTATACAAATGAACTACAGGTGTTTAATTCATAATTGAGCACTTATAAAATTTTAACTTTATATTTAATCGGCATTTATCGTTTTTTGCTAATTTATCGCTTTTAAATATTAATCTTCCAGAACTCATTACTTACCGATTGTTTCTTTCTTACAATCGAAACGAACTTTGTAATTCTGGATTTTTCAAATCATTATTAGTCTCATTTTCTACCAAGTGTAATATAAAGGAAAATAAATAGCATATTGTAAAGTGACACTCAATTAGAAATTATAAAAGAATAGATATCATTACTTAAAATTAAAATTAAAATTTTAATTGGACAACTTAATATAATGCATCTGGTAGTAAAATGTTTAATAGGCATCCAATTAATTTGATTGAGTTTTCTAATATATATATAAAACAACATTATTCACATTAAATATTTAAATGGAGTACAAAATATCGCTAATTATCATAAAAATCAATCCACACGAACATACCAAAAAATATGCTATTATTACTATTATTCTTATTATTTTTAAATTATCACGTTAAAGTGAATTAGAACAATAAATTTTATTTTTATACCAAAAGTAATTTGAATTTTGCTAGTTTTAAATTTTGATTTACTACATACTTGTGTTTCACTTCATCTAAAATGTATATTTTTGTCATGAAATGCTCAACACAAAAAATAATAGACAGCAACAATATATATATATATTGATTTTTATAGATAGATAGATAGATAGATAGATAGATAGATAGATAGATAGATAGATAGATAGATAGATAGATAGATAGAGAGAGAGATAGATAGATAGATAGAGATGGATAGATGGATAGATGGATGGATGGGTGGATGGGTGGGTGGGTGGATGGATGGATGGATGGATAGATAGATAGATAGATAGATAGATAGATAGATAGATAGATAGATAGATAGATAGATGGATAGACAGACAGATAGATAGATAGATATATAGATAGATAGATAGATGGATAGATAGATAGATAGACAGACAGATAGACAGACATACAGAAGTAGGTAGGTAGATAGATAGATAGATGGATAGATAGATAGATAGATAGATAAATAGATAGATAGATAGATAGATAGATAGATAGATAGATAGATAGATAGATAGATAGATAGATAGATAGATAGATAGATAGAAGGATGGTTGGATGGATGGATAGATAGATAGATAGATAGATAGATAGATAGATAGATAGATAGATAGATAGATAGATAGATAGATAGATAGATAGATAGATAGATAGACAGACAGACAGATAGATAGATAGATAGATAGATAGATAGATAGATAGATAGATAGATAGATAGATAGATAGATAGATAGATAGATAGATAGATAGATAGAAGTATTTATTAACTGAAACATAAATTAATTCTTAAATGTTTCATTAACTAAAGAAATATATATGTTGAGTAGTTTTACAAATCGATTCATCAAAATATTTGTATGGTGTTTCATTAATCTTATCAGGAAATACACTTCTTTGTATGATTAATGAAAGGTAGAATGGAAGACTTGAAAGTTAATTAAAGAACCATGAGACCCTACTCAGCTTTGTCACTTTGATGCTTAAATGTTATTGGTCCTTATAAATAGATTGCTCATTATATATGTAGGAAAAAAAAAGAGAAATATCTGTTGATAACTTATGTTATTAAAGAGAATTATAAATCCAAGTGAACTTATTCTAGTGACCTGAAAAGAAACACCAGGGGTTTCTAAAATGGGGGATGATTTTCTTGGAACAATAATGATGCTAATGTTATTTTTCTTATTAATGAAGATAAAACTACAAAACTAATGATCATTAGAGTACAGCTTAACCTGTCATTTATGACACATGAATGTGACGTGTTCCGTCAGTAATTACTAATATATGAGAGTTAAATAGATTACATACATCAAGATTTATTTAATTCTTTAAACTTATTTGTTTCAGAAATAAAAATACAAACAGTGATTTTAAACTGAAGAAAAACATAACATATTTGTTTGTAATTCATTTTCATTTTTAATTCGAATATTCTTTCTATATATATTCGGTGGAATATACACAGCACATTAGAGCATGTAATGCATAAAGGACAATTATAAATAAATCTCCTTTAATAGACATATAAATAGTATTAAATAGATTAAATATATCAACCTTTCTTTAATTCTTCAAACTTATTTGTTTCAGAAATAATAACAATAACAGTAATTTTAAACTGGAAAAAAAAAAAAACATATTTGTTTGTAACAAGGCAAAACTCTCCATACATTAGTGCTACTCTGTGCAACCAGATGGTGTTCATGTGATATTTGTTTGTAATTCACTTTCATTTTTAATACAAATATTCTCTCTCTATATATTCAATGGAATATACGATGAAGTGCATGCAGCACATAGGAGTTCTATGTAATGTGTTACCACTAATTATAAACGAATCTCCTCTAATATATAACAAAAAATAACTAAATATGATACTTTTCAATAATTTAGATAACTATACTACATTTTTATGACATTAATCTTCAATATAATATTGGTATTTATTGACTTAATTTTTTATACTCATCTTTTATCAAATAGTGTATGATGTCATCTGTTATGAAACATCTCTGCAACTGCATTGAATTACAAATTTAATTGGAATAATATTTCTTATAACGAACGGGTGTGTGTGTGATAAATTAACATGTTTCAATATATGTAAATTTTTGCTAACTACAGAAAACATAAAATACATTTACTTATAGCAATGTTTAATTATGTATTTAAGTAAATGTTTAAGGAGAATAAATATTGTCACTGATAAAATGTACAGTCAAATAAAAATTACTCAAGGGTAATCTGGGTGTGCATGCCACAGTCTGATGTCACAGGACGTACAACCTTTCCTTTTTATAGGCTGTAAAGTTCAACTAGATACATGAGACTCCATCATATCCTAATTAATTTATTGATTGCAAAATAATGACAAATGCTAAAGATAATGAACCACTACAATTTATATATATATATATATATATATATATATATATATATATATATATATATATATATATATATATATATATATATATATATATATATATATATATATATATATATATATTGTTACAATACCCACACACACGTAACATAACATGCTGAAATCCCATGAAACAGTGGTTTGTTGCTTCTCTTTCACCTGGGATTTAATTTACATGCTCTGCCACTTTTTTAAATAAGTTAATACAATCTGTTGTTTACAATTCTATTGTTAATTTTATGCACAGATACAATATAATACAATTCATTTTAATTAATGGTTTCTGAACAGATACAACTCACTGCATAGATTAACGATCACAAATACTTATTATTACAATTTTAAGATATAATAAAGTTACAGTTTGAGAATATTAAGTACTCATCAACTATGATAAATAATTTCATAAACTACTTAAGGAACTGGACTACCATAAATACTCTAGGACTGAAATATAGGTGATTAACTAAACACTGTATAAATGAATGTAAGAGATAAGAAAATGACATCTGCATTACATTATTTATGAATAAATAAATACATATGAGCTAGGAACATGTTACACAATAGGAATGTGCTTTTAATGCACTCTACTGTCAGATATACTAAGCATAAGAGGGACCAGCAATCACAAACAGTATCATCCAAGACATAAAGATATGCATACAAATAAAGAATATAATATCGGGTAAGAATTTCTTTCTACAGTATATTACTGCTCTAAATAAAATAATAAATACAACCAGCCACAATCGCAAATGGTATCACTACCATTTATGAATAAATAAAACATGCATAAATGAATCTTCATCTAGAGACAAATAACCCAAAATAAATTTTTAGTAACATATTAATATCAATGCACCAAATTATACTTCCCTGAGTATGGAGAGTAATTTGCTTAAAATTGTAAACTATTGAAAAATAAAATAAAATAAACAATCTTATTTTAATCTGTCTATACAGCCTGATTTGTATTTGATCTAAGGTTCATCAGACTATAATTAAATTATTTTTTGACAACTTTTTATATTTACAGATGGTGTAAATGACTGGATTTAAAATGCCAAGTTTATAAAAGTATTTCCAAGACAGTTTCTACAATAACAAATGGCATCACTCTCATTTATGAATAAATAAAACACAAATGAATCTTCATCTAGAGTCAAACAACCCAAAATAAAGTTACAGTAAACCACTTACAAAAATACACCCAATTACTCTTCCTCAAATGTGGAGTATAATTTACTTAAAACTAATCTACTGAAAGAAAATAAAAAGCAATCTTAATTAATATCTGTCTATGCAGTCTGTATTGTTAAAATTCATCAAGCTATGTTTAAATTGTGTTTTTGACAACTTTTTATATTTACAGATAATGGAAATGACTGGTTTTAAAATACTAACTCTTAAAAAGTATGACCAAGAATTGCAATAAAGAAGAAAACTAATTGCTTATATAAAAATATTCTTCTTTTAAAGTTAAGCTGATTGGATTATCACATAATTAAATAAGACAAAATAGTTATTCCCTGTCATACTTAGTTATAAACAGATTTATAAAATCAATAAAAAAAAAACAATTTATAAAATATTTATAGGATAATAGAAATAAATATTAATGTTAGTAGTAGACAGTTATAATAAACTATTTTTAAAGTTCATACCCATTTTCTTTCATCACTATGAATTCAAAATTGGACTTCAGGTATTGGTATACTTTTATAGAACTTATAGTGAGGTTTTAATTATACTGTTATTAATTCCATAGGCAGAATTAGATGATAGTTTTATCTTCGATTGATGACTGATGTCTTCCCAAAGCAGTATATACATGGAGCTTAGGCATATAATGAATATATCCTCCTTAAAATATTTTTGCATTAACTAATAGCTCCTTTCCATATTTCTTTATGAACTTTCAGTTTTATTTTTAGATGGTGGAAATGGGGTTGGTTTACTTTTTAATTATCATATTTTTACTATTTTTATATACTTTTTAAAGATATTTATACTAACCAAAAAGTTCTTTATTTTTAGATGGTGGAAAAGGGGTTGGTTTGCTTTTTAATTTTTGACTTCTTTCATTTTTTTAACATTTATGCCACCCTGAGGTTCTTGCTTATTTTTTATGCTTTTTTAAGAAATCCTTAAACATTTCAATTTTAATAAGCCTACAATTTGTTTTTCAATGGGGAGCGGGTTTAGTTTTATTTTCAATTATGTAAATAACAACAATTTTCCTAGAACTTATTTTGACAATTTATTGAATATAAAATAAACTAATCTTTTTACAAGTTATAAAAAATTTGCACAGAAACAACAAAAACTGTGGCCAGCAATTCACTGAGTTTCAATGAATTTTTAAACTTGCTGTCACCATTTTATTATTCTCTCACACCCAGTCGATCTGTACTTTTCAACCTAACCTTTCACAATTGTGTTCAGTTACAATTCATAGGGATGCTTGAATGATGGGCTGACAATTCTTAGTATGTACTACTACTTCAATTAAGCTTTTTCATAATTATTCAGTAATGAATATTTTAAGAGTTTCGCCTAATTAAAAGACGATTACCATCAAATCATACCATAGCAATAGATCAATTGTGTTCATTTGAGGAATACTTTTGCAACCCAATGGGTGTGGTATTTCATTATGTAATCATAATCACCATTAAGTGACCTGTTATAGCTACAGCATCACTGTTGTAGTGATAGCTATAAGTTAGGCTGCAAAAACCGCATATTGATGTGTGTTGACCTCAAGCAGTGGAGTGTATTATATACACTAGTATCAATTAAGGCTTGGTGAATAATTTTATTATTAAAATTATTAACTAATAAAACACTATTTATATAATTTATTTCTTCTTTCAGATGTGATTGATCTAAAATGTTAATTGTTTCGTGAAGAGTTTTGGCTGCAGAAAAAATCTGAGTTGGATAATAATGTGAAGAAATTTGCAAATATCTGTCTTTGTGTGTAAATTTTTCATGAAACTGAAAATGATAATTATTTTGTTTGCTGGTGATGATATATTTGGAATGGAATGTTTTCCTTCTGTCTCTATATCATTGTAAATTTAATATATGGGTGAATATTATTTAATTGTGAAAATAAATTATTTAATGTATTTTTAGCATACTGCCACATAATGATTGTGTTATCTATATAACTATGCAAAATAGGAGATTTTAAATGGGCTGATTCCATAACATGCATTTTTATATTTTCCATAAATAAATCAGCTATTATTTCTAAGATAGGTGAGTCCATTGGAAGAAAAAATGTTTATTTGTAATGTTGACACTTGTATAGAAAATATGTATTTGAAAGGGTATATTTAGATAAAGCAATAATATGATCCAGCTAATAGAAGGGTTGAAAAATCACATTTAAAGCTGTATCAGTTGGAATATTTGTAAACCAAAAAACAACATCAAAGCGGACAAGAATATTATTTATATTAATTTTACATTTTTTAAGAGAAATAAAATGTATAGAGGTTTAAATATATGATTTAATAATTGGAATCGGATGTTTTATGAAATCAGATAAATATCTAGTTCAAAATGTGAGTGGAAGATTATATTGCACTTATTATTGCTTGAATAATACTAAGAAAAAAATATTATTTTATCAGCTCTTGATAAAATAGATTCTTCAACAGCTGATATAGTTAGAACCAAAATTTGCAATATTTTCCAAAAAAACCAACTTTCTAAAAATAATATTTCAAAAAAAGAAAGACAGACTCTGATATATACAATAATAAAATACTAACTTTATTAAATGACAAAATTAAAAAAAAAATCAAAGACATCACACTACCTATTAAAAAAAATGTCTAAAGTAATTATTAATAAATCACTAGTTGAAAAAGACATAAAAATAAAATAATTTCTCTAGAAAAATCTTGTGGGGCATCAAAATTCTATGGTTTTATTGATGATTGGGAATAAGGTTTCAATTTTAGTTGAATCTGTCATTATGATAAATAACTAAAATTGTTCATTACAATCATATGTATCCTGCCTTCATGAAAATTCACCTGTGTTTCAGTTCTGAACTATCAGAAAACTCAGAATAAAAACTATAGTGTATCTTGGTCTTTAACATACAAATTAATAAACTTACTATTCTGCCTGATGCATATTGGTGAACAAACAAATAATAACATAACAATAACAAATGTAAAGAAAAGCTTATCTAGTTTTCACCAATGATTCACCAAAGGGAAAAACTCTTTCGAATGATTATAAAACAAAGAAAAAAAGATTATTCACAAGTATATTCACATATTCATCCTTCTTTTACTAAAGGTCAACTCATGCTCAGTTAAGAACTAATTAAAAACTAAGAACAAAGCTTATGGTGTACCACAGTCTTCAACTCAAAAGTCAGTATATTCAACATTCTGGCTGAAGCATGTTATTAAACAGCCAGTACATGTTCTTTTAACATTTGGATAATCATATAATAATAACAGATGCAATGAATAAAATATATGGAGTGGATATTAGAAATGTTTTATCAGTTTTGTTTCTTTTAATGTCTTAAAAAACACAAAGTTTATTTTCAATTAAATGTCACTCTTTTTGCTTGCTTAAAGCTAAATATGCATTTGTTGATTTATACTACAGCTATTTATTTACTTTACAAATTGAAAGCATTAACTTTCACATAAAACACTTTATTCTATGCTTATAAATATATAATATTTCATTTATGGCATGGTTCCCAAGATTCTCTGATACAACTGATGCAAGAGGGCTGCTATATGAAATGATCCTGGAAAGGTCAACTGTCCATGGGATTGAGTGTGTAGAACATCTATGGGTTCAACCTCATCACAATAATCCAGGCTATAAGCATGTAATAGAAAAAAAAAACTAAGCCAGAGATCAGCAACATAGCATAGAACTATGTTTTAATGACATGAAATGGAAATTACTATTCTAAGACACATGAACCTTACTCAAATGCAATAATTTAGGCAATTAACACTGTGCTATGTAATATATATATATATATATATATATATATATATTACATAGCATTACATATACAGACATTGATTAATATATATATATATATATATAAATTATTAATCAATGTCTGTATTCCAATTATAATAATATATATATAATTATTCAAAACAATACAATAATTAATACAGTAAAACAATATTTAAAAAAAAAACAAATATATACCAATTTAATAGAAGTACTTTCAACTATCTATGTAGTCATTGTCAACTAGATTAATAAATAATTCAAAAAATAGGTGTAGTATTTTAAATCAAAGTTGTGCAATATATAAATGGCTATGTGTTTGTGGAAAGGCATATATTGGGGAATCTCGATGTACATTGGAGAAAAGATCAAAGGAGCATTTGCTGTTATATAAACGAGTGCAAAAATCAAGACAAGAGAATGTTAGAAATGATGATGTATCACCATCAGTATTTTTTGATCATAATGTAACATGTAATTATGGTTTTGATTTTGATTTTAATAAAGTTAAGATTTTGTGTATTAAAAGAAATAATAATAAACGCAAAATTAAAGAAGCTATGTTAATAAAAAGTGAAAAGCAACAGTTGATAAACAGACAGGCTGCCAATATAAAAATTAATGAATTGTGGGAAAATTGATGTATGACGTATCACTTTTTGTTTACATTTGTAATGTTTTTTTCTAATACAATTTGAATCTAGTTGACAATGACTACATAGATAGTTGAAAGTACTTCTATTAAATTGGTATATATTTGTTTTTTTAAAATATTGTTTTACTGTATTAATTATTGTATTGTTTTGAATAATTATATATATATATATATATATGAAAAAGATTTAATTCATACAAAATAAATTTTAAAATTTACTCCTCTTTCTTTTCTTGCTATTTACACATATTGAAATCCCCACCATCACAAATTTTATAACTTGAGAATAATCAAGTCTTTGAAATATTAATAATATAGTATTATAATATGGATAATATAAAAAGCAATAACAATAAGACATCACCTTATCAGAATTAAGTGAGCAACATAGAAAAATATTTAATAGCATTAATGTTTTGAGGATTTAAACATTATACATAAATAATACTCTTTTTGATACATAAAGAAAATCATGAAACTAGGTTAACTTGAGAAACATGCTGGTGAGCATATTAATTAAGAATGTATGTAAATCTAATTCAAAAGGGAGGGGGGTTTACTAACCTTGACTCAAGGAGGTCTGAATAGACAGGGAAAAAACAACTTTATAGATTAGAATTGCAAGATTGTTTAGATTGGCAACTTAAAATAATAAAATAAAATATAGTTTAAATTTAAGAAAGAAACCACACCAAAATTAAAGGAATAAGAGCACATGACAGACTTTACATATAAAAAAATTATTAGTATGAAAGCAAATTTACATAAACAGAATTTAACCATGTAAATAAGAAATCCAGATAGCTGAGGCTAAGATTAATTTTAGAATAAATTAGATGTAAATTTTTTAGGCAGTTCTTATGTTAATTATTTTGCTATATTAAAGAGTCCATTTTAACAGTTCAGATCCAGCATGGCAATTTAACAGGGTTCAAACAATTTTGAGTGTAGTAGTCAGCTTCCATTAGGCATTCCTACATTTTAGATCATATTTTCTATCATTTTTGGGGCATCAGCAAGATGATTGCTGGTGGCAAGAGACTGACTAGAAAAGGCTAAAAAAAGATGGTTAGTTTGACTACTCATTCAACATTTTGCAAAATAAAGTAGCATGGAGTATTTTGGCAACTGCTAATTTACAAAGCTAGTTCTCCCATTGGTCAAAAATTGTCCCATTATATACTGCCCCTAGGTATTTGAGGTTAGCTTTTAATATCATTTTTTAATTTAATTCCAATTACTATCTAGTATGAATTTTCTCATTTCTTCCACCTATTATTTTGGAGATGCAACTGTTAGATAATTTGCCCAAAAATATATTCAAATCTATTTTCAGATTAAAAATGTTAATTGCAAAAGAAAAAATTCTTAATTTGATTTCCTTTTTTATTTTTAGTACAGTTTAATTAGACATTCTTTCTCAAAATTAGACAATGTAAAACTTCCATCTCTTTAATTATTTTTGGATAATTAACAGTTGCATACTCCATCTTGGATTTTTTTTTTTTTAAATAGTTTTTTAAATAAAGAATTTAACCTAAAAGTTTTAATTTTACAAACTTAAAAAAAATATTTGTAAAATTAATATGGTGTTAGTAATTTCTCCCATTATATATATATTTGATTTTAATAAAAAGAATTAATAATAAATAATAGTAAAAAATATTAAGAGATAAATTTTATAACTTTTTAGGTGCACATCTCAAACATATACATATATATATATATATATATATATATATATATATATATATATATATATATATATATATATATATATATATATATATATATATATATATATAGTAGTGGGATGGAACATAAGGTTTAAACCTGGGGTAGTAACTTGATAAGTATGAAGGACTATGAAGCTCAATCATTAATTCGAATTGACTGCTTCAATATATGGCAATATTTATTTCACTTATCTACATTTAAGTAAAATTAGAAAACACTTTAAGCTTTACATTTTAAATTTATATAAAGGAGAAAAATGAGTATTAATATTTTACGGGTATGAAAATTAAGAATATTATACTTTTCACAGTGTAAATATTGGTTAAACAAATAAATAGTATTTTTAAATGATTTGATTTAGGTTTGGGATATCAGTTTTTAATTCCGCTATATACTGTTTAGAATTGTACATTGACAATTAACTATAAAACGCTAAATATTTACTATGTAATACTATGAAAATCTTCTGATTATATATATATTATTTAGAATAATCTAAGACTTAAAGGATTATATCCTTCAGATTTTAACCTTTACAATTCCTTGATAAAATAATTCATATCTAATATCACTTTTTCATATTGATAAAAAAAAAGCCTAATTTTTAAACATTTGTACACTTTTAAATTCATTTTATTATGGAGTTTGCGTTCTGATTAATACTGATTATTTAAATTTTAATTTATTTCTTCCCGGAAAATTTATGCTAATTCAACTCTAATAAATAAAGCTTTTTTTTTTTTTTTTAGTATTGATTTAATGACATAAAAATAGCTGACCAATAAATAAATTGATTTTCTTGTGACTAATGTTAATTCTAAAGAGTTGTTTTTCAAATTTTATATTCAAGTAATAAAGAAGTGTTTTCAAAATTACATTGTTCTCAAGTACTTTTGTCTTTAGCATCGCAAGTATAAAAACGCTTGTTAGAATTACTACCTAAAGATGCAAATATTAATGTCTTGGGAAATAATCAATATATTTTCTTTAGACTTAATTTATCAATATTGCATTTTATACACAATTCATTTTTAAATCTCAATTTTAGACTAATATTTTACATCATTAATGAAATAATGTTGTATTAATATTGATTTTACGGAAACTAACTTCAATATAAATAAACTATTGTACGTTAATTATTGACATATAATAATAAAGCGTAATAAAATATAAATTGTTTTCAATATCCAAATTCAAAGATAATCGTCTTTTTTTTCCTGAAGATAATCTAAAAAACATTATAATTTATGGAAAATGCAATTACAAACTATAAAGTTTATAAAGTTCAAGTTATTTCTAAGTTTATATATATAAAAGATAAGATGGCGATCAATAATAGAAAATTTTTTATCCTTTTTTTTTTAAAAAAAAATTCACAAGATACTATAAGTCAAGATCAATTTTTGAGCTTTTTCCTAATATTTTACGGTTGCAACAAAAATAAATTGGCAAAATTAAGACTAAGTCAGCATCAGTTGTGAAGAAAAAATAATCGATAAACCTGATAGAATAGCTATTTTATTTCGTTCAACTATAGTATTCTAATTTTGTCTTTCTATGACAGAAGAATGTAAAATATTTTTTTTTATAAACTAAAGTATGGTAATAAAATAAAAATAAAAGGTTAAAAGAAAAATACACATCTTTTAAATATGTTAATTCGTTTGCCTGCCTATCTGCCTACCTCTGTGTCTCTATATCTTTCTATGCATCCAATTTTCTATCTATTTGTTCATATATATCAATCTATTCATCAACAATTTTATTAACCTTTTTATCTGTATATACATATAACTGACATTCTATAAGAGTTTTTTTGGACTTGAAACTTTCTAAATATTAAAACATAACGCAGACTTTAAGGACTATTACAAAAGAGTGGTTTTAACATTGAGAAGTATATAAAATACACTCCACAAAGGTAATGCTATTGTGACAATTCTTCTGCTACTATCCTATTATAATCATTATGAAAACTCTCATAACAAGCAATGACTAACATAGTATTTCATTTAAATAATGAAATAACTACAATTTAAGAATCCTAAAAAGAATCCAACCATTTAATAAATTATATCAACTATTACAAACTTTGATAAATCTCCCATTGGAAACTTAATAATAATAATAGTAGTAGTAGTAGTAGTAGTAGTAGTAGTAGTAGTAGTAGTAGTAGTAGTAGTAGTAGTAGTAGTAGTAGTAGTAGTAGTAATAGTAGTAGTAGTAGTAATAGTAATAATAATAATAATAGTAATAATAATAATAATAATAATAATAATAATAATAATAATAATAATAATAATAATAATAATAATAATAATAATAATAATAATAATAATAATAATAATAATAATAATAATAATAATAATAATAATAATAATAATAATAATAATAATAATAATAATAATAATAATAATAATAATAATAATAATAATAATAATAATGATGAAACTCAGTTCATTAGTAGAGCTTTTTCAGTGGTAGACAACCTGTTCAGGATGCAAGAGCCCACACTGTCTGCTGTCTGAATAATATTGACAAGTTTATACTTTTCAAACCAGTATGTATGTTTTTTTATAAAACATCAAAGCAGCTGCAATTTTTACTACAATAGGAAATAAGCACATAAATAAAATATCTTACTTTAAAACATGGACAGATATGGATCGATCATACAAAGGTAAAATATAAAAAACATAAGCTAGCTAGTTTAAAATGACAATTAATTGTGTAGAATCATGATTAGTAAATGTACAATTCTAGTAACTGTCTGTGATTTCATTGGAAAATTTTTAATATTTTGTTTTCCCTTCATAAGCACATTTTAAAACAATAGGTTATTAAATTCCTTTACCAAAGCATAAATACTGGTTCAGTAAATTTTCTTTGTTAAGAAAATATATAAATAAATTTTCTTTGTTAAGATTATATATAAATATAATAGTTTACAAATTAATATGTGGCATACTTAAATGTCCATTATTTTCATTCACATAATCTTTCCTTTATAAATTTTCATATTCATTTGCTATATTCTACTTGATTTCTTTACAGCAATTTTTTTAAAGTTTTCCATTTTCTCTGCAAACACACAAGAGCAATGAACGTTTCCTATTTTTAAAAAATAACATGTTTATTTTCTGTAATAAAATTTAAATTTCAAAACACAGCAGACTTTTTTTTAAAAAGCATTTGGGCATTTTGGATATTTCTTTTTTTTTTTTAAAGTTAACAGTCAATAACAAGGCATTTATTTAAGTAAATATTAGTTTTTAACAGTTCTTAATTTATTATTTTTGTAAATCTTAGCTTTAAATTTATAGCTCCATAAATGATCTACAGTATCATAAAACGATTTAGTATAATGTTCAACATGATTTTTCTAGTTAATGGAAACATTTTTACTTGTTAAAAGTTAGAAGTGAATAATCCTTTTACTTGCTGAAAATAAATTAAGAAACAATGAGTATTACCTTGGCACATAATGTTAATTTGATTTAGGAAGTTTTAGCTAAATAAAGCATGTAAAACGAGAATACCTTTATTTTGCATTCAACAATTCATCATTGGTTTAAGACTTTAAAGAAAAATAATTTAATACTTGTTTTCTGAAGTAAAAAAAAAATTAAAAAAATTATACTATTTAAATTTAATCAGAACAGTGTCAGTGATAAAAAAATCAATGAGAATCCTAGTTGTCTTGATTTATAGGGACCCATTTGATATGTGTAAAACAAAGGTTGACTGTCCCAAATTAGATGAAAGTTTTAAGAACAGCATTTTTTCTTATATAATCCCCTAAGAAATTATGCAATTGTGTTCTATATTCTTCTAAAAATAAATATCACGTATTTGCATTCAATTTCAAGGTGAATAAAAGGTTAACTAATTAACTGTAAATAAAGTTTTTCATAAAATAAATTAATAAATATAATACTTTAATTATTTTTACATTTAAAACCAAATAATACTTATATTTCACCTTGATTTCTTTTATATCAGAAGTTTAAAATAATAAACTTAGCCCTCAGTTTATTAAACATTTTACTTTTAATGTTTGATAAATAAATTAAATATTTTAATGAATAAAATTAAAGATTTATAGATCAACAAGAACATACATGCATGCATACACATGGAAACTAACTTTATTTGAGACAAGCTGAACTTAATAATAAATCTAAATTTTGAATAACTAAATACTACTGAATTATTTAGATAATTAACTGAGATATAAATCACAAATGCACTTAAATAAAATATTTTATCTAACTTATCAGCAGTTTACTAAACCAATAAATTTTAAACACTAACAATTAAAATATTCACTCAGCTAACTTTCTTTTTTTGTTTCTTTTTTTTAATCTTTATAAAATTTAACATTACTTTATCATTATAAGCTTACATTTTATTAAATATTAACTAAATATGCTTATAGCAGTTATATAATTTATCATTACCTATTATTAAATAATTATTTAAATCTAAATATATTTAAATATTGCTTATTAAGTGATACAATTTTATTTGCAGATTAAATAATATGGTTTTATGTCTTTAGTTATTAGTTTTATTTTATTTTTATTTTTTTAGGTGGCTAATTATCATATAATGCACTATGAAAATATTTTAATAAAAGCATGTGACATCGCAAGTGATTACAATATATATATATATATATATATATGTAAAATAAATAAAATATCCGTTAATTAAAAACAATATTGTAATTATAAATGAAATAATATTTTTAACGGTTTACAAACAATTACAAACAATCCTTACATCCGCAGGAGTACTTTCGGTTACTTTCTAACCTGCCTCAACTGCCATTAAATTCAAAAACAAAAGCGTAAGCAAACGTCATCAATTCAAATTTCATGAATCTCGTATTTTAATGTTAGAAGCTTGTCGATTTATTAAATGCGTTTTATTACTGTTTATAAAAATTGCCTCTTTAATTTTTCTTTTACTATGATTTCTCTCTTCATGAAGAATTGTCATATTTTCAAAATTAAATTTAAATTTATATTTACATGTTTTTTCGTGATCAAAGAAAACTGAAGGAGATATTAAATCACCATTATTTATATTTTTTACACGCTTATCGTTAAATAGAGGTTGTCTTGCCAACAGTAAGAAGTTGTTGATTGTTATTGATATTAAAATTGTCTGTGTTAACTGGTTTATATATATATGAAGTTATTTGTTATTACATAAGTCTATAATAATATAAAAAAAATGTTAAATTTAATTTACATATCTATTAAAAATATTGAGTTACTGAATAACAATATTTAAAGACAAAACTCACCAAGCTCTGCTGGATATATATTTATGTATCCTTAATTTCATTAGCAGTTTGAAATCTACTTAAAACTTCATCAAACATAACAAAAAACTTTATATTTAAACTCGATCAAAATAACTAGTTTGATAATTTAACTAATTTAATTACATGGTTTTTTGTACCGATTTAGTATTAACAAAGAAAAGCAGAGCTTGGAATCAGATTTTTTTTTTTTTTTCAAATAGTTTATTTTCAAATAACATTTAAACGTAAAAATGACTATTAAAAACCATGTAAATGTATAATAATTTTAAATTATTTAATTTAAATTATTCACTTATAAAAGATTTTTACAATTTTGCAGTCAACAATATTTAATGAAAGAAGGAATGATTTTTTCATGATATTTCTCTTCTATCTTGTGTCATCAGGCATCTGAAAACTAGTTGCCATATTGATAAATACTGCAATACAATCTCAATATTGAATTTAATATCAAATTTGCTTGAAATTCTAAATTTACATTCAAAGTTTAATAAAAGTTTAATATCAAACGTTACGAAATGTCTACTAATTTTCAGGTTTTAGTTGAAATCAATTATGAAAGAAACATTCCCAACTGACAATAAAATACTAACATATTGTCAAGATTATTACATTTTTTTCATATGTCTTAGCATTGGCTGGGAGGCGAACCCACAACCGTCTGCAAACAACTACTTGCTTGCAAGGTGGCTGTGATGACCTCTCAGCTAACAACGCTTGATGATTATTACATTATTTCATTCCAATATGATAATATATATTTTACATAAATTATAAAATCTTTGCTTTTGTATAATATCATTTATATTTTAATTTTGCAATTGTTATTGTAAAGAAGTATTTCCTATATAATAACTCAGGTATGTATATTTAAATACAGAATTCAGAGATATATTTACTATGAATATATTTATCTATCTATCTCTTTATATGATTCTACAATTTATGTAAAATATATATTATCACATTAGAATAAAATAATTTATTAATAATCTTGAAAATCTGCTATTATATAATTTGCCATTTTATCAGCTTATTGAGTTAAAATCCGATTTCCATATGGATGTAATTTTTTTAATAACAGACTGAACATGATTCTATATTTTTCTCATATATCAAATATTAGATTACCATTAATTTTAGTGAAGAAACTTTTTGGAAAGCTGGATGGTCTATGATATAAGCAATTTTATGAACAACTTTCGTAGCACTAACATAATCTGTTTTATGCATCCATAAAAATGAACAGGCCACATTATTAAATAAAAAGAAAAAGTAAATAATTTTTATTACTAAGAATTTATGGTGCAGAAGCAATTAACTTGTTTAAAAGTTTTGTTAATAATAAGGGTGTATGGGTGATAAGTGGAATTGTGGGTTATATTTAGTACAAATATGTTTTTATTTTGTAGTTCTTTACACTTGAGAAGTCTGCTTGTAGCATAGAAACCATTGGTAGTGTTTTATAATTTATTTACTTGGCTAATCTGGATGACTTCTGAAGTTTTAAGATATTTAGTATTTGTTTGAGGGGTATTTAATGATAGAAAGAGAGATCGCAGAAATTGTTGGTGTATAGGTTGAGTTGATACAGCTTTGTCTTATTGGTCTGTAAGACAGTGTTTGAGTTTTGTTTAGTGATTTTCTGATTTATTTGCTCATTGATACTGTAATCTATAGCGTAGTTAATACAGTATATTTGACTCATGATTATATAGGCTTCTATTTTGATCAGATAGGTTTAGTATTTATAGTGCATCATATATGTGTGCATGTATGTTTGTGCCATCTTACAACTTCATTTTTCTGTCATGTGCTTAATTAAAATACTGAATACTATGTTTCACAGTGAAATATTTAAATTTATAATAAATATGTTTGATAGGCAATTTAAATACATTTTGAGTGATTGATGGGTAAATGGATCAGTGAATGTTAGATAGACCAAATACACTATCAATTACTTTATTTGCTAAATAATTATTTTTATTTTATTATTCTAGAAATATAGATAATGTACTTATTTTTTTTTGGTTCAAGTTAATTAATATTTAGAAAACAGAATGATTTTTTTTTTCTTTTTCAAGAGAGAAAAAAGTTATTGAATATTTCCAGCTAACTATCTTATTGCAAAAAAATGGTATTCACATTTTGGAGTTGACCTTTGGAGAGAGTTGTCTTTGATTGGTAAAGAAATGGAGATCTAAGCAATAATTGGTAATAAAAAATAGTATAGAATAAGGTAGTCTGCTTTATTACAGTCCTCTCTCTCTCTACAAAATGGTCCTTCTTCCAAAATCAAGAGGTTAATAGTAAAATTAAATTCATAAGTACACTTTTTTACTATTATTTTTCTTATATGAAACTAGTTTAACATTTTTTGGGGAGGATAAAGAAAAGAATGGAAATGTAATGAACTTCAAACAAGATATAGCACCTTATGTTATCAAATAACTAACTTTAGGTTTAATATCGTTTAAAATGCATACATGTGTCTATAACTCCAGTTCAAATTATCTAATCTTAACCTTTAATATTAAATAAAAAATTGAATTGTATGAATTTTTCTGTTTTATGGGAAAGGTTATGCTGAACTTTTTAACAAAACATTTCATAAACTCTAGATTAAAATAACTTTTCTGGCTATAGAAAGGTAAAATTCAAATGAAAGGGTGTGTGTGCCTAATTTAATGTACTATGCCCTAATTGTTATTGTTGCATAAAGAATATACCTAGCCATTCATGTCTTATAGGATTTATGAATTTGATATGTGACTTATATAACTCATAGATGATTCAACTATATTAAATATGCATAAAACTTAATGCAAGTAGAAGAGCATGGATATTAAATGTAAACATTTTCTTATTGTTCTCCTCGTTTATATTTAATCTATAAGTAAAATATATTGTCATTTAAAAAATTATGTAGACTTAAGAGACTATTATGAATTAATCAACTATTCACCTAATGTAAGACCTTTGATAATTTATTACAAGTATCTTTATAAATGTTAGTGGAAAACTATTGTTCCTTTTAAATTTGCAAGATTGAGTGCTGAGTTATAAAACTATAAAACCACCAATTAATTAAACATAGAAATCTGCAGCAGTAAACATAATTTGTCATTATCAAAAGGTATATATATATATATATATATATATATATATATATATATATATATATATATATATATATATATATATATATATATATATATATATATATATATATTGAGTACTTGGCATGTTATATGTCAGCAATTTTAATTAACTATTTGCTAATAACTTTAGAAATTGCTCTTCAATTGGATCCAAAAAATTGTGTATTGCCCATCCTGCAGGAATTTCTCTATATGTCTACTGACATCTATCTATTTTATAATTGTTGCCATTATCTTTGTACAGACATAAGAAGCTTTAGTTACAGACTGTACAAATGGGCTTCTATTTTCCAGCTAAATAAAATTTAATCATTTATTTTGTTGTTAATGTATGGTAGATAGGTAGATCAGTTTATTTGTCTTTATGTATTTATTATTTTCTTTTGCTCCAAGATCATCACGGAAATGTATAATACAAAAAGTATTATACAGGGTAACTGGCTGTTATTTTGATATATTTTTATGTGCATGTATTCTTTATGCTTATGTTAGGGATCAAAATATTTATTTGCTATCATGAAGCCAGCTACTAATTTAAAAGAAAGGTAAATGTAGGAACCGAGCAGGGCAAATTCCTAATGTCCACTCCATACGTTCTTGTCATTGCAGCTGTTATTACTATGTGATTATTCATATAGTATACGAACATGGATGGGTTGCTCACCACCATGCATTAGCCAGTGTAGTGAGTTTATTGGCTTTTTACCTCTGAGTTTAAGATCAAGAAACACCGTGGTCTTTCTTCTCAGTGCCTGATAAGGCAGAATGAATGTTTGTGTAAATGATAAATATTTTTCCAATACATATATACAATTATGACAGACAAAAATAAAGCATGGCCCTTATTCCCAGGAGGCTGTAAAGTCACCAACCAAGGTAGTGATTGGTGGCCTAAGGCGGAGGGTGCTAAGAATCCCCTGATTGTGGACCCAGGCTGCCATTTGATGATGACTTTTTATTTAGGTACTTACAACTGCAGATCACTTTCAAGTGAAGGAAGATTGCAAGAATTAGAAGAAGAACTGTCTTATATTAAATGGGACATTATTGGACTTTGTGAAGTTAGAAGAAAAGGAGAAGAAACAATTGATTTAAAAAGTGGACATATACTATATTATAAAGGCACACATATTGAAAATACAAGTGGAGTAGGATTCATTATAAATAAAAAGTGGACGAACAATATTGTGGAGATTGATGGTGTATCAGACAGAGTGGCAAGAATAGTTATACAACTTAATAGCAGATACCAAATGCAGATAATTCAGGTTTATGCCCCAACAAGTTCTCATAGTGATGAAGTAGTAGAAGATTTTTATATGGATGTACAAAAGGCTTTTGATCAGAGTAAACAACATTTTAAAATTGTTATGGGAGACTTTAATGCTAGAATTGGTAGACAAATGAAAGATGAAATTGCTGTAGGTAATTTTGGTTATGGTAATAGAAATGAGAGAGGACATAGACTTGTGGAGTTTGCAGAAAAAGAAAAACTTTATATTATGAATTCATTTTTTGAGAAAAATGTTAAAAGGAAATGGACATGGAAGCATCCAAATGAAGGTACAGTAAAATTGGATTATATTTTGACTAACAGAAAATACATATTTCAAGATTGTAATGTTCTTAATAAATTTAACACAGGAAGTGATCATCAATTAGTAAGATGTAAGTTACGTGTTAATGTAAAACTAGAGAGACAAAAATTATTAAGAAAAACAATATTTACAGTTGATATTCCTAATCTTCAGAAACATTCTAATGAATTTAAATTAGAACTTACAAATAGGTTTCAAGTGTTAGGAGATTTTGAACATGATACAGATTTGAATGAAATTAATATGAAAATAACTGATACACTTTTAAAAACTGCAACAAACATAGCTGGTAGAAAAAAGCAGCAATTGACTAATAAAATTTCTACTGAGACTAGAGAATTTATGAAGAAAAGAAGGAATATGAAGATATACAAAAGTGATGTATTAAAAAGAATTGAATATCTTCAATTTTGTAAAATGGTATGGAAAAGAGTTGAAAATGATATAAGAAAGTATAACTGTGAAATAGCAAGGAAAGCTGTAGAAGAAAATAAAAGTCTCAAAAATGTTAAACAACATTTTGGTATTGGTAGGAAATTTATATCTGCAATAAGAAAAAAAGATGGAATTATTACTAAAAAGAGAGATGAGATCATGAAATTGGTAGAAGATTTTTATCAAGAATTATATAGTAATAAAGAACAAGTACCTCCTATATCTATTACATCTTCCGAATTGCCCAGAATTTTAAATGAAGAAGTTAGACATGCAATTAAGTGTATGAAGAAAGGAAAGGCTCCAGGAAATGATGGAACTATAATTGATATATTAAAAGAAGCAGGTGAAGAAATAGAAACAATTTTAGCAAAGTTATATACCAAATGTCTAAATGATAAAGATGTACCGGAAGATTGGAAGAATGCACTAATAATATTAATATTTAAAAAAGGTGATAAAGAAGATATTAGAAATTACAGACCTATCAGCCTTTTATCAGTTTTATATAAAATTTTTACCAAGATAATTACAACTCGTCTACAGAGAACTTTGGATTTCCACCAACCAAGAGAACAAGCTGGATTTAAAAGTTGTTTTAGTACAGTAGATCATATCCAGGTATTGAGAGAAGTCATAGAAAGGACCAACAAATATGAGTTGTCATTATGTTTTGGATTTGTAAATTATGAAAAGGCATTCGATTCTATACACATTTCTTCAGTGATTAAAGCATTGGATCATGAAGGTATAGATCCAGGATATTGTCATATTTTAAAGAATATTTATAAAAATGCAACAGCAACAATTAGATTACATAATGATACTGGAAAAATCAACATTGAGAAAGGTGTAAGACTAGGTGACTCCATATCTCCAAAACTCTTTACAGCAGTGCTGCAAGAAGTATTTTGTGGATTAAAATGGGAAACTAAAGGAGTGAAAATAAATGGAGAGTATTTAAGTCATTTAGATTTTGCAGATGATGTAGTTGTTTTTGCAAATAATGCTTCAGAGCTGCAGGAAATGTTGCAAGAGTTAGCAGATGAAAGTAGAAAAGTAGGACTAAAGATAAATGTTAAAAAGACTAAAGTAATGTTTAATCGATTTGCTCAAAATATGAAAATAAAGATTGATTATGAAGAATTAGAAGAAGTTAACAGTTACAAATACCTTGGTCAGATTATTAATACAGATGGAAATATAATGGAGGAAATTAATCATAGAATTAAACTTGGTTGGAGTGCTTTTGGTAGAAATAACTTGATACTAAAAGGAAATATGCCTATGTGTTTGAAAAGGAAGGTTTTTAACAAATGTGTTTTACCAGTTCTTACTTATGTATCTGAGACTTGGACACTTAATATAAGAGCAATACAGAGACTTCAGACCTCTCAAAGGAGTATGGAGAGATGTATGTTGGGAGTAACAAGAAGAGATCAAAAACGCAATGTATGGGTAAGACAACAAACAGGTGTTACTGACCTTATTGAAAAAAATAAAAGATTGAAATGGAGTTGGGCTGGACATATTGCTAGAAGAGATGATAATAGATGGACAATTGAAATTTTAAACTGGATTCCAAGAGGTTGTAAAAGACCCAGAAAGAGACCACATGTGAGATGGATAGATGAAATAAGAAAATGTGCAGGGGTGTTGTGGAGAAGAGAAGCTAAAGATCGTAGAAGATGGATTAAACTTGGAGAGACCTTCATCCTGCAGTGGATTGATAATGGTTGATGGTGATGATGATTAAATAAACAAAAGTGTTGTTTCATCCTTGCTTTTCCAGAAATGACTAGATTTATTTAATAGTAATTATTACACTTCAGACTTGAAGCATTTATAATTTGTCATGAATTAGAGATTTATTTTTATTAGTTAATGCTGGTATAATATCTACATATTGAATATGATTTGGAATTATTTTGTGCATTGTTCTGTGTGTGCCTGTTTTGTGCGATTCATTTATATAATTGTTAAATTGATAGTCACTTTACTTGTATTTTATTTTCCAGTCGGCTTTGGATGACGTAATATCACAAAAGAGGTGAAAGAATTAAAAAATTATTTGAGAACAATTTTTTTTAATGTATAAAATGAAATGTGTTAAGTATCTATGAGAAAAGAAAACATTTATAATATATATTACATTGTCAGAGATTGAGAGAACTCTCCCTTAGTTTATTTAAATACTTGTCATGAGTGGTTATAATTCCAGGATTAAGCTTTTGTGTATTATGATGATTATGTTATATAAAGTGCAGTAGTTTATTTCCCTTGTTTTCAATGATGAGACTGGTCCACACCAATATTAAATCTCTGGGTAAGGTGAGAAGTCACTATATATGTATTGTTTAGATTAATAGAATTAAGAAGGTTTTCTTGTCCCTCATGTGCTCATTTTGGAATGTTTTTCCATTGTATAGTCATAGCTATGTGTATTATAGTTTTCCAATTAAAATAAAATGTAGGATTAGTTTTTTTATGAAACATCTAAAGTAGAAGTAGTGCTAAATTTGTTGGTTGGTTTATGAGATCATCCATATTATGATATTTTATCTCTTGATTTCATAAGCAAACCTATGGGATGTAGCTGTGTTAATTATATTATAACAGGTGGCATAATACAGAAGCAGGCTTTGAAATATTATTGATTCTGAATAGATGGAAGAAATTTATCACTGGTTTTGTAAGCCTTGGATAAATATTTCAAATCATATTATAAATATAATATAACAAATTGTCAATGTTAAAACAGAGTTTCTTTATTATAAATAAAATAAATTAATAACTAAATAATTATTGCCAAGTGATTTCAACTCTTATGAGTCCTTAGCAATAATTATATAATTATTAATTTAATTTATTTATATTAAAGACACTGTTTTAACAATTGACAATTTGTTATATTATATTTATAGTTATATATTAACTGAAGTATTATTTATTTATTTAAACATATCATACTAATTTATTTTAAGTTTTAAATCATCAAATCCTCAAAATTTTTCATCCTTATTTTGAATGAGTGAACAGAAAGAAGGGTAAAAGAAAGTGTGGCTAGTTAATAAATTTATAAAAGATAGTGTGACCTATCTAAATCATATGTTTAGATCAATATTATATTTTTTAATTACTCCAGTGTTGGCTTGGTTGACAGAGTATATCAGTATTAGCTAGTAACATATATCTGTTTGATAAATGTACAAAGAAGTTTATTTTTAATGTTTAACTATTCTAATGATAATGGGAATTGGCTAATAACATGGATTAGTTTGAAATAAAAGTACAAAGACGTTTATTTTAATGTTTAACTACTCCAATGTTAGTTTATTCAGTAATTAATATTGGAATTGGCTAATAATATGTATTCTTTGAAGTAAAAGTATAAATGTTGATTTTGACTATATAATGTAATAAATGTTTTATTTATTAAAAACTTTGTTGAGAGTTATTCTTTTACATGCATTCACATTTTTCATTTTCATACACACCTACATATTCAATATGATATAATTGCACTATATTATGAACTTATTAATGAATATGTTCAAATCTGATGTTATTATTTTCTCAATCCAAACATTATATGAAATGCCTAATTATTTGATGAACCTCTGGGATAGTTTATGTCTTTACTTATTATTTAGATAATGATTTGAAATAAAAAGGTGTCCTATGTTGTCTAAAGACTATTTCATTAGAACAATGCTCAATTTTATGTCACTACCTTTTAAGAAGGTAATTGGTAAATATTATAGAGTATGAATTTTTAAATAAGTTATGTGATAAAATCCCCGAGATTTCCCCTTATGGCAACCAAGTAGATATTTTTTAGACTTATTGATTTATAATATTTCTTCTTGTATTTTATTTGCATTTTACCTATTATGGGACTCTGTCGTCGCCACTGAGCTAAGCCATAGTTGGACATTATTCTAAGAGTTTCAGTAGTAATTCAATGTAGAGTCATATTAGTAGTTTATTCTATTATCAATAGAATTGTGCCCCAGGTATTTATTTATAGGAAATGTAGGATTGGTGTTGGGGGAGGGTTAATATATATATATATATATATATATTAATATATCTAAAATGAGTATCTAATATATATATATATATATATATATATATTAGATACTCATTTTGATAAGAAAAGTAACTAAAATAATTATTCTAATTATTAGATGTTGAACTTTTTTTTTTACTTAACTCTCACAAAATTTTTCAACATTTTTATGTCAAAGATTCTATTAAATATCAATCAAAATTGTATATGTAATAGTACTAATTTATAATAATGATATAAGTAATAGTAATAATACATAATTTATACAGAACTCTTTCAGTTACTTAATTTATAAAAGTATCAACCGAACTTATTCAAACAAGTCATTATTACTTAATATCACACAAATTACGTGACCCCAGTACTTTTATGGCATAATTCAATTGAAAATAATTACATCTAAGAAATTAAAGATTTTTTCTATAAATTGTATTTTATTAAATATTGTTTTATTGATTCTATAATTTAAAACTATTACATATCTATCTATCTATCTATCTATCTATCTATCTATCTATCTATCTATCTATCTATCTATCTATCTATCTATCTATCTATCTATCTATCTATCTATCTATCTATCTATCTATCTATCTATCTATCTATCTATCTATCTATCTATCTATCTATCTATCTATCTATCTATCTATCTATCTATCTATCTATCTATCTATCTATCTATCTATCTATCTATCTATCTATCTATCTATCTATCTATCTATCTATCTATCTATCTATCTATCTATCTATCTATCTATCTATCTATCTATCTATTATCTATCTATCTATCTATCTATCTATCTATCTATCTATCTATCTATCTATCTATCTATCTATCTATCTATCTATCTATCTATCTATCTATCTATCTATCTATCTATCTATCTATCTATCTATCTATCTATATATATATATATATATATATATATAGAAAGAGCACAACCGTCTATATAACAATAATACATTTATATTAAAATTTATAAATGATAGCTTTCATGGAAAAAAACAAAAATATTTCTTTTAGTATAATCAGAATTTCAAACGAAAAATATTAATATTATAAATGTAACATGTTTTTAAGACAGCATTCTTTAACTTTTTAGATCGTCTAAAAATCTTTTTTAACATTATAAAAAAGTATTTTTATTTTTTCATAAAAGTTTCAGATATATAATAATAACTCATCTTTGTTACAATTATACTTTGTCCAAGAATGCTTTGTGTACTTTTTATTTCGTATAAAATAGCTTAAATAACAACATGAGATAAAAATAATGGGATTGATGCACCTTTCATTAGCATCATTTCAAGCAATAACAACAAAAAAATAATACAATAAAATTCTAGCAACTTATCTTTAATCTAGCTTTCATATGCTAAAAATAAAATAATAATATACAATTAACTTTTTAAACAATTTTAAATAAAGTTAAAAAAAGTTAATAGATAATGGTAAAACAATTATAAAAAATTGTTATATATTTGATGAAAATATTTTAAGATTAGCAGTTACTAGTATAGTACTTTGTTTTATATATATATATATATATATATATATATATATATATATATATATATATATATATATATATATATATATATATATATATATATATATATATTATAACCTACACTTCCAACACCGCTCATATACATTACATGAACGAAATGCCCAGGCGCCACGTCTATTAATGAATAGAACAATATAACAAAATATATAATACAAAATTATTACTGAGACTCTATATTTAAGTTTATGTTCAGCTCAGCTCAGTGGGAGGCTATAGGCAGTTCATAAGATTTATGATAATAAATGAATAAAAGAAGAAATATTATAAAACATTTAATATAATGTAAATTCCTTTTTTAATTAATTGTATGATAAAAAATCATAATGTTTGTTTGGTATAGTCTATTAAAATATACTTTAAACTTAATTTCTTCCTTCATCCAAGTATAACACATATCAGCTTACTATAATTATATTCTGAAACAATTCTATGACTTGTAATATCATAATCTAAACATCTACTTTAATGCCAATCAAGAAATAAACAATAAGATCTCAGGGAATTTTAACAAACACAATTGAATTAATAAACTACATTGGCCCATAAGTTACAATTCTAAAGTATGAGAAAAAATATAATGAAACAAATTGACTAAATATTTTACTGTGTTTCAATGATAAGATAATGACAGAAATAGGGTGTTTTAATCTCATATCATCATCTAACAAATATACTGACCTGGCAACCTTTCTAATACGTTTATCAAGTGACAAATGTTCTTTTATAATGTTTGGATTAAGAAAACAATATTGTCAGACACTAGAAAATTTAATATAACTCTAAAATAATATATCTATTTTGTAATAGATTTATGAAATGTGGAGATGTAGAAATGGAAAACACGAATGTACACAAGAATAACTCAACACACAGATTTTAAGATTTTAAATAACTAAAACAAATCATTTATTACAATAAAATAAATTTGGTTTAATATGATATTAACAAATGGACTATTTGTTTTACAGATTTTTAAATTATCAAATAAACTTTAAGCATCAGTTCGGGATTATCCCTACTATCAAAGCAAATTAATAACAAAATTTAAATATCCTGATTTCGAACACATGATTTGCCTACATGTTTCATTTTCATGACAATAAAAAAATAACATGTTATATTATTAGCACAAAAAATATCTTTGAGAGGATATTACTCTTGATTAACCCTTAAACCGCTAATTTTATCATTGTTGTATCAGATAAAAATCAAATCTTTTAATTGGCCAACTCACAAACTGAAGACAAAGCCTATTGTTAAAACATATTCGCCTATAATATTAAATTCAACTCAGATACGTTTATAAAAAGTATATAATTAATTTTTCAGGTTGTGAAGACAACGAAAGTTCTTTCAAAAATAAATTGCTATTTATTTATTCTAAGATATTCAATAACGGCAACATAAAAGTTATAATGTAAACAAAAAGATCGACTTTTACGTTATAGAAAAGTAAATATTTCTTTTTATTACAACTTCAATATTTGTACTAAAATCTTCAATATTTTTCGAAAATAATTTTGTTTTTTTATTATTCTCTCTGAAAATTATGTTTAATTTCCATAAATATTATTTAATAATAATTTAAATCGTATTCGAAATGAAAATCTCAGCGTTTTTCTTTATTTTCTTTGATCAGGCAGTTTCTTTGTTCTTTCCAGCCAATCAGAATGTCTTTTCGGCTGAGAGCATGCTAAGAACCAATCACAAATAATGTTCCTTCTTTGTTTAGGTTTAAATGCGTTTTTTTTATTTTTTACTTCTAAAATAAATCGGAAGATGTCACCATCGTACAGAACTTTTAAAAACGAATTCAATACGTATTTAACGAATTTTTTCGTATGAAAACGAACTGAGTTAGAGTGATTTCAGATGTCGACGAGGAGCCTCGTCGGACACGGGAAAAGGGTTAATAAAATAAATCAAATTACTTATATTTGGCTCTCAACAAAGCAACTTTCTCTAATTGACTAAATAATCACTTTCAATTACGTATACCTTTTATGCATAGCAACAAATCATGTTTATTCTGATGATTTGATGATTTATAACCTTTATTTAAATAAATACACTGTATTTTAAAATAGTTATTCCTGTTTTAATCTCAATACTTTATATTTTATATTTAAATGAATGTAATGCATTTCAAAAACATTTATTTCTCATTTTAATTTCAATAATTCTATACTTTATATACGCGATATTATTTATATTACACGTGTGTGTGCAGGTTCAATCAGCAATAATATAAAACAATCTTTTCTATAAACTCTCCATTCATTAAGAAAATATCATACAATTATTTTATTTCGAACAATGTCATAATTCATCAATAAAATAAGACACCGATACTACATAAAGAATTAATCTAACAATTTATCTGGCCACTTATTAATTAACACATAACTATATTTTCTTGATTATACATACTATACATTATAAGGGGAATCTACATAAGGAGCAGCTAAACTTTTACTGAACACTTCTACAATAATTCATCTGATTCTAAATACACTTTTGGTGAAGAACATTTACTCATCACCAAGAATTCAAGAAAAACGTTACATAACTTCCTAAGCATCATTTAATCATACTTCAACAATAACTCATCTACTTTTAAATACATTATTGGTAAGGAATTATTCCTCATCACCAGGCTCTAAGAAAACATCACTTCAAAATATCATTTAATCATACACATATAAAATATCGAACATTATAAATACACACTGGTAGATAAAGACATACAGATAACATACCAATCCGTTTAACTCAACTCAGTAGAATACGACAATGTACGAAATTTATGCATAAGATATTCACAAACTAAACTTTATCAAACAAATATCATAATTATGCAAAACAAACACACACCTGCAAACAAAAATATATATAATATTAACTCTAAATTACAAACTATGCAGGCAAGATGGTAATTAAATATTGCATTAAGGTATAACTTTTAATTTAATATTTATAATAATTATGAACGAATTTTCTTTCATATCTTGCAAACTACTTCTATTATAAGTTCGTTGATTTAAAAAAAAGAAAAAAAACAAAATTTTCACTTTGAGATAATAAAGTATACAAAATAAATGTAAACCTCTCCAATAATATATTTAAAAAATATTTCTTTCTTTTACCTTCGTAAAACACAAAAAAACCTGTTGAACACAATCAATTTTTACCAGCGTACTCCTCATTTGGATATGCTTCAGAGACATTCTTGATGGTCAAAATACCCAAATTATAAATAAACATAATAATAAATAAAACCTATCTACCTATCATATACATTAATTATGACAAGCAATAAAAAAAATAAAGAAACAAAAGTTATTAGTTTTGTAATTTAAAATAAAAGTTCACTTGCAAAGCTCGGTTCCAGGTTTATGAAACAATATGGGACACAATCCAAACTGAATTTTAAACTAAAATAAACTGCTGTAGAATAACCAAACAAATATAGTCATGCTTAAATAGGACTCAGCATCTTCAATGTTCATAACAAAGTTATTTAAGTTACTGTATCATACATAAGCAATCAATTTATCTTGTATTATGACGAGAGTATAAGAAATTATTAACTATTGTTGGACAGGAATTATCTCACTTATTCCGTTGTAGTTCTAAATTGAATACATAATTATTTGTAGTAGTTTATTGAATAGCATTTAACAATACTTTGTTTTATTTTCCTCCATCTTTATTGAAGAGAACAAAAATTACCCGCATTTCTATCCTTCTATTCAATTTAAACAGATATTTAATTTGAAGTAGCTCACATTTATTTCCTTCATTTAACATACATATTATTCCCAGAAATACCAGAGAAACAAATACTGTCATCTCTTTATGATGAATTTAAACATGGCATGATTTATCAAAATATGCATATCCTTACGTCTATGTTTAATTCTCACAAAAACATAACATGGAAAATAGTGAAGAATAAAAATATATTCTGTAAAATAGTTCTGCATGTGTTTTCCAGATACATTAAAAACACACGGTCAATGATACAACAATAATATTCATGCAATTTATTTCTATTTAAAATGATAATTAAGTGAAGTAATGTAGACTGGATATTATTAACATACATTTTTAAAAGAGCAATAGTTATAAAGATGGTTAATTTGATATGTTTAAATCAAGAAGAGTAAAGTAAACTGAGTATTTTTTTAAAACTTAGAACTGCATTCTCAAATTAACTCTTTCCATAATATATTTCTTAATATCCTTTCGAAGTTTTACTCCAAAGTCCTTTTTTTAAAAAAAAATCAATTTGACTTCAGCAACTGGTTTTAATTTCACAATAATCAGCCACTGTTTTTGGCTACAATTACATTACATAATATGCAAAATTTTCACTGGAGATCTTTGTTATAAAGCTCTCTTTTGCAAAGTTCATTTCCTTTCAGCAGGTTACTCCCACGGTTTTTTTCTATCTCAGCTAATTACATATGCAAAAAAAAATCTTTACAAAAAAAAATCATTTTGATTTTTAGAATCAAATCAGTTAAAAAAATACTAATAAAATAAATAGCTTTTACAAACTTGAAAGAAAAATGAATATTAATTAACTATTAAATAAAAATGATTAATAATTTATTTAGTTTGTAAAATAATCTATTGATTCAACTATCTATTAATCATTGGAAAGAAATATATATTTGTTAAATTATTTAAGATAACTACTGTAATTTAAATGTTTTTATTGTGCATGTACTATTGTTTGCTGTTATTAAAAAATGAAAATGAAATGAAAATGATGCAGAGTCATACATGCATACACATGTACTACAACCTAAATATTGAACTATCTTAACTAAATATAATTGAAATGGTTATTAATTGTTGACAAAAAGATAAGTATCAATGAATAAAGGATTTTGAAACTATTCAACCAATGTTACAATAATATAAAATAACTTTGCATCTTTCTGACAAAATGTATTAATTCCATTAATAAACAACCCTTCTTTCTTACATTAAATACCTCATTAACCACACTAATAATAATGAATACCTATCAAGTGGTCAATAAACTGCATAAGCAACCCATATCTAAGCTTTAAACAATCTCCAGCAAAAAAATTTAAAATTCTAAGGCTATTTCCCTTTTTTTAATATGATATAACTATTTAATGCAGATATAAAGTACCTTAAACCCTTGTGCCCATTAAAATTGTCATATATATATATATATATATATATATATATATTTAATCTATATATATATATATATATTTAAACATAAATAAACCTCTATATATATATATATATATATATATATATTCATGTTTAAAGAGGTTTATTTAAACTTCAATGTATCAATATTTCATACTCAGTAGTCAAATTGCAAGCTTTAAGTGTCCATATATATTCAATGGATGATTAGTAAGAATAGATTCCATTCTTGCTATTAAAAGGTGTGAATGTTGCCTTGACAGCAGTGAGAAATATTGTTTGCTATATGTTACTGTGAATGTTTAGGTGGTTACTGGTTGGAACTTAATTATATCATTATCCCAGATTAGCTTTAGGCACTATTTCGCTTATTATTTCTAAATAATACATGGGCAATTTAAAAGTATTGCAGTTTGTAATGTTAATTGACTATTTATTAGTCTCCATTACAGTGACATGTTTATTTCATGTTTAAAGAGATTTATTTAAACTTCAATGTATCAATATTTCATACTGTGTAATCAAGTTGCAAGCTTTAAGTGTCCATATATATTCAATGGACCATTAGTAAGAATGGATTCCATTCTTGCTATTCAAAGGTGTGAAGTTTGCCTTGACCGCAGTGAGAAATATTGTTTACTATATTTCACTGTGAATGTTTAGGTGGTTACTGGTTGGAACTTATATACATATATATTATAATTTAATGACTGCTTTTCTTCAAATCAATATACTAATCTTATAATAGAATATTTAAAGATGCAGTAATTAAATATACCTAAAGTATAACTTTAAAAAAATTATCAACTTAGAAGTGCTTTGAACTATTCTCCTACTCTTTGTAAACTAACAATTTGAAAGGATAACCTTCCCACCATTCCATGATCTTAAAGTTTCCTGCTTGCCTGATTATTAAGTTTTGTTTGTATTTGTATATTAACATAGCTTCCTTTATTTTCTTTTTGTTGTTATTTTTTTTTCAATTTGCAATGTTTTTATATTAATAATGTAAAAATATTGTAAATTGAAAAAAATTAAAAATAATAAAAATAAAGGAAGCTATGTTACTACAGAAATAATTAATAGACAGACAACAAATGTTATAATGATGGAATTGTGGGAAGGTTAGCTTTTTAAAGTGTTAGTTGACAAAAACTATGAGGATAGTCAAAGTGCTCTTAAGTGGACAAAATTTTTAAAGTTATACTTTACATATATCTAATTGCTCTCTTTATAAATATTCAATTATAATATTACACATACATACATACATACACACACGCATATATATATATATATATATATATATATATATATATATGGGTATGTACACATATATATATATATATATATATATATATATATTGGGTACAAACCATGTATTATTTACATTACAATCTGATATTTCAATGGACAAAACACCACCATTATCAAGGTTAACTTTCAAAAGAACAATTGTTCGATCTCAAACAATAATGTGACTCAGTGCGAGATTAGAAGTGAGATTTACCTTGAAGTAGTTCAGCATTCACAATATGAGGCTTATCAAAATGTTTATTTTCCTCAGTTTTTTCATCTATTAATTTCAAGTTAATATTAGAAAAAATTAGTGGTTTCCACATAGCTGGAATATGTTGTGCTATGTCAGCCCTATTTAAACCAGTAGGTCTCTTTAATATTTCAATTGACTCTCTCATGGTTTTTAAATCTTATTTTTCCAAGTTAGCAAGTATTTTGGTATTGTCAAAATCAGGTTTGTGACCAATTTCTAAAAAATGGGAAGTAAAAACTGATTAGAAGAAATTATAGAAGATTTGAACACAGTCTTTCAAACTACCTTCAGGAGTCCACTCTG
Organism: Epiperipatus broadwayi; assembly: GCA_028023455.1. NCBI lineage: Eukaryota > Metazoa > Onychophora > Udeonychophora > Euonychophora > Peripatidae > Epiperipatus > Epiperipatus broadwayi. The sequence continues at coordinate 434,983 of JAQFVV010006313.1, read as the reverse complement.
TTTCATACAATTGAAGCATATGATCACACACATGTAAAAGAGAGAGATGATCTCTAATATATACATTTCATACTGAACCAAACACTGATTATATATATATATATATATGCATCTGAATCAATAATAACTACATTCTTTAATAATATCAACTATCAAATTAGCTTAACTAATAAATAATGATATAGTTCTGTAGTATAAAATTAAATAAATAATTATCTAATTAAATCATGAGACTATGAAGTGAGTTTAGAAGTGGCAGAGTGAATAAATTAAGCCAATATCCTACAGGATATCACCTCAATGGCATAAGAATACTATCCCTACTCCTATTGCTTAAATACTATATTATAGTACTCTTACGTCTTTAATCAAAATTAGTTAAGTAAAATGACTCTTAATAAATTAATCTAACTATCTTCATAAAATTGATTTAACTCAAATTATCTCAGGTTCTCTTAAATTATTTCTAAACTAATTATAATTCTTGTAATTAGGTATAATAAGGGATTTAATATTATTCCTAACTACAATTAAATAATAATAATAATAATAATAATAATAATAATAATAATAATAATAATAATAATAATAATAATAATAATAATAATAATGATGATGATGATGATGATGATGATGATGATGATGATGATGATGATGATGATGATAATAATAATAATAATAATAATAATAATAATAATAATAATAATAATAATAATAATAATAACAATACTACTCATACTAATCTTTAATCTATAATTTAATCTTATATCTTTTCTACTAGTAACATTACTTATGTTAACAAATAATAACAATGTTATATAATTTTCTATTATCCATCTGGCATCTTAAGTACACATATATGATATAATATTATAATCTGAGAATATGTGGCAATCATTACTAAATTAATTTAATGTAAATCTTTAGTAATTATTCCATGACCATTAGAATAATGTAATAAGTAAAACTTCTTAAATAAAATATATCAATAAAAGACATTATAATTCTTAAATAACAATCTTATTTGTGATGTGCAAATATTATGTCTTCATTATAATTATCTGTGATTATGCAATTGTGATGTGAAGAAATTGAGTCGACACCAAGATTTATAACAAAACTTAACAAATTTATTAATACACTTTAACAATAAATTATATACAATATGTACAATATGCATGCACTTTGTCTTACTATATTTTAGTTAATTTTACAAAAAATGAATTACATAAAATATTAAATACAAAAGTTTATTTTATCAAATTCTTATTACTGAAATATTACCATAACATCTTTATGGCCTCCATTAATTTTAAAAATTATTATATTACAAAAGTGTTGTTTAAATTATTAATTCACTTTGAATTTATCTTTTATTATTTAGTTTTTAAAAACACTTTTATTATATCTTATGATTATTCTTAACTTACTCATAGTGTAAATAATATTAATTAATAATAATATACTCATTATTTAAATGCTTATTATTCTTCAATATGATATCAAATAAATGTAAACATTGATGTGTATTATTCTAAAATAATAATAATATAAACTTATAATCACTTGCATTCTTCAAGTATGATTTATGTATATTTCTTTTACTTGTAAAAATATGCATTAATATTGAATTTCTTTAAAATTTAATGATTAAATAATATTTTTTGTAAAACATATTTCATTCATTATTTATTTATTTGTAATAAATAATAATGAGTCCCAAACATAAAAAGTTTATGATTCTTTATTAGCAAGTTACCATCTTGTATTCTTTACCTTCAATCATCTTTACTTTTAAACAATATAACTCATCTTATCTTTTTAACAACAATTCTGCATTTTAAACTTATTCATCATTTCATATTTTAAAATACTAGCCTTTACAATACTATTCAAGCAATATTGATAGTAAATACACTTAAGTATATGGAATAAATCAGATTTTAATTTAATAGCACTTCTATTAAATAACCATCATGGTGACAGTGTATTATAAATAAGGTATGACTATTTTAGTTCATCACCTTTACTAATAAACATAATGTCCAAGCTATCTATTCAGCTCTATGGAACATTACAACTTCAACATACAGAAAATAACACTACCATGAACAAATACAAGTTATAGGGCTAAATTATCTATACTTGCACAATAATCACTATCATCTATACTTATTCCAATATAAACAAATCTTACCTAAAAATATTATCTTAGTTCTATTTAACTTATTACCAAGCTTACATCGCTAAAATCTACTCTTACATTCTTATAATAATAAATAAATTCATGTCTGAAATAACTATCTAACCAATCGATAAGAAACGATTATTTTATCCATTAGTAAATTTACACATAAATACAATCAGTATCGATATTCCGGTTTATTATTTTGATCACTTAAAATAAACATCAAATTCAGTTATAATAGAATCATATACGTATATTTCTCCTATATTAAAATGTACTTACAATATTATTAAAAGTATTCATGTTTTATAACATGAATAAACGAATTAAAACTATGTGTACTTATTGTTTTTTTCATAATCATTTCATACATGCACACTAAGATATACACTAAATCAATACATAGTAAAATTATCAATACTTTTATAATTATTACCATCAATAATATGTATTCCTTGTCGATTATTCCATTAATATCTCTGGATCACGAACTAAATAAAACATTATTTAAATATCACTCATTCTATATCATACTTTAAAATATTAAAATTTTTTTAAAACAATTATTAAAGATTTTTTTATTTTATTTTATAATAACTAATTTCTAGGTTAGTAAATAATTTAGTGTTTTTCTGTTCTTACATTTTTCTACTTTTAAATATTATGACAAGTTAATAACAATAAAATTTAAAGGTTCATCTTTACACAATTTATGGAAAATGTCCTTTTCATACTGCAGCCTTTGTTGACAAAAAACATCTTCTTTTAACGCAAACAAAATTACACATGCTCTGATAATTTCCCTTTTACGACATGTCCGACGATTCTTTTAAGAATAAAAAAAAACAAACAACAGTAAGTTGACTTGTGAAATCTCCTATTGCCATTCAAATAGTTCAGGTTCTTCTTTTATTTCCGACAGTAATTATTAAATGCATTTTTTAATTCTTTATTACGACATATCTTTTCTAAAAAAAACTTCACTTCTTTCAGTTAAATTTCCTATAGGTCAAAGTTCTTAAGTACAACAGAAGGTTTGATAGTAGGTATTCTTGTAGTTTTAAATATTCTTATAAATATTTTTTCCGAATATATTCTATATGTCCAGCATATAACACTATTATTTTAAAGATTTTCCAATGTAATATTAATTATTATACTAATAATCTTCATTTTCTTAAACTTTTTTTTAAAGCTTATATTTTTCAAAAATCAATTGTAATATTTCTTTACAAAGAAATATTTTAACATCTTGAATAATGGTTATTTCATATTAACAGTTTTTTTTTTTTTTTTAAAAAAAAAAAACTATTCTATTTTAAAACAGCTTTCAGCAATAAAATTTCATATTTTCCTCTTCCTCTCTGACGAGCATATCTTTTCCGCAAAGTTTTGTGTATTAAAATTGACTATTATGTCAGCATGAATGCTTAACATAGGCAAAATTATGTGCCTAGCAAAACAATAACAATTTGATATTTTCCTACATAAATTTAAGTTCACTAATGACTCCTCCATGTCTAAATTGATAATAAATTGAATAAAAATAGATCAGCTAGCAGGAAAAATTATTTTTAACCACTCATTTCCATATCGCAATCTTATAACAAATTACTGTACTTTTAGAATTTAAAAAAAAATTGATAAAATTGACTATTAAGCTATTAATTAATTTAGCGAGGTTGTAAAAATTCTGATGATGGTATCATGGTAAAATAGGATAACAGTGACCCTGGAATTTCTGCACAGCTCTTTTATAGCTATCCAAAATACATGTTTTCATTGGTCAATTTCAACAATGCTTGCTTCACAATCCTTGGAATCGAACACCAGGTTAAATTTAAAACTAATAATAATTTATTAAATATTTATTTTTATTATATTATTCAATACTTGATTAATTTTCACATTTTTATTTACACTGATTAACAACTTCAAAATAACTTTTAAAATAATATTTTAATATTTATTACCATTTCTATCTTTATTTTAAACAAAACGTATTTATATTCAACAAAAAAAAACATAAATCTAATTTCATCTATTAAGTCTCTTTTTAAAACTTAATCTAATATTTATAACAGATAATATTTTATTTTGAAACACAGGTGTGTGTCACATGATTTATAAAACTAAATGAGACACTAGTAATTTAAATGAAACTAGATAAATATTTTAATTTATATAATATTACATAAGTCAATGACATAGCACAATTTTAAAATAATTATTTTAATATTATAAGATCAAAAATACACTTTTCTCCCTACATTATTATTTCTAATTAAATAATTCAACATATAACTACTAAATACAATTATTATTATTAAATAGTTTATTCGTTTAACTTTAAAGTATTACTTTCAAAATTTACCTTAACCATTTACTTATAAGATTTATTAAATCAATATTTATTCTGGCCAGTTCTCCCAATCATACAATCTTATAATGATTTTCAGCTAACCACTTTCTTATAAATACCAACACAATATTATACATCACTTATTTTTTACTTGCCTTAACTAAATTATTCAGAGATTATCAACACATAACATATATCATCCCTTACTTAACTTTAAAATTTAAAATTTTTTAGTATATTGGTAGAAAAAATCTACTTTAACCTAAACAAAAGGGTACAATATATATATATATATATATATATATATATATGTTAATTCTAATGTTTTCACGGATAAAAGATGTCATATTATTATTACTATTTGCGGGATATTCCGTGTAGTGAAAAAGCTAAATGCTGACGTTTCAGTACAATATCAAGTACCTTCCTCAGAGCGTCCTCTTTCTCAAATCACGAAAAGAGGACGCTCTGAGGAAGGTACTTGATATTGTACTGAAACGTCAGCATTTAGCTTTTTCACTACACGGAATATCCCGCAAATAGTAATAATAATATGACATATATATATATATATATATATATATATATATATATATATATAAGTGAGTGTAGCACATGATGGTCTAGACCAACTGATGAATGCTGTTTCAGTAGGAAATATGTATATTGGTGATCATTTATCATTTGCACATGTGGATGGTCATGTGTATCAATTGTATGAGACACAGTGCATGACTGAAGGGAGCTTGAAATCTGTGTTAAAATCTTTTATAATTATAAATAAGCATAAATTAAATAATAATTTGCATAATGATAGTGATTTTATATAGTATAGAGAGGTAGTATTTGTATACACTTAACAAAAGGGATACATTATTAAACTTACAGAAAAACATTTCAATCTAATAGTAGACTTATATTACAAATATTTCATTAAGTTGAAATATAATTTTAAAAAGTGTTTCTCTATAGAGCTTTTTTAAATTGAATAACAGATAATATGCTTATAAATGAAACTATTGAAGGTATTTGTTTATTTTTGATACTTCAAATATAATTTAGATGATAGTAATTAATTACTATATACAGTCTTTCAATCCACAGAAAACTTTTAGTTAATCACTTATCCTTCTTCAACTGACATAAAATAATAAGTTGATGGTAATTAACTTTCATTTAAGTCTTACAATCCATAGAAGTACTTTTGCTTAATTACTTAAATCTCTTCAATTCTTGTAAATTTAACATAATTTTAAAAGCGTTACATAATTAACCAAAAACACTTCTGTGGATTGAAAGACTGTATATAATAGTTAATTACTATTATATTCATTATTTTTATTGTGTTACAATATTTTTGTTAATTAATGGACATTTTATTTGTATTATACATTATATAGTTTAATGTTATTAGATTTAAAATATATTAAGTTTTGGACAAAATCCATAATCTCAAAAATCCCTAAAGGCACAAAGTTAGATTCAATTGCAAAGTTTAAAACAATATGAGATCAAAATAAGCAGATGAAGCTTAATTATATATAGATTACTTAACAAAAATGCATTTTAAAGAATTTATAAAAAGGCAGCCGGTTTTACTTAATAAAATGTTGTTGAAGATTGTCAAAGGTAGTTTATCAGAACCCTTACAGTCAGAATAATAATTATAACATGTTTTACAATATGTACCCAAAAATTCTAGTTTATTAAGAGTAAAAAAAAATTTAACCATCTGATAAAGCATATTTACAATTTGATACTCTTTTTGAAGTTTTTAAGGAAATTCAACTATTATCTTCAGATGACTTATTACAATGATTTAAAAGTGAGATGTTAACCAAAAAACTTTTATCAGTTCTAAAGAATTGTTTCAAATTCTCAATAAAATATTATTTTAATGTTGTTTTTATATATATATATATATATATAAATATATATATATATATATATATATATATATATATATATATATATATATATATATATATATATATATATATATATATATATTATCACTACTATTATTTATCATAATATTAATTTTTTTTTTGTTTTGTTATTGTCATATATAGTTAATATGGTTGTAAAATGACAGATTTAAAAACTAAAATTCCAGAATAAAAGTTTAGCCTATCACTTTAATACTAAAAATTCATATAACTTACTAAGAAACTGTTTAATTCCTATTGCAAGTGAGAAAGGTAATAGAAAGGGAAATTTCTCTTTTACTTAGTAATTTAATTTTATTGTAACATTAACCCACAATAGATGTGTATATGATTGGTATAGTAGAATGTAATTATGTCATAAAATTAATTATAAGATTTCATTATAGAGAGATAATTAAAAGAAGAGAGAAATTTAAATTTAGAATTAAAATCGGAGAAAGTTAATTCTTGCAATTTATAGATTAATATATATATTTTTTCATTTGTAGGAAGCAGTGTTCTATCTTTGATTAGATTTAAAATAACTAATGTCATATTAAACAAAATATTGTCATGATTTTATACATTATTATCCTTTAACATCATCAAATGTAATTTTGGAGTTATTCTAAATACATTGGATATTCATTTTGTTTATTATTTAAGTAATACAATGGATAGTTTATGTTAAATTTTATATCTGAATAAAACATTTTTACAGAAATTTCAACAATTTTGATAAGTTGCATTAACATTTTATTTTAAAACAGGCAAAACTCTCTATAAATATTGCCACTCACTGCAAGCCAGAGTAATCAATGGATACCAGAAGGCTTGTGCATAAAATCCCCATCTAGTGCCTTCTCATCCAATATCACCAGACTAGTTTCTGGCTTGTGGTCTTTGTCAATGAGGAGCCTTGATTCTCAGAGCTCTGCACCTAGATCTTAGGATCTAATGCAATCCTCCAGAAGACACCTTTTACCTCTACTTAACTAATAAATAATGAGTCTTAAATTGAAAACACCATAATATCTTCGATACAAGCTCATTAGCTTATATAGTCATATAGGTCTGAACTCATTTCAGTATCCATATGTTTTGGTGTGTCTTTGGTTCTTTAATAACCATAGCCACCACTATCCTATTAAGCACTAGATGGGAATTTTATTCATAAGCCTTCTGGCATCCATTGATTACTCTGGCTTGCAGTGAGTGGCAATACGTATAGTGAGTTTTGCCTGCTTTAATAACAGTTATAAGCAAGTCTGAGAAATGGTGATTATGTGATGTTTCTTGGCTTAAAACATTTTATTTTATTGCATATCTTAACAACAATAGGTTTAGATAAATAAATAACAATTTATGCTTTCATATGTGTATATGATTATATATGTGCATGCGCATTTAGATTATTGTGTAAATTTATAATCACACATATTTTTAAAGTAATATTGTTAAAAAAGACATGTAACAGGTAATAATCTATTTTTTTTTAAACAAACAAATATATTTTATTTTTTAAAGAAGAAACTATAAAAGCATTGTTATTATTTATGGTTTTTTTTTTTTAAATGTAAAAGAAAAGATTTTGTTTACGAATGCAATGTCTATAAAATTGTAATTAAAGTGGAATAATCAAACAATGGATTAAAAGAAGTAAATTTGAGCTGATCATTAAACAGCATATGTAGGTCAATGACCTAAAGAAATGTTACACCAGTAAGCAAATTATATAAATTGCCCATAATTTAACTTAAGACACTCTTATATTTTTCCATCACTTTAGTTGGTGAACTGCATTTCGCAATTTTATATAGTTTAAAATGTAAGATTTTTAAATGTTTAATTTAATCATTAAATGTGAGGCTCACTAATAATAATGTTTACTTTCAAAAGACAACTTGTCTTTTGTAAAATTAACGTAACAACGGAAAGAAATAGAATTTGTTTGAAAGGCATTTTGAAAAACATTATAAAATGTTTTGCGATATCTAAAAGATGATCTTAGTGACTCATTTGCATATCAGATTTATTTATATAATGATTCCAAAGAAAGGATCATAACTGGCTATGAATATGAGAAGTACATCTTCTTGAAAGCGCTCAACCATTTAATTTAGTTTTCAATTTGTTGTTATAGCTTTACGTTGGAAGTGTGAAAGGACGATTTAACATTATATATGAATTAACATATATATTTATGAATCTATTTTTATGCTGAGAAATAAATAATTAGCCAAAGTTATGACAAAATGAATAATAGTTTGGATTTAATAAATAATAATTTAATGACTTAAGGATGGATAAAACAACTCTTATTACTTTATGTTGTCTAAAAGATTAAATCTCATTATAACTTGTTAAAGATTATTTATTAAATAAACTTTGAATATTTAAAAGAAAAAGAAAACAAACTCTTGGTTTATTATAACCTTTAAAAATTATCAATTCATATATTTTCTTTTCATGAATTTAACAAAGAAACTAGGATAATTGACCTCAATGTGTACGGACTTTTAAAAATATTTATTATTCTATTGACAAGTTATATGTCTATTTATTTCATAATTATTATTTTTAAGACCATTTAATGTATATGTGTGTAGGTGGAATAATATAAATATATAACCAGAAAGAAAATTTAGTAATTCTAAAATAAATTTTAAACAACTGTAGTAAACTTTTATTTAATGACTCGTTTTCATTTTTAATAATAAATATAAGTATGACAATTGATATATATATATATATAAGGAAAATAATTAATTATTTTTTGGAATAAATATTAATTGTACATAAAATAACAATTATAATAAATTGATTATTTTATTTGTGACAGAAATGATCAGTAAGTGAACTACAACAGATTAGCATTTTCATTTCTATACATATATAGTTCATTGAAGAAAATAAATGTATTATCTTTGTGGTAAATATATGCAATGTCTTAGTATCATATTATAGTAAAGACAAGTAGATCGTTTTATAGTAAACTATTTCAAACTATTAAACATATTAATTAATATCTTATTTTTTATTTGTAACTAAATTTAGTGTTTTATTTATTAAACTTGACTTAATAGGGTTATTTAATTTGGTAAGTTTATTTTAAAGTCTCTATGCAATAATAAACATTTAATTAACAAAATATTATAAATATTATTATTTAATTGGAATTCAATAATTATCAAAGATGAACTTAATGTTTTAATAGACATTAATTAGTGTTATTTAAACATAAAAGCTAGTCAATACATTATTGATAAATACTTTTATATGTAATCATAATATTTAAATAATTTTATTTATTCTCTAACACTATTATAAATTTTAATACATAATAATACTTAAATAAAGCTAAAACCTTGAGTGCTTAATTTATTACAAGAGAGACATCTAGAAATCTAAAGGCAAGATTCCACTTTATAAAAATAAGAATGGCCACTCTTATCTTCAACATATTTTTCTAAATATATAGGAAAATCTAAAGCATTTTGATTTGGGATCATGAAGCTAATAAATTCTTCACTGATTAAGTGCACTATTTCTGTTAAACATTAATGATCATGAAATCTTCAATTTACAATGAGTTAATAGTCAGATCTTAAATTTAGAAATATTTTGAATCAATTTAAAGATATAAATATTAATTCTTATTAAGCACAATAACAGCATTAATACTTAATCATTTAGCTGCTTTCTTCAACTTACTTAATCTTTGTCTGATTTTTGTATTGTCCACTACTTAAATCTGAGAACAACATTATTTGTCAGTTTCATTTCCAATTGGTTTCTATTGTTAAAATGTTAATATAAAATACACATATTTTTTTTAATTCAGCTTCTAAAAATTGAATAATTTTAGATTAAAATTGGTTATATGTAACAAAAAATTAAAAATAATGTTAATGACTGAAGAAAAATATAAGAAAAAACATTTACAAAATAGCCAGTGGTAAAACAAAAGAATTCTATTTCATCCAATCTATGGTGCCAATATTCAGTCTCTATCTGTCAACATAATTTACTTTTCTTGAAGAGCTATAATTTTCCCAAGCTTATTTTTCTTGTAATATTTAAACTTTTTCAAATCAACCTTTATATTTCGATAAAGTAATGTAAAATCTCCTTTATGGATATAAAAAATACAATAGATGTATTTATTTACTACAAAATATGAACGTGTAGAAGATTTCATTTTGATTTTTCACTTTCTCATTTAGTTACACTTATTATGCAAATTACAGTCATTAGTGTCAATCACAAATCTTGAATAACGATCATCATTCTCAAGCTTATTTTTCTTGTAAAATTTAAAATTTTTCGAATCAAACTTTATACTTCGATGAAGTAATGTATAATCTTATTTATGAATGAAAAAAATTATAATAAATATATTTATTTACTTCAAAATCAATTACAAACATGTAGAGCATTTTGTTTTGATTTCTGATTTTGTCATTTAGAAATGCCTACTGTACAACTTCCAGAGTTGGCTGGCATCCAATCAGAGAAAAGAGACACCAATACACAGCAAAGAAAATTGCTTTTTTTTTTTCAAACTATAACTACATATGTGGACATTCTTAGAACTAAAATTTTGAATTTTGAAATTCCTATAAAATAAACCTAAAATGAAAAAAATGTGACCAAAATTGACCAAGAGATGGCGCATGCTATGTTCAAAATTCATAAATAATATTATGGGCTATTGATATACCAATGTGTGCTAATTGTATATACCACAAAAAGGGTTATTATATAATATTGTAAAAAAGGTTATTTTGTGAATTAATTCATATATATACATATATTATATTTATTATTTTTATTATGTTTACAATTTTGTTCTATTTAACAACATTTTATTTATATTATATTATATATATTATCTAATATATTCATCATGAATTTTCACATGAATTATTTTATTTTCTATATTACAATTTTGACATCTAATCAGATTATCATTTGTTTAATAAAATAAATATTATTAATAGATTTTAAACTTTATTCTCATATAAATTTTTTGATTACTTTATTAATAGTACTTACAGATTTGGCATATTGTTGACAAGATATCAAAATTTTTAATAGGATTTTTTAAGGACTATATTAACCTTGGACAATTTTGTGTTTCTTCTTCCTTTGAGGCTTTTAATAAAATAAATCATTTTATTTTAGATGATAATTGTGTTTTTGGTAATTTAGACAGTGAAAATATGTTTCAATCTGTTGATGGATCAAAAAGTATTGATTTTATTTTTCAATTTGAAAAAAAGTTTGAATGTTTTTCTACAGATAAGATTAAGATTACTCATGTCGTGCTTTAGCTGTTAGAAGATTCAATGTATTTTATGTGTAATGATGTGTTTTATAAAAGTAAAGAGCATTGAGTTAATGATTATGTTATTTTTCCTTTAATGTGTTCTGTCTATATTGATTTTTTTTTTTTGGAATGTAGTGTTATTAACAATTTTTTGTTTCTTTAAAATTATTTGTTAGGTATGTTGATGATTGTTTGTTTGTTATTCAGAAAGAAAAATTAGATGAATTTTTAGGTGTTTTGAATGATTTTGATTTTTGCATTAATTTTACTATTGAAGATGGTATTTTTGATTTTGTAAAATTAAAATTTTTGGATTTAAGTGTTGAAAAGGTTGATATTGATTTATTTTGTAGTCATTTTATAAAACATAAGAATTTGAAAAATATGATTAAGCCTGATACTTATCAGCCTTTTACGTGTAAAGAAATATCTTTATTGAATTTTTGCTGTAGGAATAGAAGGCATAATAACTTTAGTAATAACACTGATATCCAAAAAGGCAAATTTGATGCTGATTATGTAGAATTAGGTTATAAACATGAATATATTAGAAATGTTGTATTTAATAATAATATTTATAGTCATGACACTAATAGGAAAAAAAAACATTTATGGTAAGTAAAGATAAAGAGTTCATGGCTTTAAAATTTAAGTCTTTAATTTATAATTTGGTTTATAAAAATAGTCATTTGTTAGAAGAAATGAAGGTCACATGGAAGAAAGGTTCTCATTTGAATTCTTTATTGAATGGTTCAAAACAGTCGATTGATAGTAAATCTATTCCTGGTATTATTTATAAGATTCCTTGTAGTTGTAATAATATTTATATACATCAGAATAAATTTGGCCTTAATGAAAGGATTAAAGTTCATACAAGTAGAGTTAAACATAGGTATCATAACCCAGCTTTATATATTCATAAATTTATAAAATATTGTTTGACAATGCAACAATTATTTTTTATAAAAAGAGTGAGTTAAGGATAAGAGTAAATGAAACATTAGCAATAAAACTTCTTGAATCTGAGACTATCAATCTTATGAAGACATCTTTTGTGTGTGTATATATATATATATATATATATAAATATAGATTCCAACCAGTCACCACCTATATCAATCTTATGAAGACATCTTTTGTGTGTGTATATATATATATATATATATATAAAATTAGATTCCAACCAGTCACCACCTAAACATTCACAGTAAATACAGTAATCAATATTTCTCACTGCTGTCAAGGCAACCTTCTCACCTTTTTAATAGCAAGAATGGAAATCCATTCTTACTAAAGGTCCATTGAATATATATGGACACTTGAAGATTGCAACTTGACTACAGAGTATGAAATATTGTTACAATGAAGTTTAAATAAACCTGTTTAAACATGAATAAACATATCATTATAATGCAGACTAATAAATAGTCATCTATAACATTACTTAATGCAATACTTTTAAATTGCCCATGTATTATTTAGAAATAATAAGCAAAATAGTGCCTAAAGCTAATCTGGAATAATGATGTAATTCAATGGACCATTAGTAAGAATGGATTTCCATTTTTGCTATTAAAAAGGTGAGAATGTTGCCTTGACAGCAGTGAGAAATATTGATTACTATATTTACTGTGAATGTTTATGTGGTGATTGGTTAGAATCTAATTACATCATTATCCCAGATTAGCTTTAGGCACTATTTCGCTTATTATTTCTAAATAATACATGGGCAATTTAAAAGTATTGCATAATTATAGATGACTATTTATTAGTCTGCATTATAGTGACATGTTTATTCATGTTTAAAGAAGTTTATTTAAACTTCATTGTAACAATATTTCATAGTCTGTAGTCAAGTTGCAATCTTTAAGTGTCCATATATATATATATATATATATATATATATATATATATGGATATATATATATATATATATATATACACACACACACAAAATTAAAATAAAAGATAGATTGAATTTACATAGTTTCAATCTCAAAAAATCAGTAATGTGTAAGCCTTTACCCTGGCTTAGGAATTTTTATTTAGAAATACACATCATGTATTAATTATTCAAAACATTTTATTATTCATCCTACAATATTATATTAAACTTTTTTTCTATATCAATGAATAATCAATATTACTTTACTTTCAGTAAATGTAACAAAAATATCTAGCATAAATTTTATAAGCCAAAACATATTATTAGGTTTATTCTAGGTTAATGAAAAGTAATTTAATAAAATATGTTTATTTGTGTACTAAATAATAACAATTTTTCTTGGCACCATTTTAATTTTATGTTCTGTGTTTCATGTTCAAAACATAAAAAAAATAAATAAATAAATAAAATATAAGCATTCATCACACACTAATTTTCTTCATTTTATGTTTCACTGTAAAAATATGCATTGCTTTACCAAAATGTTGTCGATTTATAAAAAATTGAAAGTATCAAAAACATATGAAAACTATAAGTTAGGAATAGTTGTGATTCTTTTATCATCAAAAATATTTCAAATTTTTTTAGAAAAAATTATTATTCCTCTATTATATTCACCAAGAGAATTATGCATTCAATGCCATTTGTATTTCTTCACAATACCCAAAGCTATCTTGCCTTCTTTTAAACAAATCATCTTTCTAAAATTATCCATTATTCATCTTTCATAAATACTAGTCTCAACAATGTGCTACTAATAAAATTCAGATAGTAATATAATACATAGGACATGAAGGATTAACTAGAGTAAAGACTCAATCATATAAAATAATTCAATAAACCTCATGGAAATCAGTGTGAAGAAACAACAGGAAAGAGTTCATCTAATACCCTTAAAATAATGTCTAGGCTTTCTTTTGAGCACTTACAGACCAACTAAATATAAAGATCAAACACTGTTCATGGAAATAATTACAAAGCACAGGGCTACATTAACTGTATTTGCATAATAAGTTTTTAGATATGATATAGACTAATTATCCTATATCATTAACTCATCATACTATACAAGAATTCAAAGTTTTATTTTTCTATTTCCTTGTCACTAAGATTTGTTATTTCAAATAGATTTAGACAATTTAACATTGTAAAATAACTAAGCAAATTTCCGAATAATAAACAAATTTACATATTACTTTATCAAACCATGACTACTATAAAAAAATTTCACACACAAACTTATCTATAAATACAAATGAGATTTGATTTTTTTAATATTCATTCAATATTCATATCTTGAAAATAAATATATAATGGTTTATATAGCAAAGAATCATATAAAATTATGATCATTTTATAAAGTTATAATGAACTTTATAATATAATAAATAAAAATTAAATAGATGTATATTTCTAATAGCTTATATCTCTTAATATAAAATTCAATATGTGTCATTAACTCACACATCCATATGTTCATTTATTCATGTAACATAAGAATAAATATTTTTAAAATTCCAAGCAACTTTACGAAAAAAATTATACATCATATAATAATTATAATAATTTAAATTACCTATGTGATTTTTATTATTTGCAAATCATACCTTTGATGTCTTCTGATCCAGTTTTGCATAAAATATATGAATTAAAATATCATTTATACTACACTCAGTGTGAATTAATGCACTTTTAAAAAAATGTTTTTAAAAAATTCAAGAAAAATTATTAAAAATATTAAAAAAAAAATATTGTTAGGATTTAAAAATATCAAAAAAATGTAACTGTTACTATATCTTATAACTAAATTATAATTAAAAATTGTTAGTATATTTTAAAATAAATAATATTTTTTTTTACATATTCCTTTTATAATTGTCCTTCTATATAACAAGTTCTGTTAATAAATTGAGGGTTTGCTGCTGTAAAGTGATGAGGATTGTACAAAGCTTTTTTCCTTCTAGCTCTCCTCTCCTTGCCATGTAAACTCATAAATTAAAAAAAAAAATCAACTTTTAAAAATCTAAGTAAATGTGAAAAAAATCATTGTTCATCCTGTTACCAAAAGTTTTTAAAAACAGGCTCTTTCTGTTACTTTCTCACAGAATATGATAATTAATATGATATCACTTTAAAACATTTGTTTTAGGTAAGTTCCATTTCTTCCCTGCATGTGAATTTCTCCTTGGTGAAAGATGTGTCATTTTTCGTCACTTTTAACGAGTACACAAATTAACCAGAACAGATGTCTTTTCATTTTTAAAAATTATATTTTAAGTAGGCACATATAATATAGCAGATAATCCAAGTTTTAAAACAAAAGAAATTTATTTCTGGCATAATAATATTATTCTTTATTATCCATTTTACTTCATTGTGATTCAATTATCACATTTACAATAGCAGGTTTTATTATACCAAAATATTTGCATATTAATAATATAACTTTATAAGCAATTCATATTCATTATAACAACTATCTCTTTAAGATACTTTTACTTCCAAAAAGTTTAAAATATAACTTGCTTCAATGATAATTATTTTTTTTAAAAATATTATAATCTTTTAAAATAAAAGTCAATATTATAGAATGAGAGAGCAATATATTTTTATAATTCAATCTCAAATATTTTTATAAAGTTTAAAGGTCAACTGAATTTTAACCTTTTTCAGTTATTTTTCTTAAATACATTTTCTTTAAAGTTCTTAACTTTATCAACACAGACGAATTAAATATAAATGTCATACTTCTGGATAATATTTGACTGTGATTCCAAAGTTTTTTACATAAATAAATTTAAAAATTTTCATATAGTATAGACAAATATTTACTTCCCCAAACTCTTTGGTCCTTCACTGCCAACCTCATCACACACAAAACTATATGGTTATATTGCATAATTTAGCAAGAAATCTATAACTAGACTTCAAAATAACTTCACTAGTAGGAAATGAATTGGGATTATTCCATCATTTTTAGTTAAACAAAATAATAGTTTTAAAATCCTTTTAACTTTTCAAAAAATATATTATATTTTAAAATAATTGACAGTTAACAAACTGATACTCCTTAAAAAATAATAAATAATGAAAAGAATAACAATAAGACTAACTAATAATAACAACCAATTTTAATTACACAGACTTTTTATACCTGTTTTTAAAAACAATTTTGATTGGTTGATATGTCACATAAATGTAAACTCATTTACATATTTATCAATGATGTACTTTTAAAAATCAAAAATTAAATTATGCATCATCATTTTTATCTAATAATATAAAACATATTTTATTCTCAATTTTATAATTATTCTTAATCCAACTAGATATTTTAAAATAACTTATTTTAATTATTGTTTACTAATTTAACAAACATTTAATAAAAATGTATCCATTTTTAGTTTATCTTTACTAATTTAAAATATTTTTAAAAACTAATTAAATAGTATTCTATATTTATTTTTATCATGTACAAATGCCTCAATTTTAGTAACAATTTTATAAAGTAATTAAAAAACTTTCTTTAAATTAATGCATGCAATCTCTATCACTAGAATCACATGACCATCATTCCAGACAGAAATGTTGCAATTTTCTAAAACTCACTATCTGAAATCAATTAAATAAATACTTAATTACAAAAAAATATTATATGAAAGAAAAATATTAAATACAATAATAAAAATGTGGAATAATAAATTTCGAATTTTTTTTAACCTTTCTGAAATTAAAACAAGTAATACATTACAAGAATTAAAACTTTCATAAATAATTTTATAAGATTTAAACATAATTTTAGAAGATAAATTTAATAGCTTATTTGAATATATTAAACATTATATTAAAAATTAGTTTTTTCACAGGTTTATTCAACAAGATATTCAATACATTTTTAATTTATAACTATGACCATTTATTTTTACCATACAATATTAACTTATTATACTTTCTTATTATTATCTTTACTTTTAAAATAGCTTTAAATATTTTTAACCACTTATAAATTAATATCAACAAATTTTAAGTCCCTAAAAACATTACATTATTATGACAATAGTACTTATATTTATCTTAATTTAAATTTTTTTAACAAATTAGTTTTTTTAGTACATTCTCCCCTGAAGAAAAGGTTTTTTTTTTTTTTTTTATATATATATATATATATATATATATATATATATATATATATATATATATATATATATATATATATGAAATCTGATATACATATTGTGAAATTATATTTTTACCTCAGCGCATATTTCACTTTATTTCAATCCTATCACAACCATCTATCATCCCAGAATACAGACAAAGCTGTCACATTATACAAACATTAGAAGCATACACTTCAAGAGAT
This sequence comes from Epiperipatus broadwayi, assembly GCA_028023455.1. Classification (NCBI taxonomy): domain Eukaryota; kingdom Metazoa; phylum Onychophora; class Udeonychophora; order Euonychophora; family Peripatidae; genus Epiperipatus; species Epiperipatus broadwayi. Next base: position 416,865 of record JAQFVV010006313.1, on the reverse strand, counting down.
ACACATAGCATGTGTTACAGTTTAACTTCATATTATTATTATTATTATTATTATTATTATTATTATTATTATTATTATTATTATTATTATTATTATTATTATTATTATTATTATTATTATTATTATTATTATTATTATTATTATTATTATTATTATTATTATTATTATTATTATTATTATTACTACTACTACTACTACTACTACTACTACTACTACTACTACTACTACTACTACTACTACTACTACTACTACTACTACTACCACTACTACTACTATTTTTCTTATTATTTAAAGATACCTATGCTTACTTTTATATAATTTGTATTTAAATATTTTTCACATTTCTATTCCTTCACACATTACTGAACCATATAATCAAAAACGTGAAAGGACAAATGATCCCTAAGATGCACCTTTCATGCTTAGCCAGTAGTCATCTGTTGACCCACATCATAATCTCTTATATACATCTGCATTTGTCCATTTATATATATATATATATATATATATATATATATATATATATATATATATATATATATATATATATATATATATATATATATATATAAGTGGTCATAATATATATATATATAAAATTTCAGAAATAACTTGTTCTTTATTCAATTCAGTAGTTATGTGAATCAATGGGATCCTTGGTAATATTTTTTTCAGTGGTTCTTCTTATAATTTCCATGTCCTACAGTATAAAGGTGGAGCTGTGTCCAAGATATGCATATGTTTTCCAGATCTTTTCAATGTAAAGGCAACTCTAATTTGATTGTTAGATCCATTTCCAGAAACCATATGTTGCACTAGTCCATTTTTCTTCACTGTCTTCATAACAATGGCTAGATGAGATGCTGTCACTTCAATATCTCTATTAACTGGAGATGTAAGAGAATTTGGCTGGATTCCATCTTTATAATGAAATATTAATAAAAACCTGAATATGTTTTTTACAATATGGATAACAATAAATACTACCCAATGCCCAGTAATTCCTAAAGTATGCCCTGCAGTTATTTCTGCTATGACATCTGTGTATTCTAAAATTGTTAATCACGTTTTTACTTCCTGCTGATAATTATGTACAGTTGACTTAATCTTGGTAGCTTGTCTTATAATGCAAGCGTTAAAAAGTACCAAGAGATTTGCTGCAGAATATATAAGTTCTGATAAATATGGGGATGAATCAAAATGACCTACAATAAAATATGATAGTAATATGACAGCACATTCAGTTTGAATAGCTATATCAGGATTGGTGTTTATAAAAGTTTTATACTTTTCAAACAGCTTTTAATGTTTATGTTACCTGCCATCTTTCATATATATATATATATA